>OZ035840.1:11150144-11681523 GCA_964034765.1 Knipowitschia caucasica
TCAGTGTGTGAGTTCTCAAAGTGTTTTCCACAGACACTGAGAATTAGGTTTCATTAGATTATGATTAGTTTAAGATTAGTTTATAAATGCTGTTTGTGATCATTTGTTCCCGCCAGAGAATGAGATTTGTAGAAACAGCAAAATATATTGTTCTAATGTATGAACTACCTGAATTTTACAGTGGGGGATGAATACATTTTCTCTTTAATAAAACATGTGTGTTTTTGATTCAATTATAAACCCTGACCTGTGTATCATTATTATATATTTGAAATTATTCTTATTATTTGACTTTTCAAAATTTAAATTCATTATGAAACATTTACACTACTGCATTGGTAATCTAAAACAATTTTACACTAGATACAGGTTCACTGACTTCAAAACAGTGCTCCCCAACCTTTTTTGTGTTGTGGCACACCTTGGTCATTGCAAACAATCCAACAATCCGATGGAACACCACCAGCGGAAACTGATACAAAACTGATATACTGTAAACAAGCACAAAAAAAGTATTTCTAATCATCTCACATTCTTTTCTTTTCACATGGTTTTGACAAAGCAGGTGATTTTGGATCATTTCCAAGGCACACTAATAAATATCTCAAGGCACACCGACATACCACGGCACACTGGTTGAAAAACACTGGGGCAGACCTAGCCTGGCCTTAGCCATCCGTACACTCCGCTCAATCATCATTTCCCTGCATGTAAAGTCTGGGTCTGGTCCCCATGTTAGCGATTACAATCGGTTGAATTTCGACCGACCAATCAGCGAACGCGGGAGGCGGGTGTTGTAGTTAGATGTGTGTGACATCAAGTTTGCGTCCAATGAGAAGGTTGTAGTTTGGCAATGGCGAAGAATGCGATAGAAAAGTAATCCCGTCTGGTTCTATCAAGATATTGAAGCCAGAGCAAGAGGAATGTTTAGCAAATGTAATCGCTGTAAAAAAAATTGGGGCGCTACTCCCCACGGGCTACGTTAGCGGAAAAGGAGATGGCTTGGCTGAGTCCGGTTATGGCGGCCATGTAGGGAAGACTTGCTTTAGACCGCTCCGCTGCTCGTGCTCAAATTATTAACCAATATTTCATTCTTTGCCGCGGATTATTGTTTCCTTTGTTGGATGGAACAATGTCTCCAGCAAATAGAAGCAAAGTAAGCCAAGATGCCAGCGAGAAGATTAAACAGCATCAACTAACGGACTATGGCCATCGCAGCGAGGCACAGAAAGCTAATGCTAGCGGTAGCAACTCCCTCTCCACCCGGAATGGCGACAAGGGAAGCGAGCGAAGACAGAACCCAGAGCAGTAAAGTGGATAAAATACTATCCATAGTTACTGCCATAAAAGGGATTTGGATCATCTTCGACAGGATGACACAGGCAGAAACCCGCATATCTAACAATGAAGATGAGGTTGAAACCTTGCGGGCTAAAGTTAGTGCACTGGAGACGAAGCAGAAAATCTTGGAAGACAAAGTAATGGACTTGGAATCAAGGTCAAGACGGAACAACGTTAGGCTTGTTAACTTGGCTGAAGGTACTAAGGGAAGAGACCCGTGCAAGTTTCTGAAAAGGTGGATTCCTGAGATCCTGAGTATTTCACTTCAGACCCCGATGTTTCCTGAAAGAGCGCACCGAATGGGCCCACGGAAAGAACACGGCAGAGAGAGACCTTGCACTCTGATAATGCGTTTTCTCAACTACAGGGACAGGAAGGCTGTCCTGAACACTTCAAAGGCGAAATCAGACATGCGCTACGAAGGAGAATGGATCTGGTTTGTGTGGATCAGCCGCACGCAGTAACGGGACACGTAAAAGGGAGGGTGGGAGACCTGCAGAGGTTGGGGAAGGGGTGGGGTTTTGTTTTTAGTTATTGTGTTCAAATGTTGGGTCATGTTAAGCTTCCTAGGAAAATGCAAGTGTATTTAAATAAGCTCAGAAAAGATGTCTGTCTGGTAGTGATGAGTTGTTCTTATTATTTTGTTAAGTAGAATTTAGTTAATCAAAATGGTACATGGAAAAGATATAAAAATAGTATATAGATATAGATAGTAATAGATATAAAAAGATCAAAGCTATGCTCACACTCAGAGAGCAGCCGTCCTCCTGTGGACTCACCACCTGCAGAGGGTCAGTGAGGGGCTGGTGCTATGAGACTTGGGTGGTCTCTCTGACTGCCACCCCCCTGACCCAGAAATGGATTAAAGGGAAGAAAATGGATGGATGGAAAATGGTACATGGAAAAGATATAAAAATAGTTACTCGGAACTGCAGGGGCCTTCAACGATTCAAAAAGGTTAAACAGGTTATGACTAAATTAAAAGACATGGACTAAAAATTTGTATTTCTGCAGGATACACAATTAGTAGAGGAAGACGAAAAAAAGGATTAGGAGGAGGTGGGGAGGTAATGTTTATAAATCAGCATTTTCTTCACGGGCAAGGGGCGTCATGACTTTGATTCATGAATCAGTTCCATTGAACGTTAATTCAATTAAAGATAAGAGAGGCAGATATTTGATCATTCAAGGATCTATGCTGCATGAACACATACATTTAGTAAACGTGTATGGTCCAAATTTGGATGACTCCGCTTTTTACGATGACCTCTTCCTTTTACTTGCAACACTGCCGGGTCACTATGTAATTGCTGGTGATTTCAATTGTACCCATGTCCCAAGTTAGGATAGGTCCACAGGCACTGATCAATCGCATAACTCAAGCAGATTGGCTATTAAAAGATTTCTGAAAGATTTTAAACTGCTATATATTTGGAGAGAGTAACATCCGCAAACTAAAGCTTATTCCTGTTATTCAGCAACTTTCCGGACATATTCACGTATAGATTACTTTTTAATCTCTTCTGATTTGGTATCCAGGCTTAGAAATTTTTTCTATGACAACATAGTGATCTCGGATCATGCTCCATGTTGTTTAGAATATATGGATGAATCCATACAGTTTGATCCACCTAGATGGCGATTTCAACATAAATGGCTGCAGGAAGAGGAGTTTGTTATTTATATAGGAAAACAAATAGATGATTTTTTTCCTATAAATACTACCCAAACGTCGGCAGGCACAGAGTGAGATGCCTTTAAAGCATTTCTAAGGGGGCACATTATTAGTTACACAGGCTGTAAATCTAAAAAGGCAAAACGGGACAAATTGCGCTTGGAAGATAAATTAAAAAACATTCAGAAGAAGATTTATGAAAAAAGTGATCCTGAAACTGAAAAAGAGTTATTGCTTTTAAGGGCTGAATATGAAAAACAATCAAGTACCAAAGCTGCTGCCAGCCTGCTAAGGCTAAAACAGACATTTTATGAACAAGGTGACAAAACGGGAAAATTATTAGCTTGGCAAATAAAACAGTTAGAAAGTAGAGTAGCGCTAACATCCATTATCAACAAAGGCCAAACGTTAGTAAATGAAGCTTTTAGGGAATATTATCAAAAATTATATGAGGATGAGAACAAATGTAGTTCACAGGACATTGAAGCAGTGTTAAATAGACTAAATGTCCATGTTATTTCTAGCGATGTTAAAGCAGATTTAGATTTATGTATAAATAAAGAGGAAATAGCTCAAGCCATTGACCGAATGAGTTCAGGTAAACGAGCGGTCCAGATGGCATTCCTGTAGACATTTATGAGAAATTTAAGGACAAGTTAATCATGCCTCTTTTAGATATGTTCAAAGAGACATTTGAGAATGACACCCTTCCTGCTTCTCTAAATCAAGCTTTAATTATTCTCCTCCCAAAACCAGGTAAAACTCATAACAGGTGTGAGAATATGAGACCTATTAGCCTTCTCAATTCGGACCTTAAGATTATTTGTAAACTTTTAGCGAGACGGATTCAAAAAACTCTACCAGACATGATAAATAAAGATCAAAATAGGTTTATATGCAGAAGGCAAGGTTTCCACAATGTAAGACGGGTATTAAATGTGCTTTACTATAAAAGAGAGGGAAAAGACACCGCTCTCCTGACGTTGGATGCTGAAAAGGCCTTCGATAGGGTTGAGTGGCCCTACCTTTTTTATGTGCTTGAGAAATTTGGGTTGGGTAAAAACTTCATTAAATGGGTCAGGATTCTTTATAGTAACCCTACAGCCGAAATGTTTACAAACAAAGTTTTTTCCAAGCCAAATGAAATCAAAAGAGGGTGTCGTCAGGGAGGCCCTCTTTCTCCCATGCTCTTTGCTTTAGCAATTGAGCCATTTGCGGTAGCTATTCGAGAGCAAACTCAGATTAGTGAGATTACTATAGGCCCAACTGTACATAGGATTATTTGCTGATGATGTGATCTTATTTTTATCAAATCTCAGTTCCCCAATCCCGACAGTGTTGGAAATGATTCAGTTATTTGGAAATATTTCAGGTTATAAAGTAAATAACACTAAATCAGCTATTTTATTGCTTAACACATGGAACGGACAAATGTTGCATAGAACATATCACACTTTAACTTTAAAGTAGTGGATACATACATATATATATACATATGGGGATCCAGATAATGCCGAATATGGAGCATACTGTTCAAATAAACAATGAGAAAATAAAAGGTGATATTTATAGTTTGATTGACAGATGGATGAAGTTGCCTATATCAATGTTGGGAAGAGTAAATGTACAAAAAATGACGGTACTTCCGAAGCTTTTGTATTTATTCCAAAATATTCCTTTGCCTCCTCCTCCAGATTTGTTTCCATGGTTAAAAAAAAGTCTCAGTGAATTTTATTTGGAACAATGGAAAACCAAAACTTTGTATTTCTCTGCTTTATTTACCTTCTGATGGTGGGGGGTTGAGGTGTCCTAATTTTTTATGGTACTGCAGGGCCGCACAATTGCACTCACTGTCGTTTTATTTTTCAGGAAAATTAAATCCCCACTTGGTAGAGATGGAGTCACAAACTTTAAAATTACCTTTACCACTTTTTCTATACTCAGACACTGCTAAAAACTTGATTAGAAATGTTAAAAATCCGATGTTGAAATAGATGATGAGAGTTTGGTTAGAAGTCAGAAAATATCTCAACGAGACAAACTCCCTATCACAGTTTAGTCCGGTTTGGGGTAATCAGCTCTTTAAACCAGGAAGGGCCGATGGCACTTTTAAAATATGGGAATCAAAAGGACTGAGTGCTATTTGCAGCTTATATCCACCTAAGTCAGATGTTTTCATGTCCTACAGGGAGCTACAAGTGAAATTTGATTTGGATAAAAAACACTATTTCAAATACTTAAAGTTAAGAAGTTTTGTGAAGGCCAGTCAAGGTAACCTCATCAGACCTCCTCATACTCAATTGGAAAAAAACTGCTTCAAAAAAATATTTTAAGGAAGGGCCTCATGTCCGAGTTTTACAATCTTTTCTTATGCAATACTTCAGAGAATACAATCAAGAAATTGGTTTCCTGGAAAGAGGATCTATAGAGGTCAATATTAGTGAACCCGATTGGGAAAGAGCATGTACAAAAATTCATACAATGTCAAGTAATAGTCGTCTTATTGCAATATAAATGGGTCATGCGTGTATATGTAACTCCTGTCAAACTCAATGGGTATTATAAGAGTATTCCAGACACATGTGTAAAATGTGACTCAAAACGAACGTTCTTTCACTGTATGTGGGAATGTAGCCATGTAAAAAACTTTTGGCTGGAAGTTAAGAATGTGATAGAAAATGTTTTTTTTTAAAGCAAATGACACTGGATCCTAAACTGTTCCTAATGGCTTTATATCCAGACAAACATAAATATAGTAAATCAGAAGCCATCTTTATAGACTTCAGCTCACTGATTGCAAAAAGATGTATAGCTTTGAATTGGATAAATGTGAATGCACCTAGTGCCTACCAGTGGTTAAAGCAGATGTCACTTAGGCAAGGCAAGGTAAGGCAAGTTTATTTGTATAGCACAATTCATACACAAGGCAACTCAAAGTGCTGAACAAAACAAAATAGCATTAAAATCATAAATAATCACAGTACTTTAAAAAGAAAGATAAAAATATAAAATCCCTCAGTTGTATGCACAGCTAAACAGAACTGTTTTTAACCTGGTTTTAGACATTGTCAGAGAGGAGGCCTGTCTCACACTTAGCCTACCTTTAGAAAGAATAACGTATATCCAGAAGTCAAAACAACATATATTTGAACAAATCTGGGGACCCTTTAATGAGTTCATGAAGGATTTGGACTTTACTGCTGACCTGACAAATTATTAAAAGAAGAAAAAAGGCTAACTTGCAGTTATTTACACTGTTTGGATATTATTCTCTATATTGAAGAGAAGCTATAAGTTCTCATTAGGCCCAGTTGTTGTTTTTGTTGGGGTTTTTTTCATGTTTTTTTTTAATTTGTTTTATTCAAAAATCATCTCGTAATACTGAACTACCCTCAATAAAATATATATGAAAAAAAAAAAGGAGATAGGAGGCTAGGCTAAATGCTAACAACACACTCGGGCGCATTGCATATGTCACAGTAAACTCAGATCCAATCGTTTCAATCTGCAAAAGGAGTTGACCCCTCCCACCTGTAAACGGAGCTCAATGGAGCGCCTCCAGACCTTAGTATGAAATATAATGTGTACTATGGTGTGGTACGACCAGGCTAAGGTAGACCATTATCAGAAAAAAAAAAAAAACAGAGGCTGGAAACCTTTTTTGCTGAGAGAGCCAAAATAGTGTCAGTCTTAATCATGTATTTCTGTGGGAGCCATCCATATATATTTTTTTACTATGATTTAACACAACAACAACACATTTATAGTGAGATAATAATAATGTAGTTCTAATGTATTCTTTAGTTGAATAACATGTTTATACTGAAGAAATCCAGTGCATAAAAGATTCTTACTTTGACTATCTACTAAGATTTGCCTGAGAGTCAGACACAATCATCAAAAGAGCCACAATCCTGTCAACTCCTTCATGTACCAGATAATTTTTCAAGTAAACGATAAAGTAAAGCCTGTGCTCCAATGATTGAGAAAACATGAATTACGTAAGTATCTAAACAGCATATAAAGAATTGCCAAACATAAATGAATCACTCTAAAACAACTTCAAGTGGGTAAACGAGAGTGGAAAACTATGACAACTTATTTTAACGGCTTTTTAAAGTTCATTTTGCTCAACATTTCAAACTCTCATTTTTTTCACAGCTTTGATGGCGAGTCCGCGGCACAGATGACCTCATCGTGCTGCGCTTTCACAACACTGCAGCCGTTTACATTAGAGTCCGAAGAGCGAAGAAAAGAGCGGAGACAGAAGGCGCTCTTTCTCCAAAAAAACACACGTCAGGTCAGTGGAAAGTAGGCCAGACACGTCGGACGCAGCTCCCGCCCTCACAGCCGAGCGTGGGTTTAGCTGAGTAATGAACCAGGGCCCTGACTTCAGCAGGCAGCAGCAGCAGACTCAGGATCAGCCCACAGCTTGGAAGAATAGGCCACATGCAGACACTACAGGGACCAGAAAAGTGGCTGGGAATCTCGGAGGAAGGATTTTCATTTTGGGCTAGAGCAGTACTTTTCTTTTGTGTTACATTGTATTTATTTTTTTGCACTGGTTGGCACGCATCACACTTTGGGCAGCACTCTCGCTTCTCAGCAAGAAGGTCCTGGGTTCGAATCCCGGTAAAAACTTGTACAATAGATATGAATGTAGAGGAGAGAGTGAATGGATGGTGTTGATCGGGGGCTTTGCATTTGTCGTCTTGCTTCTGTCATCACCATGTGTGGAGTGATTGCAACAATATCTGATTTCTGAACATTGTGAAGCGCTTTGGGTGACCTTGGTCTCGAAATGCGCTATAAAAATAAACAGTACTTTTTTTATTATTATTTTTTTTATTTTATTATTTATTTCATTCATTCAAAAGTGACATCATGCAATCACCACAAGACCGCCAATCCAACATAGCATGAATGAAACGGAACAGAGTAGAAGAACAAGTCTTATAATATCTGCCCCTTTTGTTGCTTCACACTTTACATGCTGTCTTTTAAAAAATGTGCATATATAAATATATATATCTATATACATACATATGGTTACAATCATATACATATTTACAGTATTTTCTGATGTTTTTGTATTCTATATTTAATTATTTACAATATATACAATAAAATACCGAACTGTCATATTCCTAAAATGTTTACAAATGGTCAAAAAAGAAACAAACCATATTCATGTTTGTTTGTTCAAATCAAATATCTCACACTATTCCTGTCCAAGTCTAATTGTCATACTTCTTTAACATTGCAGCTTTTATGTGTTTTTTGAACTCCAAGAGAGGACCTGACTCTTTCACTTCTTTTTGAAGTTTATTCCATAGACTAATTCCTGTCACTGTAACAGTTTGTTCCATTGCTTTCGAATTGAACCTGGGTTTTTTAAAGATGTCTGTGCCTTTCAGATTATATTGGCTTTCTCTTTTCTCATACCTTATTTGGATGTTCACTGGCAATATTTTTTGACTTGCTTTATACAAAACCTGCAGGATATTGTAGTCAACTATATCCTCAAATTTTAGTAGCTTACATTTAATAAATAGTGGATTTGATGGATCTCTATATCTAATATTATGTATTGTTTTCAAAGCCCGTTTTTGTAGAATGAACAGTGGCTGTATATAGGTTTTATAGGTTGAACCCCAAATTTCCACACAGTAAGTTAAATATGGCATAATCATTGTGCTGTATAAAGCAAGTAACGCGGATTGATTTAGGGAGAATTTAACTTTATGTAACACCGCAATAGATTTGGCTATTTTTCCTCTTGTGTAATTTATATGTGACTTCCATTTGAGGTCCTCATCAATGATGACGCCTAAAAATGTAGTTTCTTGAACCCTTTGAATTTCCGTACCGTCTATTTTTATTGGTATATTCAATATTTTTCGTTTGTCATTGAATATTATAAATTTAGTTTTTTTAACATTGAGAGCCACTTTATTTAGGTCAAACCAATGTTTTATTTTTTGGAGTTCTTCGTTTACTACTTCTGTTATCTCCTGTATGTCTTTCCCTGAGTAAAATAATGTTGTATCATCGGCAAATAAAATACTTTGCAGTTTATCTGATGCTTTTACAAAGTCATTCATGTATAATATGAACAATAATGGCCCAAGTATCGAGCCTTGGGGAACCCCCCAGTCGATGTCACGTAAGTTTGATGCTGTGTCATTTATTTGAACATATTGCTTTCTATTTTCTAAATAGCTTGAGATCCATTTATGAGCGATACCTCTTATTCCATATTTTTCTAGTTTCCAAAGTAGTCTTGAGTGATTAATTACATCAAATGCCTTTTGTAGGTCAATGAAAATACCTACACAATAGTTTTTATTATTTATTTCTCTTGCTATTTTTTCAGTTAACTCCATTATAGCCATTGCTGTAGAGTGATTTTTCCTGAATCCATACTGACTATTGATCATAATATCCTCTTTTTGTATGAATTTGTGCAATCTTGCTGCAAACACTTTTTCTAAAATTTTTGAAAATTGTGGCAATAAAGACATTGGTCTGTAATTTACTACTTACTTACTTTACTTTTTGTCCTCTTTTTGTTCCCCACATCCCCTCTCCCTTTGTGATGGGCAGAGAGGCTCAACTTTTTTTTTTTATAAAATAAAAAAAATTGGTTTCAAGATATCTAAACAGAATGAGTAATTAGTTGGAAAATAACATAAAAAATAAATACAATAACTAACAATAACCATAATCTAGAGCAGAACTTCTGTGCCATTTGTTCCTCCCTTTGAGATTTGATAAATGGCAAACCACTTGCCGTCTCGGTCTGGGAAAAGAACTGGTCTGGTCAGTAGTTTATCACTTGGAATGAACTACAGTTAATTGACAAAAGCGTTGCACTACATGTTGCTGCTATTTTCTCAGTAAGATCTATGCTTCAGGAGTAAAACTTATTCATAAACCATATTTTGTACTGATGTATCGTTACTGAACGTTTGTCACTGTATCCGAGTATCGTTGCTCGTTGACTGTTCTGAAGCAACTTGTTTTTTTAACGACTTTTTTTCGTGTTCATAGCAGGACAGAGCGTTATAAAGAACATCTAAAAGTGAAAGTGTCTGGTAGTTTTCCATCAGACGTCCCTATGTGTTTTTGAGGACACTCATATGAATACAAGTTCTGTCTGTTTGGAGAAAGAAGCAGGCAGAAGCAGGCTGAAGCAGACAGAAGCAGGCTGAAGCAGACAGAAGCAGTCTGAAGCAGACAGAAGCAGGCAGAAGCAGACAGAAGCAGGCTGAAGCAGACAGAAGAAGTCTGAAGCAGACAGAAGCAGGCAGAAGCAGACAGAAGCAGGCAGAAGCAGGTAAAAGCAGACAGAAGCAGGCAGAAGCAGGCAGAAGCAGACAGAGGCAGGCAGAAGCAGGCAGAAGCAGACAGAGGCAGGCAGAAGTAGGCAGAAGCAGACAGAAGCAGGCAGAAGCAAGCAGAAGCAGACAGAGGCAGGCAGAAGCAGGCAGAAGCAGACAGAGGCAGGCAGAAGTAGGCAGAAGCAGACAGAAGCAGACAGAAGCAGGCAAAAGCAGGCAGAAGCAGGCAGAAGCAGACAGAGGCAGACAGAAGGAGGCAGAAGCAAGCAGAAGCAGGCAGAAGCAGACAGAAGCAGACAAAAGCAGGCAGAAGCAGGCAGAAGCAGACAGAAGCAGGCAGAAGCAGGCAGAAGCAGACAGAAGCAGACAAAAGCAGGCAGAAGCAGGCAGAAGCAGGCAGAAGCAGACAGAAGCAGACAGAAGCAGACAGAGGCAGACAGAAGCAGGCAGAAGCAGACAGAAGCAGAAAGACCCGCTGACCGACAAATATACTAAACTTTGTGTTCATTTAAGAAATTGTTATCAATTCGATTTTACTATTTATGAATTTACATTTTTGTCTATTGTAGGTGTATCTATCTATCTCCCCATCTATCTATCTATCTATCTATCTCCCCATCTATCTATCTATCTATCTATCTCCCCATCTATCTATCTATCTATCTCCCTATCTATCTATCTATCTATCTATCTATCTATCAATCTCCCCGTCTGTCCGTCTCCCCGCCCGTCCGTCTCCCCGTCCGTCTGTCTGTCTATCTATCTATCTCCCCATCTATCAATCTCCCCATCTATCTCCCAATCTGCTTATCTAATATGTGTCCTATTCCTTTGTCTAGAAAAGGAGAAATCTAAATTTGTGATCCCTAAATTGGAGTATCAAGCATATTCCTTAGTAACCATAAACTGTTGTTGTATGACTCAACTAACCAGAATGTAAACAAAGACTGAACCAAGACAGAACAGAGAACACAGCCTGTTTACTGATGCAGCTGCTATGGACGTGGAAGATTCACCATAACTCACTATTTTCAGACACGTCCAGGGCTCAATACGACAGATAAATGTAAATAGACTTGAGGGCAGCAACAATACAGCTCCAGTTTTCAGCTCGTGCCAGTGTTTTTCTTGGCTTGGTCTTTGGCCCTGAGCCAGACTGGCACAAAGAAACGTTTAGGCTTTTTTCCTCTGATCACATCCAGCTGAGGCCCGAAGACAGCAGCACCAGCGCAGGGCAGTAACACCACAGACAACAACACCAGTATTTCACAATTCAGGAAAACGGGTAACTCCACGACTGATGCAGACGCTGAGAGAATTTGCTGGACGCTAGTTTTGGGTCAATAGGATTTACAGTGGCAACATATTGTGTTTGCCATCCATTCCATCCATCCATACACTTTATCTGTTGCCAGGTAGAAGGGTAGCTTATTCAAGAACACGTCCGAAACAGATGCCCGAACCACCTCAACTGGCTCCTTTCGACGTGGAGAAGCAGCGGCTCTACTCCGAGCTCCTCCCTTATGGCTTAGCTCCTCACGTAATCTCAGAGGGAGCTCCCAGCCCAAATTAATTTCGACCACTTGTATTCCCATTCAATTCAATACGATTCAATTCGATGTATTCTTGTAAAGCCCAGCAGTTATCTCAAAGAACTTAACAAAACCGTTGAAATCAGAGAATCAAACAGTTAAGACACAAAAAATATAGAACTCATACATGTTGTAGAATGTTAGTGTAAGTGTCCTGGATCGTTCTCCTCCTTTTCATCATTTCCCAACGCTCATGTCTATAGGTGAGTGTGAATCTGTAGGTTAACCGGTTTAACTGAGAGCTTGGCCTTCAAACTCTTTGTCTGTCAATCTCACATTCCATTCTTCCCCCTGTCGTGAACAAGACCCCGAGCTACTTCAACTCCTCCACATTAGGAAGGATCTCTCCGCGCAGAGGGCTTATCATTGTGCTTGTATCCCCTAATTAGACCCATGCATCATGTATTTAGACATATTCAATGTAAATATTTATCTCAAGTCCATTGAAAATTGTATTTTTATAGTATTTTATTTACTCTACATAATTTACGGCAACATGGCAGCTCACGACGGCAAGCAACACATTACAGTTTTTCTCGGTCGCTTTGGTGAATTTTTCACATCGTTCTTCACATTTGCACAACTGTTGGTGCATTTCTCAGAACAATTAGTGCAAACTGCAGAACCTCGTGGATAACCTGCAAAAGTGCGTCACTTTCTCAAAATGAAAAGTTATGTCCTCAAAAGCAAGTTCAAACGTCAATGAAACTGTCTGTGTCATCAAAATAATATGTCCTAACAACAATGAGTATGAACATCACTGTCAAATGACTTAGTCATGTTTTCATTGTGAAAGTTTACTCTCTCTGTGTTTTCAGAGTAAAAAAGTCAGATCTCGGTGACACTGTGAGCACGACTATGAGCACACTATACACGACCTATACGGCCATTTACAGTAAAAACTACAGTAAAGTTACACAAAGACTGTATTTAGAGTAACTGACATTCTGTAACATATGTGTATGTATGTATGTATGTGTGTATCTATGTATGTATGTATGTATGTATGTGTGTATCTATGTATGTACTGTATGTATGTATGTATGTGTGTATCTTTGTATGTACTGTATGTATGTATGTATGTGTGTATCTTTGTATGTATGTGTACAGTATGTATATGTATGTATGTGTACTGCATATGATCTTTGTATTTCTGTTGCACAATGCTGTAGAATTGCAGGCACATACAGTATACTGTATATGTACTATATACATAGAACAAACATACAAGAATTATCATTATGGTAGAACTGTGACAAAAATGAACAATAAAGCATACCTCATGAGTGAAAGCTGAAATTCACCTGAGATAAATTGTTCAATTTAAGAAAGATTTACAGGAAAAAAAGATGAAGAAATGTATGAAATTAGCTTGACAGTTATGATTTTGAGAACTAGTTCAACAATTTTGTATGTGATGACCAAAGCGATGAAATGAGGACAGTTAGTTTTATAGTGAATGACTATTCAGAAGTGATAAGTGTGTTTCATTTTGACTGAGAGGACAGAAGCAAATGATGATGTTGAAAAAACGCTGAGAATTGTATGAAAGTAACTGATACATGAACAAAAGCATTTGAAATGTGTTCAGAGGAATGAGAAACTGCCGTAATGATGTGCACCAATGACCCAATGTTGTGGAGGTTGAACTAATAGTTTTGAGAACTTTAAGTCTGATGTGAAAAATGCACCAAAGCGACTGAGAAAAACTGTAACTTTGGGTCAAAATGTATTTGAGATGCACAATATTCTATAAGTATCGCTATTCTGTCAAATTTACATAAATACAAGGTTAAGAGGTAAACGAGGGATGTCATGGTTGTCATTTCTTAGTTACTTAAAGATGCTATATCCAATTTATTTTCTAATGAGTTCATAAAAATTCTTATTACTACATTCAAGTTGTATTATAGTCTAATTTAATGGAAAACGTGAGCTCATTGATTTAGCTGTGAATGAATTCAGGGCCGTATAAAAGTGCTGAGTAGAGACTTTAGCGTGACGCCCGCTCTCCTCCACTCACAGAACAAGGCTGCGTCCTCTAGCCTCTACAGCGCTGCTAAACACAGTAGTATGTTAGCAGAATTGGCTATAACTACTCGTGCTGTAACTGCATTCACAGCAAAACAGTCCAAACGACACAACAGTGAGGAAGAGAAGAGGGAACTAAATGGAAAAAAGATCAAAGAAGAAATCAAGCCCGGGTGAACATAGCTAGCTTACATCGTATCCTCTGGAGAGACTTGTCTATGAGAGAGACCTGCGGGACCACCTCGGACTATCTATGCTCGGACTACATTTGGACGCGAAACTAGCGCTAATCTTTCAGTTATATATTTTGTTAGCAGTGCGTTGCTTTTGTACCATTTCATCAGTGATTGTTGTACAACTTATTTGCGCTAATCCTAATGTTAGCGTCAGATCACAAATACAACTAGATGGCTCCGTGGAATGAGAGCGTAGGGGAAATGAGAAGCCTTTGAGCGATTTGGGGGGCGGTGCTAAACATTCAAACCTTGCAGAAACGGGTATAGCTCCTTTAAATTACTTCCTGTTCTGTTGATTGCCCGCCCCGCCCTGATGTGTACCTGTGTTTCCCAGTTAAATTCCCTGTGCTCTTTCTCTCTTGTTGCCAGTCCATTAAGTGTTTGTTCCGTGGTTCTTGTCTTCGTCCTCTATTCCCGTGTCTTACATTCGGGCGAGTTTTGAAACATGACAGGGGAACCATCAGTATCGGCGCAAACAGACCGGGAAATTCACCCCAAATAGGTTTTCAAGCGTCTTGCTCAATAACATCAAACTGTGCTTTGTAAGACTGACCTTTGGAGAGCTTGGAGCAGAGGTCCTGGTCTTCTCCAAACACTCTCCAGTTGAGCTCGGGCGGGTAGGTCACAGACGAGGAGTTCCAGAAGGAGGGCGCGGGCAGGTGCTTGTTCAGACTTGCCACCATCTGCGCACACCCCCACGTCCAGCGCACTCTGGGGGGCTCGCGGTCGCACGTGTAGACCCCCAGCGGAGAGTTGTCGATGCGGCCGCTGAAGTTGCCCGTGGTCAGGCCCAGGCAGAGGGACGAGCCCAGGTTGAAGAGGCGGTTTCTGGACACCCACTTCCAGCGCTGGGACTCCTCAGAACAGCTGCGGGACAGGATCAGGGCGCCGTCCCGCACGCCCAGACAGCCCTGCCCCCCCGTGTGGAAGAACGCGAACGCATCCGAGTCCAGCGGTGCTATGGAGAGAGGGTCAGAGGGCAAGAATGAACCATCAGATGAAATGAAAGAAGTAAAAATTATAACATAAAAACGACGTCTGTGTCTTTTTTTTGGCCAATAACCAAAAAAGACAGATTGTGTGTGTCCCGCTCACGTCCCATCACATCTAGTCCAAACACAAACACCTAAAATCTAAATCTTAATTTAAAATAACAGAATTTATAATAGAATTTATATATAATTATGTTTACAATTTTCAAGCACGGTTATCCAATCAGAGAACAGAATGGGTTACCAGATATTTAGGTGACATTTAGCTGGTTTTGGCTCTTCAATAACACAATTCACACAAAAAATATTCAAAGGAAACAAGGTACCAAAAAAATTCATATGTAACACAGTTTGTTTCTGGCTAAATTCCAGTAGCTGGTTTGCGTCTGTAATCAGTGCTTACAGGCAGGAAGATTCTGGCATCACAAGTTGGATTTCAATTCTAATGACTTTATTAGACCCCTAAGAGTCCATATTACATATATTATATTATATGCATATACTATATACGGCCCCTTTAACATTGGTCCAGGGAAAATAGATGTAAACAGTGTAGTAATGTCCAGTAATAAACGCTGTTCCTTAAAATAAATTCATTAATATTTTAAAAAATTCAGTAATTCTCCTTTGTTGATTGACTCTAACATTTAATAAAAATGTTTTGTCACTTTTCCAGGTCAAAAAATACAAACACAGGCAGCCTCCTGATTAAAATGTTATGAGGGAAAGAAAGGATTCATTTTGAAAACAGCACACAATTACAGAAGAACATGTTTTGTGAATTGTATTTTTTGTTTTGTTTTAGAAATTAATATCAGCTCCTCATTCGCAATCTTGAATCCAATCAGAGCAAAACGCGTTCTTACATCAAAGCTACTAGACCATGATTCTTTTGCAAGTGTGAAATGAGCCTCAAATGAACCATGAGGCCAAAAGAACTGCAGCCAGTGTTAACCTGACTCTGAGGAGATAATGGGACACGGAGGCAGATTAACCAAACGCACCCTCACAGCGCATGAAAGAACAACCTTTCTCACTGACGCAGACTTCATTTTACTTTGCAGTCGTTAAGTAATAATAAAAACATGTATGTTCACAGAGCGGGATCTGCTTCACACGTCTGAATGAGTTATTATGCTGCAAACACGTTGCACATGTCTTTCTCTTTGGTGATTTTTTCTTTTTTCTCTCTTTGCACAGACCTCAGGAATTCATCATGTTTGACCTGGAATCGCGCCTTTAGCACTTTTAGCACTTTACAGTCTATTCTGAAAAGCATGTTTACTTAAGCAATATGTTATTTTTGTTGGATCTTTTTCAATAAAACATATCTATTCAACAACAAAGAGTTTCCAGAGAACATCAGATAGTTCAAGTAAGTAATGAGTAAGTAATATTTATTCATATAGCGCATGTTTACAGACCAAGGTCCCCCAAAGCACTTTACAATGTTCAGGTTCAAGTTCTCTATATTGTACCTTGGGGGAAAACAGGCCTTTTAATACATTTGATTTGATATGGTTCAATAATCTATATTTTTAGCTGGATTAAACATAAAAGAACAACACTGCTCTATCAAAGCAGTGTCAAACCAGTCCTGAACCAGGGCATAGGACCGGACTAAGACTAGGACTGGACAAACCTGGTAGACTGTATATAATAGGAACTTGTTGAAATATTTATCAAGAATCATATCTGTTAAAAAGAGAGTAAAAATATTGCAAGATGTGTTATTCTATCCATGGTTATTAAATATTTAGAAGTGATATTTGTACTTTTTGGCATTGGTTTTGTTGTTGAAGCAGAAGCAGTAATAGTTCCCCGTGTGTGTGACTGTGAACGTCGGTCGGTCGACTACGTTTCTCGCTGATTTGTCTGAAATTCTTCACAAAGAACGGTTAGAACTTATGTTTAGAGACAGGCATTTACACCACCAGGCCACAGTACATGTTATATTGACTTACAAATATAGATTTCAAGGTACTTTTAGCAACTTTAGAAGAGCAAGATTTCTAAAGTCATGTGGTGTAATGAAGCCAAGCCCCAGTGATCCAAGATAGCGCCCTATTCAAATGAACGGCTTTAGCTCAGTAGCGCATGGGACTTCACGGAGACTGGGAGATTAGCAGAACTCGCCGATATTTGGGCATCGTCTGGTCCTTACGGTTCTGCGCAGTGGACGAGCTCCCATGATGCGTTACGCCAAATGTGCGTGTGTGGCTTTCATCCACGCGCACAGAGGGGGTCGGCCGCGCTCTGACCAATCAGAGCTGCTGATCAGAGCAGCGGTAGAGCGGAGTCAGAGCGGGAAGGAAAGGAGCAGAGTTTGTGGCAGTAAAATGTGGATTTAAAGAAAACCGAAGGATTTAAGAAGAAAAAAAAGTTCAGGATGACAGGGGACACTAAAATCCCCACAAAATCCGATCATTTTGAAAGCTGTAGGCTCTTTGTCAGCTGAGGTCGAGCTGTTTTAATTGACATTGAGTTCTATGGGACTTTTTTCTGGGTAGCCCTCGTGAATTTAGTCTGCAGTACCACGGGCGCCCCCTGTGGCCATGGGTGGGACAGCTGTAAGCTAGTAATACCCTATCCAGTTATTATTATAGATCCATGAATGAAGGACCCATCACAAAAATTAATATAAAGTATAAACTAAAAGCCAACACTGGACTTTGCTGGATTTATTATATCGTTCCATTTGAGACTTCATGATTTTTTTTTCTATTTCAGATCTTGTTGCATTTTCATTGTGTTACAAAAAATAACGCAAAATGTTAGACTAAAATCCTTGAAATTCACTTCTCTATCCATGTAGTGCTTTAGAAATTGTATCTCCAATTTACATTTTCATAATGATAAAGCTTTAGTATCTTTCATCTCTCTTCATAAATAATCATGTTTTCTCCCATAAATTATAAAGTTGTTAGAGAAACTGTAGGTGTTTTTTTTTTTTCCCCTGTCGTACCAAAACTTATACTTCACACTATATACTGTATAATGGACACATGATACTGCCTGAAGGCGGCAAGGACACACAAAGAGATGCATGCTGGGAGTGTGGGCGGGAGCTCTGTTAAGATTATTAAAAGACGAGGCCCAAAATAAACAGATCTTTCAGCTGCGTGGACCAAGCTTTAGTGAGAAGAGGGAAATTCAGTCCAGCATTCCTGATCCACGGATTCAGAGGCCACGGAGAGCAGGAAGAGCAGGATATGGCTCTGATCACGGACGCTCAACATCACATTTTCTCAATTATTGTGAGAAAGATACAGATTTTTTATGACCAAGACCAAACCACAGTGATACTTACGTTTGTGTTTGTGTGGGAAAAAGTACATTTGACATAAACATTGTGATTAGTAGGTTCTTTTGGTCGTGATAGTACTTCTGCCTGTATTTAGGTCTGCCCTTGTGCATAAGAAAAAAGATAAAAGTACTGAAGCGTTTTACTTTCAGTTTTGTTTTTGGTATTGTTTACATTTTCTCCTTTAATTCATACATTTAGAATGTTCTACACATGACTAAAATTATCTTGTGAATTCATGCATTTTTGTCAGGCCATGATCATAAACATTACAAGAAATGAACGCTTGAAATAAGACGCTGTAATTTTAATACAGGAGGTAAGGCAAGTGTATTTGTATAGCACATGGTTCAAACTCAAAGTGTTGACCAAAAGAAGCAAAGAAACATTCTAATCATAAATAATCACAGGACGTTGAAAAGATTGAAGATGAAATCCTTTTGTTGTATGCAGCTAAACAAAACTGTTTTTAACCTGGATTTGAACTTAGTCTCACTTTTTCAAGAAGACTGTTCCAGATTTTAAGATAAGAATTCAGATAAGAATTGCTTTATTCGTCCAACAGTGGGGAAATTTTAGCTGCATACATCTGAATTGAATGAATTTGGAAACAAAGAAAGTTTGACATCTTTCACAGTATTATTATTATTATTATCAATTTGTTCAAAATTTTTAATTACAGAGATATTGCCATAGATATTTATATAATTGGCCTTGTTGGCGGAATCATGCAGTTCTATGTTTGAAGTATTTTATTATTTATGGTGCACTTTAAATTTACTAATTTCTTCATTTCTACAAAGAACCAAGGTCTGATGTAAGTCCACCACAGAATGAGACTTTTATATAGGTTTACAAAATCTTTTATCTTTTGTGGTTTGTAAATGTTACGGCTTCTTCAACTCAAAGCTGTTTCATAAATAACACAGGTTGCATGCATAATGTAAAATGTTGTGAAAAATATGTTATAAGAGAGAGCCCTCATATTAGAGACTTTTACTTTGTCACTTTTCTACTTCAGAATACAGATCTCAAGATATGAAAGGGGCCAAAAATACAAACAAAAACAAGTCTTAATATTCAAACCACAGTGTAAAAACTATACCAAAAACTATTCTCCAAACACGCATTGGGTAAGAGCCAGGGCTATTCTTAGGGTTACACATTTACATCAAGAGCCTCATTCCTACAAGTTGTCCCAAAGAAAAACAATCCGATTCATAAAAGGTCTCTCCACTTTGCAGGTGCGCCCCATGCTGCGTTTATGGACAGTGGGACAATAGAGTCTCACCCAGAGCCCCATGTGGTCCCCTGTAATCCGGCCTGAGCTCCGCCCCTCCGGCTCTCTGCGGTCCCAGTTCTCAGAAGCCGTGGGCTGCTCTGGTTTTCCGTGGGGCCGAGGCACTTAAAGAGTGAAGCCAAAATGGTTCGACACCAGTTTGAAAATGTTTAGCGTAATTACTGGTTTGCTCTTTTTATATCGGTCTGTGTAAGAGATGCAGGCGGAGTTTAGGCGCTATTGTTCAAGGACTTGATTTATAACAGCAGCGAGGGGCAGGAGAAATACACTATTACAGGCTGTGAATGATAATTAAAGCTGGGGCCTAGCTTTTAAACTGCAAAAAACTAAAAAAAAAACCAGTATATTGGAGTCACTTTAACTGCTATATTATATTATTACTAAATTATTACATATTCCATTCATTTGCTATTTTAAAAATCTAAAATACAATATCAACATCTATAAATACCTCATGATGCTGCTGAACCAAGTGCATCATAGCTCCAACGTTTTTTTTATGTATTCATGTGTTTATATTATCTATAATCTTAAATAATAGTTTTTTTTGTGCAACCTGAGTTCTCTCCTTTTTATTCTGCTGTAATGTGTGAAATGATAATATTTCTGATTATGAATGAAGAAATGTCCCCAATGTGGGACGATTAAAGGCTTATCTTATCTTACCAGTACTTTTATCTGTACTTTTCTTTCATATTATCAATTTGATGTCTTCTAAATGCCCAAATAAACACTTGAACTGAACTTAAATTAATTGAACTTGTACCAGCTCCAAAAACAGTTCCATCACTCGTTTTCACACACAGGTATTTTTGGCCTCTGTCACATCTTTTACAGACAGAAAAGTTCAAAAGAGAGGACCACCCTCACACAGCCAATCAGCTCATAGCCAAAAGCGTCAAAAAGATAACATGTTTTCTATCAAGAATAAGGCCATATGTTGTATATGTAAGGCCATAACTTTTTACTTTCCAAGACAAACAATCAGAATCAGAATCAGAATCAGAATAATTGTTATTGCCACGTAAGTAACAGGAGGTCACAGACTAGGAAATTGCTTTGGCTCAGTGCAACAGTCAAAAAGAGATAATAAAAATAAGAATAAAAAACACTTCTAAAGAATAAATTTAAATTTAAAATAGAGTTACAGTTACTATTTACAATATACAAGTGCACATGGTGCACACAATGTAAGGTGACAGCAGTACAGTGAAGTAAAGTGACGTATGATTGTATTAGTACTGTATTAGTTAAGATTTGAAAAAGTTAGGTACACCAGCTTTAGCTCAGTCCTTTCTTTCTGAATTGGCTTTGAACAAACATTATTACATTTCCTGATTTGCAGATTTCAAGGCAAATTCTCCTCCTGGCTTCACACTGACAGCACATACAATCACTGGCTCATGGACGGCGGGCTTGGACATTCACTTTCACAAACAAACAAATCGGGGGGAAAAAACTAAATATATATATATATATATATATATATAGATATATACAGTGCCTTGCGAAAGTATTCGGCCCCCTTGAACCTTTCAACATTTCGCCACATTTCAGGCTTCAAACATAAAGATATAAAATTTCAATTTTTTGTCATGAATCAACAACAAGTGGGACACAATCGTGAAGTGGAACAAAATTTCTTGGATAATTTAAACCTTTTTAACAAATAAAAAACTGAAAAGTGGGGCGTGCAATATTATTCGGCCCCTTTACTTTCAGTGCAGCAAACTCAGTCCAGAAGTTCAGTGAGGATCTTTGAAGGATCCAATGTTGTCCTAAATGACTGATGATGATAAATAGAATGCACCTGTGTGTAATCAAGTCTCCGTATAAATGCACCTGCTCTTTGATAGTCTCAGGGTTCTGTTTAAAGCGCAGAGAGAACCATGAAGACAAAGGAACACACCAGGCAGGTCCGAGATACTGTTGTGGAGAAGTTTAAAGCCGGATTTGGATACAAAAAGATTTCCCAAGCTTTAAACATCTCAAGGAGCACTGTGCAAGCAATTATATTGAAATGGAAGGAGTATCAGACCACTGCAAATCTACCAAGACCCGGCCGTCCCTCCAAACTTTCATCTCAAACAAGGAGAAGACTGATCAGAGATGCAGCCAAGAGGCCCATGATCGCTCTGGATGAACTGCAGATAACTACAGCTGAGGTGGGAGAGTCTGTCCATAGGACAACAATCAGTCGTGCACTGCACAAATCTGGCCTTTATGGAAGAGTGGCCATTTCTCAAAGATATCCATAAAAAGTCTCTTAAAGTTTGCCATAAGCCACCTGGGAGACACACCAAACATGTGGAAGAAGGTGCTCTGGTCAGATTAAACCAAAATCAAACCTTTTGGCCACAATGCAAAACGATATGTTTGGCGTAAAAGCAACACAGCTCATCATCCTGAACACACCATCCCCACCTCAGCTGTAGTTATCTGCAGTTCATCCAGAGTGATCATGGGCCTCTTGTCTGCATCTCTGATCAGTCTTCTCCTTGTTTGAGATGAAAGTTTGGAGGGACGGCCGGGTCTTGGTAGATTTGCAGTGGTCTGATACTCCTTCCATTTCAATATAATTGCTTGCACAGTGCTCCTTGAGATGTTTAAAGCTTGGGAAATCTTTTTATATCCAAATCTGGCTTTAAACTTCTCCACAACAGTATCTCGGACCTGCCTGGTGTGTTCCTTTGTCTTCATGGTTCTCTCTGCGCTTTAAACAGAACCCTGAGACTATCAAAGAGCAGGTGCATTTATACGGAGACTTGATTACACACAGGGGCATTCTATTTATCATCATCAGTCATTTAGGACAACATTGGATCATTCAAAGATCCTCACTGAACTTCTGGAGTGAGTTTGCTGCACTGAAAGTAAAGGGGCCAAATAATATTGCACGCCCCACTTTTCAGTTTTTTATTTGTTAAAAAAGTTTAAATTATCCAACAAATTTGATTCCACTTCACAATTGTGTCCCACTTGTTGTTGATTCATGACAAAAAATTAAAATTTTATATCTTTATGTTTGAAGCCTGAAATGTGGCAAAATGTTGAAAGGTTCAAGGGGACCGAATACTTTCGCAAGGCACTGTATATATGTATATCTATATATAGATATTTGTGCCAACCAGTTTTGGATTGTGTGTGAAATCTGCTCCTTTTTTGATTGAGAAACTTCACTGGTTAACTCCTCCAAGTTCATCACCCAGCATTAAATGTAAATGTTTGACTGCTTTGACGGGTTGCTATTAGCTTACCTAAAAAAGAACTGTTCTGGTCTATGGCTAAATGCATCTGGTGCTATTAAAGTTAAAATAAAATACAAACTTCTGGAGGTGCATCATTTCACAAAAATGTACATTTAGTGGAATCATGCCAACATTGTGTATGGTGGTTAATACTGTTTGTTACACTGTTAAAAAAGCTAGATTTTCTCCCCCATAATCAATCAAGTGTTTAGTTGAAATGTGATACTTCCATGCCCACATTTTCTCAAAAACAGTGAATTACGGACAAACGGTCCGATCGGTGTCTTTCTATGGGTACTCACATATTGATAATACTGGAGATTGAGATTGTCCTGACTCCTACGCTAGGAACATTCTCACTGTAAGAATGAGAAGATGTCCCTCCTCCAGGACAAGTACGAGGTCATGTTTGTATACATACTTTACGAAGAGTAACAAATGCAACCAAAATGTGGCAGCGTGAAGGGATCCAAAAGCTTAATTTGACTGATGGGGATTAATTTTGGACTCCCCTGGTTTAGAACTGTCCCACAAGTCTCCACATTTCACGATCAAAACTACCACATGAACACACAGAGCCAAAATACACACAGAGCCAGAACACACAGAGCCAGAACACACAAGTGCCGATAAAGGATGTATGATCATTTTTTAACATAACCTCTGCCTCTTGACACTTCTCCCTCTCAGATGTTTGTCTGTTGTAACTGACATCAGGACTCCCCTCATTGGTTTGAAGCCGGGGCATCTCAAACTTTTCACTCAGGATCCCACTGCTGAGTGACATCCTATCAAAGTATCAAAGTAATCATTTTAAGAGTTAAAACATTCTGAATCCTGTGTACCTGTTTTGTTTCTACTTTCACCTGAAGATGTTTTAGCAACTTGTATTTTTTAAATAACAATATACTGTACATAGAAAATCTGTCTCTTCTCTTGTTAAACAAGAGGCCATAAAGAGTTGAATTAATTTTGACCAATCAGGAAGCTCCGAGAGAGCGCATGGGTGGGTCTAACAGGCCTGGTCTTCAAAAAGTTTCACTCTCTTCACAATTTGAAATGTGGCTAAAATGGAAGTTCCAACGGGAAGATTGGGAGACTTCCATTAAGAGTATTACCTCTACTTCAGATAAGTAGCGATCAAGCTGCTGTTCATGCTGCAACCCTCCTCCTCCCCATTCCTGGTTCTTCAGTGGATATTGTCATGCTATTGGCTCAGCTTCCTTCTCCACCTGGGTTTAGGCCCCGGAGGTTCGCAAGCTTGTCATCTCTAACATAGTCCCTCCTACATATGTCGGCCAGGGTCCAAATTTGAATGAAGATTTAATGTGGAGCAAGTCAAGGTAAATATATACTGTATGTACCTCATCATGCATCTGCTGTTGTCTAATCACGCAGCTATAATATATTCATGCAAAATGCCAATAACTGTAATTCTAATGAAATCTTTGTCATCAGTCTTTCCAGATTGAACTGACATTCCCTTTAAATGATTGTGTTGTGCTTTTATGTTGTACTATCAGCCAGGCTTTATCCATACACTTGGCCATTACCGGATTCTGTAAAAACAACATTATCACTTTCAACATTCTTTCCTCAACATCCACTAAATCTCCATCCTGTCTCATGCATCTGTTACATTGACTCAGCCCTCTCCTTAAACATGTATCCACAGCTTGTAAACAGTCGTCACTAAAGTTGCATTTCTCGATACTTGAATCCGTTGACAGTTGGCAAGAGGCGCAGATATTCCCAGAACCTCTCCCTGTCGCCCGGACTATTCAAAAATAAAAAAATCCCCAAAAGTGTAATATTTGGACAGATGTGTGGCATTAACCTCGCGCCGCAGTTAGAGAGAAGAAAGCGAGAAATCGGCAGGAAATTCCCATCACATTTTGTTTGTTCTGTGCGGTTTTTTATGTTGTTCCGACTACACAATCGCTAACATTGTGACTTCATCTGAAAGAGCAGATCAGATGGAAAATGGAAAACAGAATGGGTGCACGGTAGTTGCCAATGATGGTCTAATAACTGAAAAAATAACTGAGACTTTATTTTGAATCCCATTGACACTCAGTCTTGTGACTTTTTATCAATAGGATTCTACTCTGACTATCTTCAAATCCAGTTAAACTTTTTGTTTTCACTGTGCTATACAAAAAAACCTGCCTTACCTTTCCTTATGAGATTCAACTTCATAACAGCTCATTTTGGATGTTAGCTCTACGGCTTAAAGTTAAAAAACGGGTGCCCTAACTAACCCTTACCCTAACTTTAGAATCATAACTATACTATTTGTTTGGGAACAATTCAGACCACAAAACATGTTTTCATATCTCATTAGAAAGTTCTATTATGCGTATATGTAAGAAATCCTTGGGAGTCACTATTTGACGCTATGGGCTGAGAGCTGATTATCTATTATATATTGATTATTTGGTTGGGACAGTCCATTTTAATGAACAAAAGTGAGGGTAGTGCTCTCTTTTTGACTGATCTGATGTGACCAAAAATACATGCATGTGAAAAATAGCGATAGTTTTGAGAGATGGGTTGATTTTATTGTTTTGATTTTTGTAGTTTAAAAGTTAGGTACCCCAGCTTTAATTGATGTTTACAGCCTTCTGTCACTCTGCAGTAATAAAGCAT
Source organism: Knipowitschia caucasica (assembly GCA_964034765.1). Taxonomy (NCBI): domain Eukaryota; kingdom Metazoa; phylum Chordata; class Actinopteri; order Gobiiformes; family Gobiidae; genus Knipowitschia; species Knipowitschia caucasica. The sequence continues at coordinate 11,175,856 of OZ035840.1, forward strand.
ATCCTTAAGTATTGAAATGCACTTCTAAACAAAAACCCTATATGGTTGATTTGATGTTTAATTATTGCATATATATCACACTGATAATAGGATAATAACAAGGAGGACCAGGGACTTGGCTTCATATGAATGACATTCAGGACCAGTGAAGGATTTGTGGCTTTAGATCAGACTTAGCCCTGCATTGTTTGTTGACTATTCTTTTATAAATGTGTTTCTTTTCTAATCAGGGTTTTGGGAACACATTGCAGGCCTTGAATACCAGACGACAGCACCAAGTTTCTGTAAAAGCCGATTTTTGTAAGTGTCTTGCCCATGGACACAGCAACAGTTTGTGTTAAAACTTCTAATTGAATGAGTTACAATTTGCCTTTTAATTATTTTTTTAAAATCTAGATCTATTATAGAGCCATACAAATAAAGGTGAGGATTAGATGCAGTGGGGAAATGTCAGTGTTGCCTCACAAGTTACAGAACAGTAGGAATGAGGAGCACAGCAGCACAAGATCTTTAGCATAAAAAAGAAAAAAGAAGAAGTATAAAATCTCTAGCTTTAGCATAGTGAGGAAGAAAGCTAAAATCTCTAACTTTAGATACAGTATATGAGGAAGTAAGATTTAAGTAAAAAAATATCTTACTTTAGCATAATAAAGAAGAAAAAACATCGTTGTGAGGCCACAGTAGCTCAGTGTGTAGAGCATTGGCCTTTGGGCCTGAAGACCTCAGGACCTACTCCAACTGCTCCCACTAATGTCAACTGTTGTTGTGTCCTTGGGCAAGACACTTAACCCTACATTGCCTGAAGCTCCTGCTGAAAGACCTAGACTGTGTCACCGTTAATGGAGCAGCCATCTTCCTGTGGACTCACCACCTGCAGAGGATCAGCGAGGGGCCAATATGAGCATTGGGCGGCAGCTCTCATTGCCACCCCCCACCCCCCTGACCCAGAAATGAACTCTAATAAAGGGGTTAGAAAAGGAAATGAAAACATCTATATTATGCTAAAAACAGATTTTGTACTTGAGTCTTAATTCTTCTTAATTTAACAAATCCTTTCAAATGTACCATTACAAAACATGTTGAAGATTGTAGCTCAAGGAATACAAGTTTTGGACCAATTTTACCAAAAGAGACATCTGTTTTTTGTAAATAAAGAGTTCTTTCGCAGCAGTCGACTGTACGGTAGTCCCAGATTACTTCCAGTGAACGAGCTGATCCTGGTTTTAGTGAGTAAAGGTGATATCGCAACTACTAAAGTATGTTTTGATGCCATTGAGACTAAAAAATGCTGCAGGTTATAAATATCATAGGATAAAACTTTTGGTAGTGACCTAAAGGCTGCTGGGAACAGTTTTACTTTGAGCCTTACGTTCCACACACGTCCGAGCAGATTTATGGACCATAGAGATGAACCAGGAGCACAGATGTCCCTGGTTTTGGATGGTTAACGGAAATGACGAACGTGTAAAGTGCTTGGAAATGATCAAAGCAGGCACAAGGAGGAGGCAGAATGCATATCAGAATATTATTTAGAAAATGGAATACTTTACACAAGTCTAAAGCAGATAATGTCATCTTTGATCATGAAACTATACTGTAGCTTCAGATGGAATATTAACCCTTTAGGTAGCAGAATTTTTGCAGAACTACGATTTGGAACGGCCCTAAAGACTAATAACTTCTGTGGTTTATTATTCAGTATTCTTTTGTTCATTTCCTTTTTTAAACTATGAGTAGATATACCTTTATCTAAATTTCAAATGAAACTCAGTAACCCACTTTCTAGGCAGTTAAAAGGCACATTTTCAAGTTGATGGTTCTGGACTGGTTCTAGTTCTGGTACTGAGCTGAGTCGTGCTTGATTTCTCACCAAACACCCTTGTTACCATAGCAACATAGTGCTTACATGAAAACCAGTTTTCGCACTTAGTAAAAATGAGTTAAACAAAAAAAATCTCAGAACTCCATTGATTAGAATGGGAGCAGTCAAAATAACAGCTCTGGGAGTTCTAGTAGTTTCAGAATTATTGGAGTCTCATGGTGTTAATGAACAAAACAAAAGCTTGAGCATGCAGATATTCTGTAACGGAAAACATTTATATAAGCATTCTCCCCAACACTGGCCTGATCCAATGATTCTTGAAAGTGCACTTTATAATTAGGCCTTTATGTTAGTACATGGCTAATGGAAAAGAACAACAGCTCAATTGGTTTACTGCAGGGAATGTGTAGTGACTGCTCTCCAACACACACACACACACACACACACTTTTATTCCATCCCAATAGACCTTTTTTCCAATCACCGTGTACAGTATTGCGCACAGTGGACTGCACAGTGGGATCATAGGGCTGTTCAAGACTGGACTGGACGTGTTAATTACAGCAGTCACCGGATGTAAAGGTCACATCTGCCCGTAGGGTGCCCACTGGAGCGTCGCTGCCATCCACGTCACGTTTACACTCTACTGTCTACACAAGCAACCATAACAGAACAAAGGAACAGCAAAATTACGCACGGATTACGCAGCAGGATTTCATATGTAAAACCCATATTATATACAGTAGAATTCCACGGGACAGCTTCAGAATCGCTCCCTCCTCCCCTTTGCTTCCCTCCACGCACATCTGGTTCCACTCATTGCTTCGGACTGTTGGTTCGTGGCATACCGAAAGCACCAAGATCTAAAGTTGCGCACAACAAGCCATCTCCAAAGTCATCTCACTTTGCCATAAGTGACCAAAAACACAAACACGCGTGCGTACTGGGTGATCCGAGTAAATGTGAATGGAAAATGAAAAGTTTCTCACCAGTTTCGCTTCTCTCCAGGTCCAGAGTAAAGACGAGTAATAAATATAAAGTGCATGTGTAAAGTTTGCACAGCCCGTAGATGCATGCTCTCCTCGGTTGCGTGCTTTGTTGAGGCGCGTTGTGGCTTCGCATGCTCCCACTAGATCGCGTGTCGCTAGTGGGGGGAAAAAAATAAAAAACGAAAAAAATAACACTAAGTAGGGGGAAAAAGTGCAGCCGAATGAGGAGAGGCGAGAGCGCGGACGCAGGAGTGGGTCTGACCGCTAGAGCTGCGTGTCCCTCGGCCTCTCACCAAACATCACAGCGCGATGAATGGAGCGTCCAGTCTACAGTGCGCACGGAGCATAGACTGGAGCGAGCAGGCGGGTTCTCAACATGTGGCGCCGGGGCCTCCAGGGGGACCCCAAGAGCCGCTGTGCAAAGTTGTTGAAGTATGCATTGTTATTGAAAATAAAACTAAGCTTAGAAAGTGCACCGTTTGAGTTCAAGGATTGGACTTCTGCTGGTGCCCAGAGTCAAGACCGAAAAAGGGGGAGGCAGAGTTTCAGATTCATGCCATTAAAACCTGGAGCAGTCTCCTTGAAAATGTGTGACAGGCTTTTTCTCTGAGAATGTGTGTGATTAGGATTTTACCTTTAGGATTTTTGTTTAGTAAAGCACTGTAAAGTACTTTACTAATTAAGACCCATATAACTTTAGTGTATGTTTTTGTATGCATTTGTTTTATTCTATCATTTTCATTTGTAAAAAACGTTTGAGCTGGTCTGCACTGAACAAATGAACTTTCCAACTAGTATAAACTTACTCTAATCTCTTAATAGTTATTTTTCAGTGGTTGTTACTGGAACATCCCCAATGCTGGACAAATACAGCTTTTCTTCTCTTAAAATGATCAATGGAGAGATCAGGAATAAGGAAAAACACAAATTAATCAAAGATAAATGCTAAAAATTCCAGATTTGCATAATATTAACAGATTTAAAAAGTGTGTATATATTTTAATATAATGTATGCTATAAATCAACACGGCGGCTGAGTGGATAGCACTCCCAAATCTCAGCAAGAAGGTCCTAGGTTCGAATGCCGGTCAGAACAACCCACGCAGACACATACAAACTCCACTCAGCTGAGTGGAGTTTGTATGCGTCTGCGTGGGTTTCCTCTGGGTGCTACGGTTTCCTCTACCACTAAAAACATGGACCATAGGTATGAATGTAATGAGTGAGTGAATGGATGGTGTTGATTGGTGCTTTGATGCTCCAGTGTGTTCGGCGTCTCGCTTCTGTGTGGAGAGGATATCTGAGATGAACATTGTGAAGCGCTTTGGGTGACCTGGGTCTGTAAAAATGTGCCATATAAAGATTACTAATAACATGGCATTGTGTAGACATGACTTATATTAACATTAACTTAAAGAGCGACTAAACACCTGTGCCCAGCCTTACTCCGCCCACATGAAGATTTGAAAATTTTCTCTTAAAAGGGCGTTGCCTGGAGGACTAAGGGACAAGAAGGGGGGCTTAGAGTTGGGCGTGGTCTGGGCTGTGATTGACAGCTCACTTGTCACACAAAAAAAAACAGTTGTCATTGCTGCTTAAAGCAATAGTTTACAGACCAGAAAGTCTCATTCCACCCTTGTTTACACACTAAGATAATTGTAAAGCTACACACCTGAACCTAATCACACTCAATAATCTCAGAATGACTCATGTAATTTAATTTGAATCCACTAGATGGCGCCAGAATACTCCAAACTGCAGCTGGGGCGTGTGTGAGAGTTGAATGGGTTCACATCACTGGCTCTGACAGACTGACGTCACACAAAACAACTGATGTCATAGAGAACTTCAGAGTCAATGGAGAGGCCAGAACCAAATTCAAATGTAGTACAACCAAAAAGGTTGAGAGGGCACCACACAGTGTTTTTTGGTTCAAAAGTGATATTTTATCTAATTTGAACTAAAATGTCAAAAAAATGACCAGGATATGTAGACAGCACTACAATAAACATACTTATGCAGTTTATGAGTTAAAAAAAGTTGATTTGGTGTTTAGTCGCTCTTTAACTGTCTTACTTAGACCGGAGAGTTATAGAGCAGTGTCTCCCAAAGTGGGGTCCGCGGCCCCCTGGTGGGCCGCGAGGGTACTGCAGGGGGGCCGCGGGAGGTCATAAAAAAAATAAAAAAATAATATAATTATTTAATGTTAAATTTATAATGTTTTGTTTGTAATATTAAAATATTTGTGTTCATTATTTGACTTGAATAATCCACTGTAATCATTTTTGTATTACAATGTTTGTAGCAGAGGCTATTTCCCCAAAATAAAATAACCAGAAGAGCCTATTCTTAATGTTGTCTTCTTGGTTATTATTTTGGGGGGGCCACGCAGACCCGTCAGATTTTTAAGGGGGCCTCGGTGTTACTGAGTTTGGGAATGGCTGTTATAGAGAATATAGAAGTCACATCATAAATCTGCTCTAATTTCTTTGGATGAAAATGTGTAGTTTTGTAGAGTTGTGTATGTGTAGCCTACAGTGTATGGATTTCATAATCAAGGCAAACAAAGACCATACCATATTTTAACCAATAGTATTTAATGGTTTATGCAACTCTGCTAAGGCCCAGTCTCCCCCCGACAGTACTATAAGGTGAAGCAGTTCCTTGCATTTCATTGGCCAAAAATAAATTCAAACATACCTAAATAAATATGTGTTATGGTGGAGAGGGAGGTCAACCAAAACAAGAACTGTTCTAAGAAAAGGCAACTTGAAAAACAACAGTTTTTGTCCATACCACTTATCAAATTGAAAACCTTTTTAAAAAATGTAAAATGTGGTTTCCATCTTCAATAGCTTTCACTCCTTATCAAGTAACACGTCTCTAAAACCATTTATTATAAAAACATTGGTGGAACAGCGCCACCAGCTGGAAGTTTTAAGCTTTGGTCACAGGAAAAGGAAGGAGGAGTTAACGGAGGGGGTCATTTCTCCTTGTCAAAAATATATGGAATTTAAGGGGTAAAAAGAGCGGACAGAGCGGGATAACGTTTTTTGGAGTTTCAAACAGGCCAAAACTGGTATTCTTGTTTAACGGACATGAGAACAATATCAAGCTGGCTCTCAACCAACTCATGCATGGGATGTGATGCATTATGGGATATGTAGGCCTTCACCAGACTGTCCCTTGCGGCCAAGCTGAAGCAGATTATTCCTCCTGATAATAAATTTCTCTTTTGAATTTTAAGCAGATAAGTCCCAAAATGGTCTGGCATTTGGGGGAAACAGTGTTCTCCTGCTCCAGGGCTTGAACACATCAGAGCAGTGCCCCCCTGTGGAGAAAGCAGGTCAGGACCACTGTCCCAGTGTGAGCGTCTCCTGGGCTCTTCACTCAGCGCTGGGATGGAGTTCACACCCATCCCCCTGGGTCAAGGCTGAGGCTGGGGCTCAGTTAGAGGCGCTGCTGTTGGACGAGCTGGAGGTGGAGGCTACTGCGGTCCCCGACGACCCAGAGAAGTTCACAGATTTTCGGATGTGTGGCATCAAGAACGGGTCACTGGCCAACTGGTGCACGTCGATGCGGTCCTCCTTACGGTACACTAGACAGCGCCTTATAAAGGCCTGGGGAGAAACGACATGTGAGCAATAGATTCTGGATTATAATCAGGATTTATCAAAAATCTGGAAGACAACTGTGGCACGCTGTACCAATCTTCAAAAGGAGTAACTATCAGAGCGTTACGTTCTTTTGTCAAAGCATTTTGTCAGGACTAAAATCACTCCAATTAACTGGATTAGTCAAATTCTCCAAATGTAAAATATGTTTTATTTAAATTTGTGAGCATAACTAAATGAATTTCTTAATGAATACACAATGTCTTTGGTTACATTCTGGTCTTTACCTTTGCTTCAGGTGTGACTACAGGTTTAGGAGGAAACTGCACGTCTGTGGCCTTCAGGATGGTGTTCTCCTGGAGGATGTCCTGCTGCGACTGGTTATGTCCAAACGGCTGCAGAGAACAACACGACCTTTGAGGACATGTTCATGACAACCAAACCAACACTAGGACTGTAGCCACATTTACTACAGTTTACCATGATGCATTGCAGTAAACTACAGATTAGGTAGAGACTAATTATGTGGAGACTAGATCTTAGCACATCAGACCATGTGGAAGTGTCTGGACAAAGGACACAATGGAAGTTTGCACATTGGTACCACGGCTGTTCCACAACAGTCCCCCATCCCAAAAATAACCAGACCCTGCACTGCTTAGATTACAAGCAGGAATAACCACGGGGAGAAATGCAGATGACCTGTCTTGTTAGTTAATGATACTTAATGAACCGATACTTAAAGACTGGAGAAGGAATATGATACCAATACCTACAAGTATTTATTGTTATTATACTATTGTTTCATGCCTGGAAAGAAATGCTGAAGTTGATGTATTCCTACGATGATGAAAATGACTTTGATCATTTCAGTAAAAGGTTGCATGTGGCTCACCTTTCGTCCGTACAGACACTGGTAGAAAATGACTCCCACAGACCACACGTCCACTTTGTTTGAGATTTTTGGAGGCTCTTTACCAACGACAAAACACTCGGGAGGCAGGTACCTTCAAGGCAGAGACACATGGGTGTTTACGATTCATCAAAAAACAAACAAAACGTTCATTCACAGTGAGAAATGACGGTTTTAACCAAAAACAAACTCCAAATTCCTATGGCATGTAACGTCCGATAAAAGAGAATCTTTCTTCATGACAAATGCAGGAAACCAGGCATACGGCTAAATACGGCCCTTGGGCAATTTTTTCTTCCTGATGAAGTGAACCAATCAGCTTAAGCGTCACTATTTAATTACTACCTTGATGTACAATTATAACAAGGCATATAAATACTATTATAATTGGGGTAAATAACTTTCAAACTACAAAACAAATTGAACCATATAAAATCCATCCATCTTGTTCCTTGCTCTCAACACATTTTGGTTCCATCACAAGTTTTCACATTCATGTATATTTGGCCTCTGTCACATCTTTAGATCATATTTTTCAGACGTGAAAACTCCTACATGTCTCTCAGCCCAAAGTGTCAAATAGTGACTTAAAATGCAAAAGATCTGCAGTTTTCTAATGACATAAAGACAGCATGGTGGTTTGATTGGCTTTAACAAGACAAAAATGTATATCAAAATAAAACGTTATGTACCTCAGCTTTAATATGCCACAATATTAAAGCTAATGGAAACTTGTTCAGATGTCAAGCTCCCAATTACAGCTTAGATTTCACACACAGTTTTAATACAGAAACTGGAGGATAGGACTGAAATAATGAGTGACATTGAAGCCGTACCAGTAAGTCCCTGCTCCCTGCGACGTCAGCTCCATCCCGTCCACGGAGTTGTAGCTGTCGTCGTCCATGATTTTGGACAAACCGAAGTCTGTGATCTTGATCTCCCCACAGGCCGTGCCGTTCACCAAGAGGATATTACCTAAAACCAAAGCAAAGAGAGAAGACTTCAGCAACTTCAGACATCAAGCAAGTTTAGCTGCCGGTACAAAAGGAGTTGAATGCCCCACATACAAAGCAGCAGTTGAAAACAGAACGCATTAAGGTTCAAATAAGGTTTTACACTTACCAGGGCTGCACTCTTTTAGAGACAGATTATTCAGATAGTCATAGTGATTACGATTAGAACAGCTATTTATGTTGAGAAACTAGGATATTGTTCAAAGTATACGATACAAGAAAGAGGGAAACGCCTTCATTAAAATGTGTTCTCCGGTTCAAACTAAATGACAAGCACCAGATGTTTACAATATGCAGCGATGGTTTGGCGTTTCTAAAGGAATTGCAATTCATAATCAATGCGGTAAAAATCATGCAGCCTGAACGCTTAACTTTAAAAGACTATAGTGGTTTTTAGTCATTAGCATTAACTTTCTCAACGCTTTTTAATTGATCAAGTTAAGAGTAATCCGGTTTGTCGTTGCTTGAGTCTAAGATAAAGTTTTCCCATTTCAAAGTCTCAAAGAATGGAGCTAAGTGTGACAATATTGTTTTTTCACATTGCTGCCGTCAAGTTGAGACCAGTGAATGAGAAATATCATGTTAAAAATAAAGCAAATCACAGAAACTATGTATATACTTAAAATTAGATCTTTAGTGGCAGTCAACACAAGAATGGTTAATTGTGACGTTTGTGGAATTAATGCTTTCCTACAATTTGGCCTGAGTGTTGTTCTCATACTGAACAATCTACATTTATTCAGTCCTGATTTTATATGAACCCAATTTATAAGCATTAGTTAGTAGGGTTTTCATTTTAAGAATATTTTTACGTCCATCAGGCATAAAAAAATTGTACTTCAAAAATGATGTTAGGCCTGTTCCAGAAACAAAACTCATTCAATAGTCTAAATATGCTCTAAAACCCTACTTCCCTCATGCACCCATTCATACATTAAATCGGTGAATTGATTTTAACCATTGCCTGTTCTTTCTGTGTTTCTGATCAATTACATAACCTCTTAAGAATGACACCTGTGACACCTAAAGTGGTATTAAGTGTAATGGGATAGCTGCGCACCGGGTTTGAGGTCGTAGTGGATGATGGGCGGTCGGATCTCGTTGAGGTACTTGAGTGCGTTGACGATCTGCATGATGATGGAGCGGCCTTCTTTCTCAGACATCAGTTTGTGCTGCTTCAGGTAAAAGTCCAGGTCGTTGCCTTCGCAGTACTCCAGCACCGTGCAGAACCTGGGGCACAGGGGATTTATTATTGATTTGTTTGGACAAAAAAGAACTTTTAAAAAGTTGTAACACAGAAAGGGCTGGGCTTTACACGATTCCTTTTTACTAAACTAGAATAAGATCAACACATTTAATCAACTTCCCCTGAATTAAACTAGGATTAGAAATACCAAAGTATGAACCAGGATTATCCCAAAAACACATTTACTTTTATTTTTCTATTTGGAAGAGAGGGAGCAAGTTAAGTAGGCTTGAGTTGGAGTATTAGTTAAAACTTTGGCGCCCAAAGGGTTTTTTAGAAATGTTATAATAAACAGAAAAAAGGCAAGTCATTAAGGTAATGAAGACTACTAAATTCCATTAAAATGAAATAAAGAATATGCATGAAAAATGCTACCTTGGCCTGAAGAGTTAATATAATACTGTCGAAGGCCAAAATTCAGGTTCAGACTATTTAATCTGTTCTACTTAAAAAAAGCGAATGAGAACAGATTTGCTTTTGTCGGCACATTATATTGTATTTTCTTATTTCTACTGTAGTTCTGTGAAATTAGGTGGAGAAATTAGGTGGATCTAAATTTTTTGGCACAGCCACAGTTTCTCATCGGTTCTTTCATCAGACTGTGTAAATCATAGCTACAAGATACAAAGAAAATGTGCAGAATGTTTGAAATAAAATCATAAGCTAAAACAGACTGAACCACCATCACTGGTCAGTCTCATGCTCTGGGTGAATAGATTAGTGAGCAATTAGTGAAAGAGGAAAGTAGACAGTATAATTAACTGTGTCCATACACTTTGAAGACTATAATCTAGGTAGGCACTACAAAACTCACGAGTTCTGACTGTGCTAAATATTACATTTTCATGCAACTTAATCAGAATTGTCATAATCATATTCTTACGAGTCTGTGTCGAGTGAAAAGTAGTCGTATAGTTTGACAATCCGTGGGTGGTCCAGCTCTTTGTGGATTCTGTACTCTCTGCATGCATGCCTTTAGAGAAACACAAAAACATGAGGCACATTTTTTAGGATGGTAAAAATGAATTGTTAATCCATGAAACCTCAGATCCACGCACAAAGCTAACAAGAGTGGAACAACTGTTGACTCTAGAAAAGCTCATAGATTTGAGAGTGTAACACAGGACTTACTTGTGATAGTTTTCCTTCTTCTCATCCCTCCAGTTTTTGTTAAGCTGGTGAATTTTAACTGCGACATACCTCTGCTCCGTCAAGTCGAAGGCCTGAAAAGTGAACGAAAAGATTTTTGTGCTGCAGTGCGCCACACAGGTCACATTAAACAGCTGTAATCTTTCAGTATTATTCCAATGGCACATTCTTGGCGCTGGTCCAAATATGCCCAAATCATTTCCTGTAAGGAGCTGATGATGTCAACTCTGTGTAATGCAATGTAGCACCCATTATCTGAGCTACACACAGCGGAGGCGCTTTGGAAACATACCGTACAAGTGGATAAGCTTTCAAACATTTTGGGTTGGACAAAATGGACTGGAGTATCTATTCCTGAATCCATCATCTATAATCTTTGTACATTATTAGTTTCTTTAGTATCCTAGGGACACAGAAACTCACACAATTTGTGCTTTGTCGATTACTACAGGGAAGGAGATTGTAGTGCCTCCCTCTCAAAACTAGATTTCACATACTTGTCACATGTTATTGTGACATGTGACAAGTATTGAAAAAGATAGACTACCCTCACTCAGCTTGTGTATCTTTAAAACAAATCAATCGCCAGCATTTGGCATCACCATAATCAAATGTGGCAATTTATTAAATTTATTCCGTATAGATATTCCAGGAAATAAAAATGGTATGTCATGTTCTAATGTGTGCAAAGAAGCACCATCGTAAACTTAGAAGAAAAAATGTCCATGTGTCTAAAAATATGGCAGCTCATTTTAGGGCTGGGCGATAAAACGATAACGATATATATCGCAATAGACATGTGTTCGATATCAATAGAGAATGGGGTCGATAAAATGTTCGATAGTTTAACTTAACTCCGTCAGGAAAAACAGGAAGAAAACACCGGAAGTAAAGCCGACTCATAAGCGCATGGCATTGTGGGGGATGTAGGCAGAGGCTTCTCGACCAATAACAGCCGAGCAGGAACCACAAAACTTTGTGGGAAATGCAAAAACAACAACAACCGCACCATGCGTAGCATCCATGGATCTATAGCTCGTGTTTCAATGCCGTGTCAATGGTTGTGCACGTACGTGCGCGGAATAACATGTGCGGCGGCAGAGGCAGTGGACAGACCCGATGTATTCGGCAAAAGCAAGAGATTAACTTTTTCCTCGGGAAGTATGTGCAGCACAGAGAGCCGCACGGAGCGGTCACGGGGACACAAGACCCTCAAACAGCTAAACCAGGAGCTAAACCAGGAATAAAAAACCAGGATTAAACCAGGATTAACAACGAGGGACACAGTGTGAACATATTCCTCCAGCCTCATCGCCCCGTGACTGTAAACAAGGCTGCTAAGGTTGGTTAGCCCACACGACAAATATATTTATTTAGGTTAAAAAAAAAAAACTCAATATATATCGTTATCGACCGGTATGAATGACTTATATCGTGATATAGTTTTCAGCCATATCGCCCAGCCCTAGCTCATTTCTATAGTACTTATTCAACTAATATTGATATAATGGCAAAAACCCTCGGCCCCAAAATATATCATCAAGTCCAACATTTGTGTTTTTGTTCCAATATTTCTTGTGAAAATACAATTCTATAAGAGTGAAAGAGTAAAATCTTCCAATATTTATAACCTTGAAGGCCAATAGTTTTACAGAAAGATAAATTGCTTAAAATAATGAGAAGGATTTGTACCTTATAAACTTCACTGAAGCCTCCTCGTCCCAATAAGTGAAGCAGCAGATATCTATCGTTTAACGTGGGGTGATCTTTGAACCTGCACAAATGCAAAATAGAAGTGAAAATTCATTTACATTCAATAAATAAAAAGGAAGTGTTCAAAAAAAGACATTGTGAGTGATCGTACTGGGAGTTATCTTCGTTGTGGATCCTTTTGAGTTCTCGAATGTGCAAGTTTCGGACTCGTTCCAACCTCTCCAGTTCTGCCTGGATCTCAGCTTCCTCCTGAAAACCAAAAGGTAAAGAATTATAAAAACACATTAAAACTGCTTTCAATCTGGCCCTGATGAAAAGTTGGTCGTGTCCACTTCAAAGACAAGTTACTGTAAGATAAAAAACAAAATCAACTTACCTTTTTAAGATGACCTAATCTAAGTTTAAATATTTCTTCTTGCTCGTGGTACTCTGCTTGTGATAACCTACAAAAGACAGATGAAAGAAAATATGACTATTCCAGAAAAAGCAAATTTATATCCATATAATATTTTGGATTTTGAATGTTTTCTGCTAAGCTAACTACAAGGCCTGTAGAGTGATTATTCTACTTAAACTGTGGAAAAAGCTTGCAAAATTAATTATGTCTGACTAAACTGCTTTCATAAGACCTCAATTACACGTCTGTAAACAGATAATTATTGGTAAATGGAGCACTTTCTGCCCTAAACTCAAATCATTTTCCTCATAATCCCAAACACAAATTTGGTAAATTAAAGGCAAAACGTCGGACATTATTAAAGCATTATCCGACTGCAACTTACGCTTCGCTTTCTGCGCCGTTGGCTTTGCTTTTGCGTTTGTTTTGCTCGAAGCTGGGGGGCGGGGTCTGGGCCATGGACGGGGGCTTTCGCTTGGCGAGGAGTTTCCGCTGCCTCTCGATGTCTTCTCGCTGCGAGTTGATCCGTTCTTGTTGTCTAGAAAAGAGGACACATGGGGAAAAAAAGTTATTCAATAGCTAGAAACCGGTAGCTTGGAACTGAAATTTATTTAGGGAGTGTTTTGCTTGGCTTAACAGATCTATCCTGTGGCCAATATACATTTACGTTTGTGCCTTTAATAAAATGTATAACCGATTTAGATAATTCCTCCATTGAATTAGATAAATCATGAACTCTAAATACGATTCACCATCTTCTCAGATCAGATTCAGTTTATTTGCCATTTGCAGTAAAAACACCACATTGGAATACATTAGCAAAAGTCTCCAGTGTGCACAGACAAATACAGACATAAAACAACATTAAAAGACAAAAATAAAACAAATAAAACAGTAAACAAATGTCACTGTGTAATCGATCAACTAAAACAGTTTCAAAACAAGTGCAAATCATTAAAGTGCTCTGTTCAAACTGATAACAGCCTGTGGATAAAAACTGTTAGCGTAACGAGATGTCCTGCATCTCAGAGAGCGATATCTTCTGCCAGAGGGAAGAAGCTGGAACATGACTTTCCCAGGGTGGCCAGAAGAGTCATTGACAATCCTAAGAGCTTTGTTTAAAAGTCTGGATTTATAAAGAACCTCCAGAACAGGAAGCTCACAGCCCACGGTCCTCTTTGCAGAGCGGAGCACCTTGTTTAAAGATCTCTTTTCTTTATCTGTGATGTTTCCAAACCACACAGACACAGAACCAACAAGTAAACTCTTAATGGTGCAGCGATAAAAGTTAAGCAGAATCTTAGAGTTAGTGGTAAATTCTCTAAGTTTACGCTTCTGTTGTCAGAAAGACACCGATACAATCTACGGAGAAAAGAAGGCCAATAATTTGAGAACATTTAATACATTCTCTTTGGGTTCATTTTAGCTGTAAATATTAGGAATAATCATGATCACACTTACGAGCCAAATATGAATGATTTTCTTGATCATAATTGAGCAGCTCAAGACAATTATTTAAACAGTAAGAGCAGAAGTAGCATGTGCATGGATCAGCCGTTGCTTTTAAGACTTAACCCCCCTTATGCTTAATTCTCCATTGTGGTTTGAGCGTACTGAACAACAGCCAAAAGACAAGAACAGGAATACAAACTAATGATTTTACTTGATAAGGTTTTGAAACGCGTATCCGTCCGTCCACTGCTCTGTGAAGGAGGCTCCGTGTCGCACTGTGGTGAAGTGGCCCAGTCGCAGTCGGTCCTGCATGCTTTTGTCCCGGCACGCCATCTTCTCCTGCTTGGACTGAACAAAGACACACAACATTAAATGTAGTCACTAAACAGTAAGAGAAAGAAAAAGAAAAAACGAAAAGACAAACCTTTTCTATCAACAGCTTCTTGGACATGGTCACACATTTATTTAAGCGTTCCTTGTATCGCTCGAGCATCCGCTGCTGTTCGTCTATCTGCCTCCTCAGATCACAGTTTGCCTGTAAAGAAAGAATATATCAATTTACAACCTCAACAAAATGAGAAACTAAGCATTGAAATAATTCATGAATGTACCCGCAGTAAATCGTCTATCCGCCCTTCTTTCTTCTCCAGGTCAGAATTTTTATTGTTCTCTAGTGCAGTTAGTTTCTCTAAAGTAAGGTCTGACTGCAAGGGAAGAATACAAAATGTTAGGTCAAGCCAGTTACAGAGAAAATGCACGGAAAATGAATGAACGTCTGACAAATTTATGGTTATTACTTGGAAATAAATGCTGAAAATGTAAATGCGCAGGGTATTTGTTTCCCCAATTTGTAGTTTAGAATATACATGATAATGTCAATATCATGTGATGCGATCTGGGAAAACCCATCACATGGTGAAATTTGACCAATTTAAGATTCTGACACCATCTTAAAGCTGCTTTCAATCTTGTTTCAAATCTGTTTTCCTTTTTTTCATAGCAGGTCTGTAACAAAAGTTATCATTATCTGAAGTCAACGTATTCACAAGGTTTTATGAAACATGAATTCTGAGAAAAACAGGTTTAAAGTTAGACATTCGAAATAGAATCACCACAATCATGTTACATTTCAATTACTCTGTTATGGCACACACTTATTTTAGTCACTATGTAAAAGATAAACAAAAATGTTACTTTGGCACCAATTAAACACACAACATTCATGAATTAGATGAAAATCAAGAATGATTTCAAAATTCAATGAATTGAATTTGTTTTACGAAACTTTTCTAACTCTTCTTTTTTAGTTTCTTTCTCTTTATAAATTACTGAACATTATATATGTATTAGACAATGCCAGTATTATTCTATCCAATCATGCAGTATAAATATCCACAACCACCAAGCATTTTTAATGCAAGGAGAAAATTAGGTACCCAAGCTTTAATTTTGTGAGCGCATAGGAGACACGGGGGAGACCTGGACTTGCAACAAGCTGGGGATTGTCTGAACGCGTGTCAATGGTTCTGTCCGCGTATGGTTCTGTCTATGGTCCTGTCCAAGTGTCTATGATCCGCGTGTATGGGTTCTGTCCGCGTGTCTATGGTCCTCTTCGCGTGTCTATGGTCCTGTCCGCATGTCTATGGTCCTGTCCGCATGTCTATGGTCCTGTCCGCATGTCTATGGTCCTGTCCGCATGTCTATGGTCCTGTCCGCATGTCTATGGTCCTGTCCGCATGTCTATGGTCCTGTCCGCATGTCTATGGTCCTGTCCGCATGTCTATGGTCCTGTCCGCATGTCTATGGTCCTGTCCGCATGTCTATGGTCCTGTCCGCATGTCTATGGTCCTGTCCGCATGTCTATGGTCCTGTCCGCATGTCTATGGTCCTGTCCGCGTGTCTACGGTCCTGTCCGCATGTCTACGGTACTGTCCACATGTCTATGGTCCGCGCTCGGAGCCCAGACGGCTGTGCGTTCACTGAGCTGTCATAGCGGCCGCAGCTGCTCCCGGGGTCAGAGCGGAGGATGTAATGTAACGTTCGGTTTATCAACACATATCACAATTTTTTATGTATAAAACTAGTGAATTTCACCAAGATCTTTTCAGGAATTAAAGACAAGATGATAATGAAAACACAATTTAGCCAAAAAAATGACACTCGACCTATTTTCACTATTTACTCGGAACGTGCTAGCGCGACATCCGACGGGTGTTCCCAGATCGCATCACATATATATAAGTATTGTAGTGTCAATATAATTGTTATTGTATGTAGTATTATAAACCACCAATTTACAAAATAATATTGGCTCAAAGTCATGCCACATTCCACAGGCCCGCAATATTTCAATGATTTGCTGGGGGAAAAAAATAAGCTGTTGGTGTAATTTAAAACTGAAAGCAGACTTTTCAGATATGACTTATAATTTGAGGATTTTTCTATTTGATAATGAAGTAAGATATAAGCCTTCTTCTCTGTCGCCATTTCACTTTCACATGACCATATAGTAACACACAGTCATGTCTGCTCTGCGCATATAAAAATAGGAAAGTCTCATTTACATGTCAGCGCTCTTAATATAGTCCCTACTTGAGGAAGCAGCTGAATGTCTGGAGAGCAGTGAAATTACCTGTGTGGCTTTGTGGAGCAGAAGAAGAGACAGCGGCTTCAGGGAACACGAGGAGTGCTCTGTGTTGGACCCCACTGAAGAAGGGCTTCCCTGCTGCACCTGCACGAGCCACAAAAGCATTGTTAATATTGTATCCGTGTATCACTGTTTAAAAAAACAAGTAAACACATAAATTACTATTTCATGTGGCTGGTTCATGGTCTTTTGCATGTACCTTTTCTATTGGTAACAGTACAGTACTGTAAGATACAATTTAACATTATAAAAGCAGTTATCTAAAAGTACTTAACAACGAATGATAATCCCAAATACCATCAGTTGGAAACAGACCCAACCATAAAGACTCCACTCTCCATAAATTGACACATCTAAAATCCAAACCTTTGCTAAAATGTACATTTTGTGGAATAAAACAAAAATTATCATTTGCTATTGATCAAATCAGCATGTTGTTCACTCGTCACATATTAATAACAAGACAGAGAGATTGGAAAGGAAATAGTAAAAAGCAATGTCATAATGTGAGCAAAAAACTGGAGAAAAAGATTCTCACCATAACAGGAGGGTTTGAGAGCGAGTGTTGAGGAGAGGAGCGGACCACTGGAGGGATCCCTCGGGCAGGACTGGTGCCAGGCCCAGCGCCCCCCGCAAACTGATCAGCAAGAACCAAGAGAAGAAGAAAGACACCACCAGAGGGTTAGAAACTAGTAAGAAAGTAAGAAATGTTTTAGGGATGTTTTTCATTCTGGAGCAGGGTTAGTTTTAGTCTCAAGTTCTACAATATTGCATTCAACTTGGAAACAACATCATCAAGAGACAAGCAGATGACAGAAGTGAAAAAATACAGCGAGTACAAGAGTATTGCAGAAACGCACCTCAAAATAATCACTAATTTTATGTCCTCTTGCTCCTGCTTTGCCTGGAAGAGAAAGAACAGGTTCAGGGGCTGGTGATGCTCAGAAGAGTAACATGAAAAGCTTAATTAAGACAAAACTGACCTTGGCTGCCATCAAAGTGTTCCGCTTTCCTTTTGCGTACCCTTTGGTCATTCGTCTTCTTTTCAGGAGTCTATCGCAAAATAATTAAGACCGTTAATTGTAAAAGGTATAACTGAATGGAATATGGTGAACATAAATCAGGTACTAACTTCAAGTTCCTTGTCGCTGAGAGAACCCACACTGCACAGACTCTGATTAGACGACTCATTTTGACTTTGGCCTGAACCCTATAACAAAACAGACCAAAATCACAATATAGCAGCTTTGCATTCATGTGAATGCAAAGTGGAGTATGTAAATTGAGAAGATTGACAAACTTGGATGAATAGAAAAGGCTTGCGCACCATTCACTTTTTACAAAATCTAGCTTGTATCCACCCCTATGCCTCCCTGATGATGGCTGTCACTCAAATCACATCAGAATTCAGCAGCAGTGTCCAATCAGGAGCAGATACTTAGTGATTCCAAGCACACCAAGCTCCCTCACTGAACCCTCCTAAAATGGAGGAACATTAGGCATGCGGCTGGGGATGTATTCCTCCCTCTGTCTGTCACCTTTAGATAATGTCAGCCATTTTTCTCCAGTTCACCATATACGCCCCATTATTTCCACCTTTGGAGACAGGAGTAAGAGTTCCTATTTGCTTATTTGAGAAGGTGGGGCACACAAGCATAGTGCTTTGATCAAGAAAATGTTTTCTTCAATTTTTGGCATTTTCTGTAATATTACCAAAACAGGCAGCAGACCTTTGTCCTAAGAACAAATTCCCTTTCATTTGTGCAATTTTATGGTGTCACAAAAATACAACACATTTGTTCAAGGTCAAGACAAAGTAGCACAAACTTGCGCTACTTTGAGACTTTCAGACATTCAGCCCTGATTTCTTCCTGGCAACTTGCTGGTGCACTCTCCACTTGTGCCCCTCACAGATTGCATCTTGTGTCAAACAGGAGGCAGTGGCATGATGCCTTCAAGAACCGCCATTTTCTCTGCGGCAGGAGCCATGCCATGCTCCAGGCCAAGTTGTGCCTATGGCTGGCACCGGGCCCAACCTCGGGCCAATTCTCGCTCCCCAACTGTTTCAAGATCACCTTCTATAAACACACTCCCCACCCAATGCATCAATGTGAGGTACAAGGCTAAATGCTGCCCCCACTCACACCTGGTCAATAACTATTTCTGCATTCCTCTTCCTCCTCCTCCTCCTACCACCCCTGTCCCGTCTGTGGCCTTGTTGGCAGCCATTACTGCTGCATATACAGCCACTACATCATGAGCCATGGAGAGATGCCACATCACACCAGCCAAAAAACACAGACACTGCTCAACCTCCTCCAGAGACACAAAGAGACAAGAGAGACCAAATTTGTCGGTGGTACATGGAAAATCATAGTGAGAAAAATTGGCCAAAACAATCCACCAATACAATAATCATGAAAACCTATTATAAGCATGTTGACATGGCAGTTCATACTGCTCCACCTACGTGACATCTGCTCTAACACAAACCTTAGCAACACCGACCCCAGTGAAGCGAGCCTCCAGCAGCTCTTGCCGCCGGGGGTCCAGGCTGTGCAGTTCTTCCATCATGGCTGCAAAGACAAGACACACACATTAAGAAGAACATTGTAGAGTCTGATACGATGATCCACACGGAGTGACAGATCACATTTTCAAAAGCACCCTTTGTGATGAGTCATGGCTGTATTTAGCTATATGGATGTGGAAAATTCCTATTCTGAGTCATCAATAACAGTAACAATAATGTTGGTACAATCCTGTGTTACCCAACTTCAGAACTCAACTTGGCACAGAAGTACTTTCAACTAAAGTCCTAGAAGGCCAAGTGTATGCCTTACATTTGTGTAAGATATAGGCCAGATGTGTAAAATCACAGCCTGAAAAAATACATCATCATGTGATAACGCCCTGGCATTATAGGCCCCAGAAACATGGCACTGGAGTGGCTTTGGAAAGGTCACTATTCAGAGTACTCCCAGAGTACAACTCCAGAACAGAGGAAGAGACACAACAAGTAAAAATACAACATTGCACAAAGGTTAAGCTTCTAAAAACATACCCATGGGCGAACACAGATATGTTAGGTTTGTGTTGCTCGTTTAATAAGAGTCAAATGCAGAGATTGTCTACTATTGTACAGGACGATATTCTGTGTATACTTACTAACAGTCACTGTAACATATAAAAGAGCATTTGCCCATTATTTTACCATAGACACGGACACATTTGATTGGAAAAAGGCACGTTAATTATCTGACGAGAGTCACTTAGCATCGCTAACACATTGATGCTAACAAGTGCTAACAGTTTCATTAGCAGAGAAGCACCATTTAGGGGAAAACAAAGAATATGCATAATCTCAAGACATAACATATCTTTCTCTGCTCTCAGGATGATCTGGGTGACACATATGGACACAAGAAGCACACATAAACACGGATGAAAGTATTTTTTCGAGGCACACCAATGGTGGCTAATGTTAGCAGCTAGCGGCTGTCAAAAAGAAACATTGTTGTTGAGTAAAAATCACTACTGCTTCGAGCACGCCTGCTTCTTTGTGCTATTCTTATTCCATGGATATACTTACTGCTATTACAGGTGATTCGGTCCACGGGAGGGCCTGGTCCTACGCCTGAAGCCGTACCCGTTGTTCCCCGATGCTCCGTGGGCAGACCCTCCCTGGATGAAGGCCGCGCGTACAGCCCCGTTCTCTGCGTTATGACTCTCCCCTGTCCAGACACGATAAACCGCTGTGCAGCCGAGGATCAGACCGGAGGACTCCCGTACGAGGCCTGGACCACACTGCCAATCCCGAACCCTCTTTGCTGTGCCACCTAGGCGGGGAAACCCTCCACATCCATCTCCCCAGAAGACAATTACGCACGGGATATCTCGTTCCACACAATGGCGCACGACTTTCCCAACCTGTGCAAGTGATGCCTAAAGATGCGAGCGCTGGATGGGTGTCCCTATATCGTTTTCTCCCCGCTGATGAGATGAATTTTCGGGTTCTTGCTTAGTTGCTCTACCAAAACAAAGTTGCGTATTGTCTCCTTGTTTTTTTTCCCAGAAGTGGGAAAGAAGCCAAAGTATTTCGGAAGTTGTGTTGGCCTCAGACAGTTTAATATAGTCCGGATCGATTCGGTTCGGTTCTCATGTTTTTGCAATGTAAACAATTATCACTAAAATCTCATATTTTCTCGTGAGAGTGTTTAAGAATGTTCACCTTCGCTCTGGTCCACGCCTGTACGAAATCTCTCGTCTGGACCAATAGCAAATCTTTGTGTTCACAATACAATTGTATACCGCCCACCCATTCAGCCACTGACATGATCACTCACTGAATGCTGCAATTCCCTTGTGTTTTCATTTTTCCACGTGATGGTCAGTACTTTAGCTGGATAATTATCCATTGTGTTACAATTTGCATAAAATACATGAATTATGCAGAAAACAAACACTCATTTGCATAAAATGTGCATACACTGTATTATCCAAATAGTATTAAAATATGAATGTAAAAATAAATATTAAAAAGACAATTTATTTGGAAAGTTACAAACAGGATGTCACCAAACATGGAGTATCTATAGTAGAATCCCCCAAACTTATAAGAATAACGAGGTAATTGCTGCCACACACAAGCCATAAAATAAGTCCATCCTTGTAAACAGCCAGTCTCTTGACAGTGGTAACATTTCCGATCAGCGGCCATTATTACCACTATTGGTTTCTTTAAAAAGTTTCATTTTTGATTGTGGGGTCTTTCAATCATATATGGTCCGTTCCTTTCAGATCAGGTTTCCGTGGTGCTTTCAAGGACCTTTCGGTATTTGCACTGAATCCAGACTCGGTACATGGTGAGCTGCTTCCCCCTGTTCACCTGAAGACGTCTGTCCACAAGATTCTGAACTTTCTCCAAACCAGCCGACGAGAACAACTCATGCAGCTCATCTGAAATATCAAACACGACAATTACCATGTGTTAAAGCAAAGAATGAACTGTCTGACTGCAAGATTTTCACCTTGAGTAAAGAAGTAAACTCTTGTTCCATCACCGCGGACATAGAAGTTTTCTGAAAGACATCTTCCTGAAAATTAAACATTTACAATTATGGTCATGGTTGATTGCAGATAGTTAAAGAGTGTATGTATTTATCATTTAATCTTATTTTGGTATATACTATTTTTAAATTCCAGAAAGTGGAGCAGCATGACTGAATAACTGATCCTATTGTTTGGCACCATTTACAAAATACTTTTTTCCTGATGTTTATTTAGTCACTCAACTAAATACGCCTATAATTTTAGAATTCCAACTCTCATATAATAATTTCTGGTTACATTACAGTTTTAGTCCAGTTGATTACATGGTTCAAATCTCTAGCGTGATGTCATTCAGAATGTCAACTGTTTAAAAATATTTTCCACACACACGCACAATGTGTTTCACTGTCAGCTGTTTAAGTTGAATAAACAATATTTCACCCGTATACTTATAGATGAAACCGACAGCGTAACAAACAAACTACTGACCCTTCTTGAATCGCAGCTGTGCCATGTCGTAGCGGCCGTAGTCTCTGAGCATCATCGTCCCTCCAGGCTTCAGCAGGCGAGACAACCGACTGATGGACGCTTGCATCCTGGAAGAGACATCCAACATTTTCTCAGTTTGGGTATTTGTCAACTGGTGATGCAAAAGAGGCTTCGAAGAAATGCTGCCATATTTTTACATTAAGCCAAAATTCTGTTCGTATCTAGTCAAAAAGTCCCCTCCATTAGAAATGCAAGATGGCACATGGCATTGTGGGGCTGCGGTGGAAAATATGTGCCCAGAGGTTTGGATGGAAACAATATATATTCTCGAGAGCCTTTGACCTCACTTTGACCAAACAAAAAAATAAATACAAATTTGATTGAAAAAAAACAAGTATAGAAATTACAGTATAGTTTCCAATTATATATTTTTTTACAGCCTTTTCTCTTGTTTTGAGCTCCTCCAATATCCCTTATGTTCTGAGTGTTGCGTCTTGAGGGACAAATTAAGGTAAAAGTACCATTTTGTGAACCAATCAGACATACGGTCCTTAATTGTTTGACATTGTGGACTGAGAGTGACTGAGTGAGGGTGGTCTGCTCTTTTTCACTTTTCTGTCTGAAAAAGCTGATTTAAAATGGGACACAGGCCAAAAATATGAATGCTTATGAAAACGAGCAAGAATCTAGTTTAATAAGATTTCTTCACAGTGTTTGAAAGCTATAGATACCCCCAGCTTTAAATGTTTAATTGTGTTTAACAGTATCAATAAATTTGATATCTGGCTGCCTGAATCACACTTTATACCTTGTGAAAAATGCCCTTATTAACTTAAGCCGTATAAAATGAAATGATAAAGTGAAGCAGAGTTCATACTTGTTGGGATGCAGCGCTGACAGCACAAAGATCAGCACGAGAACATCCAGGGTCCCGTCGGGGATGGGGTAATTGGCTTCCACATCACTCAGATCGTGAACAAAGGCAAAGCAGCGCCCAGGGTCGTACTCTGGATTAGTCTGATGACAAGAAGACTCTGTTAAGTCATTAGCGATTCATTCACTTTGATAGTGATAGAAGAGGACACAGCACACAAGCCTTCTAAGGATTTCACAAAGTCCAGTTTGACTGCATTGACACAGTGAAAATATTTTGTGCTGATCTAAAAAAAAAAAAACGTAACATTCGGATTCATAAAAAAAAAAAAAAAAAAAAAAAAACAAAGTACAGATGAACTAGAAAGATAAGATTACGTTTCCAACTATTTTATGGACAATAAAAATCACTTTGTTCTTAAATCCATGATCCAAAATTCTGATTTCTCACCTTCACCAGGTCGACTGCAGTGCTGGAGAAGTCGCAGCAGTAAACAAACAGACCAGGATCACTGTGAAAAGCAATGGAAATGTTATAATAAATAATTATGTGTACAGCAATGCAATATTTTCCACCCACTTGTTGGTCTTCAGTATTGGGAAAACTGTGTTGCCAACTCCACAGCCAACCTGTCGCAGAATGCATTAGTTAAAACTGAATTAACCCTAATCCCAATAGATTAGTATTACTTTCATTCAAAGACGCATTTGGTCTGCTATAGTTGTTATACATGTACTATAATAAAGAAGAAACCTTTATAAAACACAGCATGCCCTTCTATAAAAATGCTGTAGTGATATACAGCAAATGTTATCACACAGCTGTTACTACAGTGCCTTGCGAATGTATTTGGCCCCCTTGAACCTTTCAACATTTCGTCTTCAAACAAAGATATCAAATTTAAATTTTTTGTCATGAATCAACAACAAGTGGGACACAATCGTGTAGTGGAACGAAATTTATTGGATAATTTAAACTTTTTTAACAAATAAAAAACTGAAAAGTGGGGCGTGCAATATTATTCGGCCCCTTTACTTTCAGTGCAGCAAACTCACTCCAGAAGTTCAGTGAGGATCTTTGAATGATCCAATGTTGTCCTAAATGACTGATGATGATAAATAGAATGCCCCTGTGTGTAATCAAGTCTCCGTATAAATGCACCTGCTCTTTGATAGTCTCAGGGTTCTGTTTAAAGCGCAGAGAGAACCATGAAGACAAAGGAACACACCAGGCAGGTCCGAGATACTGTTGTGGAGAAGTTTAAAGCCGGATTTGGATACAAAAAGATTTCCCAAGCTTTAAACATCTCAAGGAGCACTGTGCAAGCAATTATATTGAAATGGAAGGAGTATCAGACCACTGCAAATCTACCAAGACTCGGCCGTCCCTCCAAACTTTCATCTCAAACAAGGAGAAGACTGATTAGAGATGCAGCCAAGAGGCCCATGATCACTGGATGAACTGCAGATAACTACAGCTGAATCTTTTTGTATCCAAATCCAGCTTCAAACTTCTCCACAACAGTATCTCGGACCTGCCTGGTGTGTTCCTTTGTCTTCATGGTTCTCTCTGCGCTTTAAACAGAACTAAAGCATTCACTCACCTCTAATATTCGATACGTAGAATTTGCTCCTGGAAAGCTTTTGTCGTTGAGAGTGAGAGCCTCCACTTCTCTGCAGGGCCCCGAAGCTGCACTGTCCTGTCCTGTGTCCTCTGTGTGAGACTGATCTGTGAGTCCTTCTGGTTTCTGACAGCACTGAGGGGCCAGCTCCGGGAACTCGGTGAAGAGCCAGTGTCGGTCTTTGAAGAAGCGGTTTTCATGGATGGTGTAAAACTCATTCCAGAACTCATTTGCTTTTGTGTCAAACTCCTCTGTATGGAACGAAATATAGGAGATAGTGATACACATTTTGTCAACGTTACTCAAGGGTATTGTGCTCATACAGTTTTTAAGTATTTTAAATAATAATCCATACTCCATTTACTGCAGTAGATTACGGATACACCTTTAAAATAACAAATAGATATCTTACCTTGTTTTTCAGCAGGCAAGGGCTGGCTGTTCTCCAACACCTTTTTCTTTGCTGCATTTTCCTGCTCCTCGGTCCACTCCACATTGTCCCTGTGTTGTCAAATGCATTTATTATGTTATGATAAGTTGGCCACACATGGACACATGTATTTATTGGATCCCCATTACTATTTACAAGTGTCTTCCAGGGATTGAAGATATACACTTCCAATACAAAATTTCACAAAAGCCTCACACAATACACTGTGGCTGTCACCACTTTCAGAAAGTATAACCCTTACTGACCACTACGGACTACTTTGAACTATTTTATTGCGAGATAAATAAATATTACATAAACTAGGCCAAAGTTTTGTGTGAAAAAAAGTAGCTAGTGGCATAATGTGAGAAAGCTTTCAACTGAAGGGATAAACAAATGCATTGACAAATACATAGTACATTTTAAAAACACTGTGGCATTAAATTGTCCTGTCATACCGGATTGGAAAGCTGTATTTATGATTTCATGTGCCAATATATGTGAAAAGTTTGGATACAATTGTCCATGTGGAATATACAGACACGGTTCAGACTTAATGTATAATAGGCTTCTGTGATATTATCCAATATCCTAGAAACTAATATAAATCTAAGGATTTGAATACATTGAATACAGACTTGAAAACCTGCCTCTGAAGCATGAGAGGACAGTGATGCAGTGACATCTGTATGCAATGACCATATTTCTAGTACTTTTATGCTTTTTTCACGTACCATGCGTTATGTTGAAAAACCTGTCGCGGATCGGTGAGGAAACGAGTCCCAAACTGTGGTCGTTTCCCTTCTTCCGAGGCAGAATCGGACAGAATGAGGCGACTTTCTCCCACATCTGAATCCACGGGGACATGGGGCGCCGCCATGTTGGAAGTGACGCAGCGGTAGAAGGAGGCGCTTTGGTGTGACGTAAACAAAACTATAAAAAAAAAAAAGTACAATAAATAAAAACAAGATATGGGTGGGGAACATAGTCTTTGGGAATAAAAAAATAGACGATTAAAAAGATGTAGGTGCAGGACGTGTAATTTTAAACGCTCCAGAGATGATAAAATCCATGTTTGCGAATGAAAGGTCAATTAAAAACACATACAGATATAATTATATGATTTATTTAAAAGCAGTTCCCAAATAAATAAACATCTGCTCGTGAATAGGAAAGTTTATTTTCTGTAAAGCAGGGTAGCACAAAATGAGATGTCCTCTAGAGGGAGACACTGCATAAGAGTCAATGAGCTCGGTAACTTAACCACCTCTTAACTACAATCAACAATTACTAAAATGCGGAACAATCTTCCTGAATATGTGAGACAGGCCTCTTCTCTGACAATGTTTAAATCCAGGTTGAAAACAGTTCTGCATACAAGCTCTGCATACAATATATATGTATCTTTATTTTGAATGTACTGTGATTATTTATGATTTTTATGCCCTGTGAGACCATTTCTATCATGTTTTGTTCAGCACCTTGGCTTGCCTTGTGTATGAACCAAAACAGTTTGGTTCAATCAATAGGTTTTACATGCAAGTTCTTGGGCTCTGTTGGGTGTTAAAACGAGTGGACCATCCTCACTCAGGAAATCAGCTCTAAACCCAAAGCGTCAAATAGTGACTACCATAAAATCAGACAACATTTATATACATTGCTATGATAAACATGCAATTTACTTCTAATATATCAATTCAGAGCTGGGCTCTGAATTTTCACCCACCTGTTGATTAAGTTTGGTGTCGCACAAAAACGACTAATTCTAACTAAGGAACTAATAACTAAAAGACTAATTTGATTTCACCCAGATTTATAAAACAGATGTAGCCTGGCCATCCGTAAACTCCAGTCAATTATTATCTCCCTACATGTACTGAAAATTGTACGATGGTGTGGTAAGACCAGGCAAACTCAGATTTAGTTCTCTACCAGACAGTACCAGCCAGAAGTAAGTAAGTAAGTAAGTGCATGGCCTTTGACCTGGCCTTTGACTCCCGAATCATCCGCTACAACACAAACTCGGGGTCATTAGAACGCTTCAACACCGAGCCCACCAGGTCCCCACAAGCTCGGAGGGAAAGAACAGAGAAACCAAACATGTTCAGAGAGCACTTTCCAGATGTGGCTACCCCAAGTGGTCTTTTACTAAAGCCCAAAGGACGAGAAAGGCCAGAGACACAGTCCAACAGACAGAAGAAAGTAGGAGGAGAGGCGTGTCCTTACCGTATGTGGCGGGAGTTTCAGAGAAACTACAAAGAATCTTTAGGCAACACAAAATCCCTGTGTATTTCAAACCTTTCAACACGGTAAGACAGAAATTAGTGCATCCCAAAGACAAAACACCCAGACACAAACAGAGCAATGTGGTGTATTCAATTAAATGTAGTGAAGAGGACTGCACTGACCACTATATTGGAGAAACCAAACAAACTCTACAGAAACGACTTTACCAACATCGTAGAGAAAACTCTAGTGGGCCACAGTCGGCTGTTCATCTCCACCTCAAGGCCTCCAACCACAAGGTGGATGACACAGAGGTTAAAATTCTGGCTCGGGAGAAGAATTGGTTTGAGAGAGGAGTGAAAGAAGCCATTTTTGTGAGGAAACAAAAACCTTCTCTTAACAGAGGAGGAGGGTTAAGATTTGTTTTGCCTCGCATCTATGACGACATCCTAAAAACAACGCCCTAACTTGGGACAAGGTCAGTGACATGCTAATGAGTTAGAAGGGGTGAGACCTGCACTCCACTTGAGCATCCCAGCAGACAATAGGTCTGTGACATGCTAATGAGTTAGGGTCGTTAGCCTCAGCAGGGTCGTTAGACCTGCTCCCTTCTACATCAAACAGACCTTAGATTGTTTATGAGTTAGTATCAGGATTAGGGTGTGGCTTACCACACCCATAGGTTATAAATCTCCAACGCGCGGTCCGAGAATTCATTCCCTGAAGAAGTCCGCTAGGTTGAGGACGAAACGTCGGGAAAACTTGCTAAGAAGTACAGATGATGGGTGAGAAACCTTCCTTTGCTTTAAGTAAGTAAGTAAACTTTATTTATATAGCGCCCTTCACAGACCAGGGTCACAAAGCGCTTCACATAGTAAAAAAACAGACACAGTATAAAATAGAGATCCTCATTTTTAAAGGCTAAGACAACCATGTAAAAAACAGCAAGACAAAATTATGCAAAACCCTGAACAAATAAAGTGAACAAAGAATCATCGCATAATTAAAGCGTAATTTTTGTAAATGATCAGACCAATGAAGAGGATGTGAAAGTGACTTGCAATCAGACAGACCAGGATGTGGTGTTGGTGGTTTGGCTCAAGTCAATCAAACGCCAGAAGTTTGTTGTACTTAGTGTGGATTTGTTTGACATCTTTTGTGAGGAAGATAACCATGTTTCCTTTTCTGGACACTGCAATGATGAAAACTTGTGAGGGACATTGTTTGGTTGTGATGAAGTAGGGATAATGGTTGGGTATTAGCACTAAAAGCTCTTGACAAAAGACAAATGGAGTATGTGATCTTACCAATTAATCTTGGGTAAGGATCATGAGGATTTTATGATACATTCTTAAAACTATATTATTTTAATATTTCTATTTTATGATTGCATAATTGGACGAGTGATTTTATTGCACCTGCTGCTGGGTCAAGATTGTGAACACAATTAACATTGGTGAAAACATAACAACAACAAAAATTGAATGAACCAATGCATACAACACGGTTTGAAATTTTAACTGAAAAAAATAAAAATGCGTTGACAGAATGAGTGTGTATGGAAGCCCGTTTCCGCCATGTAAAAAATAAATTTAACTTTTAAAGTCGAAATTTTGACTTTTAAAGTCGAAATTTTGACTTTTAAAAGTCGTAATTTTGAGTTTTAAACTCAAAATTTTGACTTTCTGTATGCTTTTTTTTTTTTTTACATTGCGGAAACGGGCTTCCATAAGTGTGAGACACAGCAACCAGAAAAATATAGAAGAAGCAACATCACATCACTGTGAAAGGAAAACTGACTCACAAAGTGTACGAAACAGGTGGTGATTAGGAAATTGTGAGTCAAATCCTGAGTTAGTTATTGCCATAAACCTCAGTGCATTGTTGAAATCCTTTATTCCCCTGACACCATACGTCATGTTGTACCATGTTGAAAAAGCAAGTGTAAAATGTACAGGTTAGTCCTTGATGCAAGCTTAAAAAAATATGTATACACATAATACAGTGTGCTACAATACAACCTAACAAAGCATGTTCCAATGTATGTACAGTCAAAATACCATTTGTAGAATGTACATTATTTCTAGGTAAACTGCAAGGCACAATTATTCCCTAACACCCTAACTAAAGCTAACATGCCCTCTCGTTTCAAATCCCTGTAAATCCAATGGAATCCTTTGTGGACTGTAGAGCTCATCAACAATGAAATGATAATAGGCAAAAACATCTCAATCTTTCAGCGGGACTTTTGGTTAAAGAGATAACATGATGCCAATGACTTTTTGCAAATATTGGTATACCTATGGTTATTCTAAAATTTTACATATACTGCAATCCATATATTGTCCCAGCTCCTCCTTATTGTTGTTCTGTCCTTGGGCAAGACATTTACTAAAACTTGTCGATGCAATCTAGACAGGTTTGCAGTACTTATGCATATTACTATAGTAACTATGTATGTTACTATAGTATCTATGCATATTACTATAGTATCTATGCATATTACTATAGTAACTATGCATATTACTATAGTATCTATGCATATTACTATAGTAACTATGTATGTTACTATAGTGTCTATGCATATTACTATAGTAACTATGCATATTACTATAGTGTCTATGTATATTACTATAGTGTCTATGCATATTACTATAGTAACTATGCATATTACTATAGTGTCTATGTATGTTACTATAGTGTCTATGTATATTACTATAGTAACTATGTATGTTACTATAGTGTCTATGCATATTACTATAGTAACTATGCATATTACTATAGTGTCTATGTATGTTACTATAGTGTCTATGTATATTACTATAGTAACTATGTATGTTACTATAGTGTCTATGTATATTACTATAGTAACTATGTATGTTACTATAGTGTCTATGCATATTACTATAGTAACTATGCATATTACTATAGTGTCTATGTATGTTACTATAGTGTCTATGTATATTACTATAGTAACTATGTATGTTACTATAGTGTCTATGCATATTACTATAGTAACTATGCATATTACTATAGTGTCTATGTATATTACTATAGTGTCTATGCATATTACTATAGTAACTATGCATATTACTATAGTTTCTATGTATATTACTTTAGTGTCTATGTATATTACTATAGTGTCTATGCATATTACTATAGTGTCTATGCATATTACTATAGTGTCTATGTATATCATGTTTATATGCTATCAATACGGGCTGGAATGAATAATTACTACATTTGCGATTGTTTTTTGTGTGCAATAAATGTATTGTTTAGATCTCAAAACGGTGGCAAAATTGTGACAAAAACAGAGCTAAAGTGATACCCCTCGAGAACAGCTTCATAGAGACTAGTTGTAGCACGATTGTCAAACACAGTTCCGTGTCGATCAGCAGAAAACATTGATCAGTTTGAATCGTGAAACCCCATTGTGTTTCAGCCAGTGTATGGTTCAAAAAAACCGTGAAGGGATTTCTAAATGATCTAACAAGTATTGAAATGATTAATTAACTTGTTACAGCCCAACTCAAGCATTTCATTCAATTAAAAAAAAACATACTCAAGATGTAAACTACAGCACAGTGTGAAATCTCAGCATGACATTGTGAACAGCATTTCAAACTATCTTTTTTTACAAAATATACAATTAGCACAAACACATAAGTTCAGCTCCAGTAGTCACATGACAGTTTTCACCATCTTCCTCCCACGCCTTTTCAGCTTTTACATCCATATTTGTCTTGACCCCTGAGATTTCCCTCCATATAAGTCTCTAATTGCCTTGGTACGCCACGTTTTGGAAGGTGGAAGTGGCTCCTTTATACAGCGGGTTGTGTGCCTGCAAAATTAAGCGGTAAATACAGCGTTTATGTTAATTCATTCATGCTCGGATCAGATCTTCATTTGCATATTATACATCACAGAAAGTAGCAGCGCTAATTAGTTTTACTTTTCAGTTACACAATAAGCACTAATTAGGAACATGCACACTTTCAGCAAAGACAGCAGTTGTGTTACTATTACTACTTTGTGATGAGAAGGCCACTAGTATAATCAATAATTACCTTATTTCCAGTGTGAATGTCGTTGTGGGTCAGAGGGCTGGTGGTGTACTGTATGTTGACAGCCACATGTCAGTCATTTTAGTTTGTTTAGTATTCAGGGCAGCTATGGCTATGAATTCTGTTTTTAAGGTATAGACAATTTATTGGGTGTTGTATTTTTGTTATTTTTTGCTAAATATCTTAGCTTGAAAGATAAATGCCCATATTTTTTGGTCAGGTCAGGTCGTGCCTGTTTTTATTTTTATTTTTTAACCCAGAAATGTAAGTGTTTCACAGCAGGTTGACTTGGTCGTACGTCGAAGGCCAATAATATGGATATGGTGGCAATATGTTTATCGTATTAATATATTTTTATAACAATTGTTTTTGATACATCGGCAGCCTTTGTGTACTTGAAAGTATAACAACAATTTACCAAAACAATTGAACATATATATATTACTGTGACAAGAAAAACATACAAATATCAATGTTATAATTTTCCAGGCGAGAGTTGTCAATATTTAACTGATTTTAATTCAAGTCTATAATGGAATTTGAAATGCATTACATTGACATTTTGCTATAAATGTATTTACACTGTCATCTATTATCTTGTTTTGTATTGATTTTTGTTTGTGAGGCACTTTGAGTCACACTGTATGAATTATGTATTATAGATAAATTTTAAATTCAAGAGATTTCCTCAGTTTGAAGCTTTTCCTTCCTCTGAAATCACTAATTTAACTACAGTATATCGCTACGAAACATAAGAGATCCTTTATTTGTCCCGCAGAGGGGAAACTAACAGTATTAAACAGTATCTCCAAGAAACATTCCTCTTCAAAAGTCACTCACCGTGTCCCATTTGGCTTTGGAGCGCTCCTCCTCAAACTTTGCGTACTCGCGCCGGTCGTGGATGCTAATCACCAGTTTCCATATAAGGAGTGCAATGAGCCCAAGCAGCAGGATGGCCCCCGCCACAGCCAACGAGACCACCAAGACGTCAGCGCCCTCCGGACAAACTGAGAGAGGACACAGGAAAGAAATGACTTCACTCACTGCGATAGTTTACTACAGAAAATACACACAAAGTTCTCAGGAAAAACAAGACTGCATCCTAATAAACATTCCCAACACTCACATCAAATGCAACCATTATACAGCAACTACTAACTAATAATCTGCTTTGTTTGTGTTATTTTTGTTTATCTTGAGAATGTTTTCTTTGGAGTTTCATATTTTTGAAAAAACATAGGAACATGTAGGTTAAGATATATATAAAAAAAAAATCTAATACATCTGATTTTGGTCTGTGTGCGTTTGTGCCGATTTCTGACAGAAGTTTCTTATAAATAGACTTGAGGTATGTATAGTTTCACTGTTAAAACTTTGCATTTCATTTGATGTATTTTGTTAAACTAAACTCAATAATCACTTGTGAGGTGATTACAAACAAAATCCCATCAGGTCGCTTATTCCATATATACATACAACAAAATACACCAAATAAAATGCAAGTATAGCACTCAATGATGTGAAATGCTTCTGGATTAGGAATCTGACAGTCGGGTCTGGAGTCACATGTGTGAGTAAAGGCTTCAGTGTCTCTGTTGATAGTCCTCGGGCTGCGTTCTGATTTGAATAGTCTCCTGTAAACACCATTAGCACTAGTTTTGCTCTTTTCCTTATACTTTAGTAGATAGTTAAGCGTTAGAGCATCTTTACCCTAAGTCTTCATACTCACTGGGGTTGAGGCCTTACCTGGTTCTTTGACCACATAAAGGATAGATTTTCCGCTCTCGTCTTCGTAGTATTGGAAGTTCTGCACACAGTCATTTTCGTCTTTGTACGAGCAGTTGACCGCGTTACTGTCTTTGGAAACTGAAGAGCAGACAAATACATCAAATGTCTTTTTTAGTTCACTTTGGCTTGACACACTGCAAACATGTCTGGAGGTGTAGTCTCCAGATGTATTTCAGTTGGAGGGTTAAAAACAAGTAGAAGCACAGTATCAATAACGTCACTGAACTG
This sequence comes from Knipowitschia caucasica, assembly GCA_964034765.1. Taxonomy (NCBI): domain Eukaryota; kingdom Metazoa; phylum Chordata; class Actinopteri; order Gobiiformes; family Gobiidae; genus Knipowitschia; species Knipowitschia caucasica. The sequence continues at coordinate 11,209,585 of OZ035840.1, forward strand.
TTCCACACGTTGTTTGCAGGTTTCACATCACCACAAATAAAGAATTTCCCCTCAAGTGGATCCGAGTTGGTCCAATTAAAGTGAACTCTGATTCACTTGGATACAAGTGTGCATCCGAAAAAGGTACAAGAAACTGAAAACGGTTCCGGTGGTGTAACAGACCTGCAGAAAACGTGACACCAATGCTCAGCGCCCTAGCAAACTTTGGATGTGTTCTTTTAAATATGTATTTTACTGCATTGAAGGACATAGATTATATAGTATCTACTTATATTACTGTATATAGTTACAACTGCTCAGTGAATTATTTCTATATAATTCTATGATCATGTCTTAGCTTCTATGCCACATACATGAGGCCAGTGTAATAGCAAACTGCTTTTCTTTGAACATATTGCAGATCTACATGACTCACATATATTAACTTTTCTCTGAGAAAAAAGGTGATTTGTCACCTAAAGGTGACAAGTTTGCAGGTATGTGTGAAACTTCTAATGTAACTTTTCAGAGTTAGATAAGGAGTCACCACTTCCTTATCACTAGATGAGTCATTGCAAGGTTAAAGATATATATTCATTTCCATCACACTTCCATAAAGATCAGCACCACACATGCAACATCAAAGAGTTTATCTGTAAAGGTAAAGGTGCACATTATTGATCCCCATAGGCCAATTCATCCTCGGCATTTGACCCATCCTGATGCCGCTAAGGCTTACGTCAGCAGTGGTCGCCGTAGTAACAGCGCCCGGGAACCCATCTCCAGATGTTGATGCTCGGCTTGGTCAGGACTACCACAGCTGGAGGATTTAACCTAGTGAGCATGTTTTTAGTGGTAGGGGAAACCGGAGTACCCAGAGGAAACCTATGCAAGCACGGGGACAATATGTAAACCACTAAGAAAGACCCCGTTCTGACAGGGATTCAAACCCAGGACCTTCTTACTGAAAGAAGGTCACAGCCACTGTGCCGCCCAACTTTGTAACAGAAACTCTGTATTCTGTTTGTTGTAGTGTGTTGACCTAAACTCAATAACGGTTGACTGATGTCAATGCAAGAGGACTTGATGGTCAGGCTGCTTCAGGACAAACGGCCAGAGAGAAAGTTGACTTGTTGAACTCACCGGCACCGATCGCTTCACCTAAATTGTCCACGACAATGATCTCATCTCTGCAGATCCTGTTGCAGCTGTCGTCCTTGATGTACTGTCCTCTCTTGAAGTGCTGACACTCCACACACTTCCTACAGAAACAATATGATCATTATAACGTTTACATTTGTGTGAGTAACATGAGGTGACCCATTGATCTTGAGGGAAATGGGTTTTGTCGCATAAAAACATCCAATACATTCATGGCAAAAATCTCCATTTGTTTAATTCACAAATTAGTTGTTCACATTTTTGATGAATATTTAATTGAGCAATACATTTATAGGAGAATGGAACAAACACAGCATTAATTAACGAATCGTTCCACTTCACACGTCTGTTTTTCCTTTGAATCATTTGTGACTTGTTTGCAACCACAAAACTAGAGAGGTGTGAAAACAAGTTATTTTAAACAGGAACTAATAATGCACTGCAACTCTTTCCTTGATGTAAATGAAAACATAATCAACTATAACTTACTTACAGTGCATTCAGGCATTTTTTAAACTACGGTTTTAATTTAAAATGTTGTTTTTGCAAAGTAGATCAAATGAAAGATGTCATGTTTCATATTTTGCAATAATAAAACAAGGTTGACAAATGTAGTTTTCTTCTTTCATAAACACAGGGGGAAAAAACTGAAACATAACATTAAAAATACAGTATATATATATTCTTGTATACATATTTTTTTCTAGATCAGTCTGGGGGAGGCAAAATCATGTTAATGCAAGTTGTAGTTTGACTGTATTTAGGGAGATTTTACCAGAAGTCCCACCTCCACAGGGCCGCTCTTCTTTCTGTCCTCTGCTGTCTTTCCCTAGTGTTATGTCGGTCCTCTATTGTCTTTTGCATCTGCAGCACTTTCATACAATTTCACAAATATTTTCATACTTAAATACAATTTCTAATTGGTAAAAACCATCTCCTTAAAGAGCGACTAAACACCAAATCAACTTTTTTTAACTCATAAACTGCATAAGTATGTTTATTGTAGTGCTGTCTACATATCCTGGTCATTTTTTAGACATTTTAGTTCAAATTAGATAAAATATCACCTTTGAGCCAAAAAACGCTGTGTGGCGCCCTCTCAACCTTTTTGGTGGTACTACATTTGAATTTGGTTCTGGCCTCTCCATTGACTCTGAAGTTCTCTATGACATCAGTTGTTTTGTGTGACGTCAGTCTGTCAGAGCCAGTGATGTGAACCCATTCAACTCTCACACACGCCCCAGCTGCAGTTTGGAGTATTCTGGCGCCATCTAGTGGATTCAAATGAAATTACATGAGTCATTCTGAGATTATTGAGTGTGATTAGGTGTGTAACTTTACAATTATCTTAGTGTGTAAACAAGGGTGGAATGAGACTTTCTGGTCTGTAAACTATTGCTTTAAGCAGCAATGACAACTGTCTGTTTTTTTTTGTGTGACAAGTGAGCTGTCAATCACAGCCCAGACCACGCCCAACTCTAAGCCCCCCTTCTTGTCCCTTAGTCCTCCAGGCAACGCCCTTTTAAGAGAAAATTTTCAAATCTTCATGTGGGCGGAGTAAGGCTGGGCACAGGTGTTTAGTCGCTCTTTAAATACATTTAATAATGTATAGCTGTGTTGTATCAGAAAAAAACCCCAATATCCAACAAAGGCATTCTGGCCATAACATATTTTTGAAGCTCAACATTTTTATGAACTTTCTGTCATGACCAACTTGTGTATGTACTTACTGTCACTCATTGACTGCCAGCCCTTTTCGGATGATTTAACTTATTTTCAAGACCCACAGAATATTGTGTGCTATGACTATGTGAAATATGAAACCAGATTCTGAAAGACTGAACTGTCCACTTTCATCAGCAAAAATAAGTTTGTTTCTAGTTTTGTTCTCTGTAATCTCTTGTCGAATGGAGGGAAGTTTGACTAAATTACCAGTCAATGGCAGTCAATGAGTGAAGAATAATAGATCCTTTATTTGTCCCACGGTGGGAAATTTCATTGTTGCATGATAAGTTACAGAACAGTCGGAATGAGGACCGCACAACACGAAATAAGTGAATATTAAGTACAGCATACATTTTTTTTTAATCTATGGGGGGTGTGAAGCTCATTGGAAGCAATAAACCTGTGTATATATGTGCTAAACAAAATACATTTGACCTTGATCTTGAATACATAAATGGCATTTGCAGACTACACTACAATCTGCTCCCATCAGGGCATAGGCTCAGGACCCTCCCATTCAAAAGAAAAATGGCCACATCCTGTTTTTATATATCAAATTTCTGCTCTTTTACTGTATTTATGTTTAGATCTTGTGTTTCTGTGTTTTTATGTACCCCCACTGGTGCTGTCTGTACATGAAGTTCCTCACGGATGAATAAAGTTATTTGAATTGAATTGAATTAAAATACTGCATAATTGATTTTCCCATTGCCCGAGGTTCTTGTTATAATGGATAGCCTTGTATTCTACATATAGTACTCGCTGCTTACTGCTTGATGGTGCAGGAGTCGGGGCAGGTGGGGCACTTGTCACACGTGGCTCCGTAGGCCCCGGGTTGGGTGCACTGACACACCCCGCACTCGCAGTTACCGCGGCCGCTGCACAGGAGGCCGATGCTGGACATGCAGGTGTCTGTGCGCGTGGTGCAGTTGCAGTTCTCCCCCTTCCATCCCGCCTCACACTGGCAAAAGCCGCAGTTGCACTTCCCGTGATCTGTGGGTATAGAATATGTTTGTGGATTGTTAAAGTGTATGTCTCTGTCACGACTGAAAGTAGGAAGTAAGTAAGTATACTGTTTATGTATATACAGGAAGAGGAAGGACCCAAGACAAGATACAATACTAATACAATATGTAATATAATTTAACAGACAAGAAACCAAAAGAAAAACTAATCTGGAATGACAACAAGAGAGAAAGAGCACAGAGGATTATGGGAGACGGACATAAGGGTGCGGCAGACAATCAACTAAACAGAATTAAAACTAAAAAAATTGTTCAAAATAAAACCAGGTAAAAATATCCCGAGGCCCATGCCAGATCAGAAAACAGTCAGTACCTTTTAAAATTGTGAAGAGAGAATGAAAAGTTTTTGAGACTGGTTAGACCTCCCATGCTGACTCCCGGAACTTCCTGATTGGTCAAAATGAATTCAAATCTTTGAGGCCCCTTGTCATTGGTTGAAATATTCTCCTCCTGCAAATCTCACTGGTTGTAGTTATGCCAAGGGGAGGACAGAGGGAAAACTTTACTGTTGAAAAAATACTAATTGTACACAACAGCACAGTGCCCTATGGTCAGAAATATACAAAATATATACAATTTAAGTTGCTGACATCACCTTTAAGTAAACTTTTCACAGCTTTTGACCATGTTATAGCTATTTTCCCTTGTCATTTACACACTAAAAGTAGTTTTTAGAGAAACTGATACATTTTTGAGTAATTGAAATGATACACCTGACACAATTGCGCCACAGCGACACATACATGTCACATTACAGAACGTAAAACCTTCTTAATTTCTGAATCTGTGATTCAGCATTGTGGAGGTATTTTTGCTCGAAGTAAAAGTATTTTCAGATTGCCAACTTATTCTCTGGTCTGAGTAGAGCCTTTCATGCATAGACTGTATGTAGCCGCTTTGATTTTAGATGAATATTGAGATTTAAATTTAACTAAATACTATTTTTACTAATGAGCTACATACAGGGTTTTATATTTCTCCATATTTCAGGTTACGAATGCCGATTTGTTTACCTTAATTATACATTTCTATTATTACTGGACCTATTACATTACATGAGTTGGCACAAAGTAAATAAATTATATAAAGTCTGGGGCCCTGTCATGAAGCCACCTGTGCCATTCCCTTAGTGATAACACAAAGAATACATTACAGAAAGACATCTGGAGTTAATCAGTCTAATCTGGAAAATCTAATTCTTGTTCCGTGTAAGAATCAGCCGACCACAACCGCTGATACTGAAACTTTGAAACTTGCTATGCTAAATGTCAGATCTCTTTCTAACAGGGAAAACAAAAAGGAGGAGGCTTAGCTGCTATTTTTAGAGACCACTTTGTCTCCCATAGAATGTCTCTTGGGAAGTTTCCGTCTTTTGAATATGTGTCTTTTAAAATACAACAAAAACAATCTCCTCCAATACTCTTCATAGTTCTATACAAGCCACCGCAGTCATGTCACAGTTTTATTGATAATTTTACCGAGTTGCTTTCAGTTGTATGCACAGATTTTGATAGTTTAGTTATTACAGGTGATTTTAATATTCATGTGGATAATGTTGATGACAGAAATGCAAAAGAGCTGAGTTCTATTAGTATTAGATAGCAATATGGCCTACGTGCAGGACTGTACAAGGACTCTACAAGGACTCCATGTTATGACTATGATTTGACTGTCTCTTTGTGACACGTATGTCTTTCGATGTGTGACGTGACAATGACTATATAAACTGTGTACTGCCTTTATTCTGTCTGAGAAAAAGAAACAGAGTAAACCAGTGGAACTTGAGAGAAACTTAAATAAACTTCCAGAGTTTGGCACACCACGATCCGTCTCTGTCTGCTAAATCCTAACAGATTTGGTGGAGAATGCGCGGCTCGGTTTGTGCCATTCTCTGGATTGTTTTGAGGGAGTTTTCTCTGTTTCTTTTTTTCGGCGTGTGGGAGCGACAGCACGTTATCTGGAAGGGGAGAAATCCCAGCGGACGCTGAAAGGGCTTGCTTTTGGATGGGCTTGCTCTTGCTCCCTCACTTTCTCTGTTTTGTGTTTAAATTGAATTTTCCGACGCGGAAAAGAGTTGGCAGACCTCTCGGACAGTCCTTGGAACCGGTTTGACAAGAATAAGGTAAGCAGACACCTTTTTTAATATGTAAAGTCTGCATAATTGGATATTAGCTAAATTTTGGTCTGTTTTTTGGGGTCTGTCAAACTCTCTAAATTGTATTTGAGAAGAAGTCTCGGGGTTAAAGTCCCTTTGAGCCTCGGGGTTAAAGTCCCTTTGAGAAAGTCTCGGGGGTTAAAGTCCCTTTGAGCCTCGGGGTTAAAGTCCCTTTGAGAAAGTCTCGGGGTTAAAGTCCCTTTGAGAAAAGCCTCGGGGTTAAAGTCCCTTTGAGAAGAAGCTTCAGGGTTAAAGTCCCTTTGAGAGAAACCATGGTGTAGAATTAAAAGTAATTATAAAAAGGGAAACGTTAAACACTAAAGAGTGCCTTTTGTTACTAGTGTGGAAAGTGATCACTTCTAGATTTGGATGACAAAAGTATAAAGAACAACATCAGTTATATTCGCTTAACAAAGTAATCTTGAAAGTTATTCTTCTGTATCTTTTTGCCTGTGTGTGTGCACATCTCTATCTGCTGCCGTTGTCAGGGAAACGGCCCCCACCTTCGCTGCTCTGATTTAAAGGGGAGCTACTGCTTTAGGACTTTTGGCTTTTCATAGTTGTTATTCCGTTAAATTTGCTAAATTTGCCATTTGAACATTGTGTTAGACACAGTTAAACGTTTTTAAACACCATTTAGTGAATAGAAGTTTTGAATTAGTATGTTTTTGAAACCCAAAGATTAGTACAAAAAGCTTTGCTTTTCTTTTAAATCTGCTGCTTATTTTGTGAGTCCATTATTGTATCTCTGATATATTTCATAGCTGTTTGTGAGAATTTTTTCATGTATTTTTTATTTTAGTTACAAAAGCCGTTTTTCAAACATTTAAATTAGAATCTGTTAAAAGTGATTAATGATTGTAGACTTCGTCTAAAAAAGAAAGAGGGAATTAGGCTGTAAAAGTATTATATTATTAAGTTAAACTACCCAATTCACCCAATTCACATTCAAGTGGTGACTTTTGTTTTTGTTTTGACTACACGCGTGACCTTGCTGCTGCTCAGAGACATGAGGAGGCAGCTCCGACGCACAATTGAGTTTTATTGAACCAAATCCAGTGTAGCTGGAGCTAAATCTTTTGTTTGATTTCAAGTTTTGTTTTAAATGTTTTTACAAATTAATGTTCATTTTTATAGAGATTTTTCATAATTTCATTTCATGGCGTCTTTCAAGAAACCCAAGGATGCATAGATAATTAATCACACAGTGCAAAAGTACATAATACATATTTTAAAGTTTAAGAAGGTTTAAGAGATTTGAGTCTTGTTTTTTATATTGAGAGTTTCTGGTTTTAAATGTCATCATTAGTAAGATAATAAGTAATCTTTATTTACATAGCGCTTGGGAAAACCCAGAGCGCTCAAATTGTTTTGACTTCAGAGAGAAAAACAATCTCATTCACAATCTCTGTTGTTTTTAATTTGACTATAAGGTTGTTTTCCAGAACCAAGAGCACACACTGTACAGGGTCACTGCTGGACACTGGACAGCGCAAAGCCCACCCAGCCACAGGTCACAGATCAAAGAGCAAAGGAAAATGCCACCTCCTTGCCCCTCCCCACGCCATTGCAGAACTGAGTGGGTGTGAGAGAGACCGGGGCCATGAAAGAGAGGTATCTGGAGACATGATGGGTGGAGCGTCAGGTAGAGACCTAGAGGGAGTTGAAAGTGTGTCTACGTGGTTTGCATCACCACAGTGTGACCTTTGAGACCTACAGGTGGTTCGTGGAGTCTGGAGAGACAACCCCAAAATTCACATACACACACACACTCACACATTCACATTTACATATAGATACATGAAAAAGCAGAACATGAGAAAAAAGCATTTTAAAAGTTTACTCCAATGTAAACATATTTTTAATTGTCTATCCCTTGAATCTGTATTTTTTGAGACCAGAAATGTTCATTTGAATTCTATATTGTCATGGACTAATTGACCTCTGTCCTGACACTTTTGATTTGTTGATTTTGTACTGTGTGAAGTAATTACATTGATTAGAATTAGATCTGATAAAAACACAAATTAGAGAAGTAAACTGCGCTTGCTTTTTGTCTGAGAGACATTAGCAACAGCATGAATAGAAATTGTGTTAAAGTAGAATCAAAGTGACTTAACCATAGAAAGTAACTATTGCATTACAAGCTGTGTACAGGAACTGAGACACTGCACCATTGACCAGAAGTGCATCGCAAATGACCTGATGTGCTTCAACTGAAAAGACTGTATCTGGAGATCCTGATGTGCATCTGGAGACCAAAACCATGGCTTGGACCCTACTGATGTCCAAGATGACATCTCTGAGATACTCGACCTGAGGATCTGAGAGAGAAAAAACTGGGGAGTGATGTTTATATTTTTGAAATCATACATTGATGAGTGCTAAATGAGAGAGATACTCATGATTCTTTCTTTTGTTTTTGTTTGTCCCTAGCTTCTGGACATCTGATGATCTATTGGACACAGCCATTTGCAGAACAAGAACCAGCCAATGAAAACGTCTATTGCCGATGCTATTGCTACAACCAGAACCTGTGACCAAATGCAATATACATGTTAAGTATTCAGACATTTGACAGACAAAAAATTTGACTTTTTTAGTCTGGGAGACTGAGCAACTGTTAAAATGTTTTAAAATGATAAAGTATGAGTATTGTAGCGTTTTAGTAGATGTTAAATAGTAGTAAAAAAGTAGAATTGTCCTTTCTTTGTTGTTCATAAACATATTTCCACGTAAGAGTTAAAATAGTACCCTACAATGTTATCCTTTTGATAGAGCAGCTATAATATTAGAATCAGAGTATTTTAGAGATATTAAAAGTGACAGAAGTAACAAATTAGGAATATGCCTTTGCTCAAGCTGCAGCCAAACTTTGGAGTTAAACAATAGTGTAGAAATAGAATTGGATAAATGCATCAACCATAGATGCTTTCAAAAATAGAGATTATTTGTAGCCAGTGCTTATATCAAATGGTAAAGGGACCATTTCACAAGCATTTACTTCAAAAGTAGATAAAGTTACTTACAGTTTATGTACAGTTTTATTAGATACTTGCCAAATTCACTTGTGTTCAAACATCGGTGAATGTTGACTATGCAAAAAGTCCATATGAGTGTAGCCTAGATTAATGCCTAGATCAATGAGATAGATTAGCACCAACAGAGATTCAAAAGCATTTAAAAGCATTTTGATGTATTTGTGTATAGCACAAAAACAAAATAGTAGATATTTAGATATTGAGAAGTTTCCAGCACAAACACCATTGTAGAATAACTGACCCCAACCCCAAACCTGCTAAAATAGATTAGCTCTTGTAAGGATAATACTAATTTGATTAATGATGTACATTCATCCCAATCTGCCTGAGAGGAGGAAGTGACAGCACTTCCTGGTTCAACAAATATTTGGAAAACTGACCGCCATAATAATGTTCATATTAACCATTTGCCTTACTGTGTTCAGTTTTATTCCTGAGAATGAGAATAGACATGGAACAAAATCCCACAAGCACAAAGCCACTGATAATGAGAGTATAAAACCACAGAGAGATTTATTAGATTAAAATGTATGTTTAAGAATATGGCTCAATATAATCAAATATGCAAACATATTTGTAAATAGATTAGAATAGTTTTAAACTATAGTGAATCATGAAAGTAAAGTACACAATCTAAGATTGAAAAGTGAAAATACAGTGAAGTGTAAACAATTAGCATTAGAATAAAAGTATAGAGTAATAAAAGTGAAATTAGCTTCAAATTTGAGACTCAGCTCGTTTTTGTCTGTGTTTTGACTGAATCTGCTGAGTTCTACTGTGTCCAATAGTTTTTGTTTGTTTTTATTTTTGTTTGTTTTTATTTTTGATTTGTTTGTTTGTTTTTGTTTGTTTGTTTTTTCCCAGGATAGAGGATAAAATCCACTGATATTGATTTGATGATTATGAGTTTAATGCATACATTTTCTTTGTTTTTAATAATTTTTTAAAGTTTTTTTTTTGGAATTTTTTTTTCTTCTTTTTCCACTTTATTGATTGATCAATTTGAGTGATCACATGTGATTATGTGATCAAAGGGGAGGGTGTTAGTATTAGATAGCAATATGGCCTACGTGCAGGACTGTACAAGGACTCTACAAGGACTCCATGTTATGACTATGATTTGACTGTCTCTTTGTGACACGTATGTCTTTCGATGTGTGACGTGACAATGACTATATAAACTGTGTACTGCCTTTATTCTGTCTGAGAGGAAGAAACAGAGGAAACCAGTGGAACTTGAGAGAAACTTAAATAAACTTCCAGAGTTTGGCACACCACGATCCGTCTCTGTCTGCCTAAATCCTAACAGTTCTTTACTTGATACCTTTGGTCTCACTCAGCACGTGAGTGGCCCCACCCACAGCAGAGGGCACACTCTAGACCTGTTAGTTACAAAGGGGGTGAATATTTCAAATATAAGCGTGGTCGATGTTGCTCTTTCGGATTTTCGGATGAAAATACGAGTGAACTATTTATGGGAATGATAAACTTTGAAAATGCATCGTATTCTACTGTAGATGAACTGTTTAACTCTGTCACCTCTAGTGTTTTGAATTTTCTGGATACCGTTGCCCCTGTGAAGGTTAAAATAGTGAAAAATAAGCAGAAGGCGCCGTGGGCTAAAGCAGACTCGGTCAGAGCACTGAAGAGAAAGTGTCGGAGGGTCGAGCGGAAGTGGCGCAAGTCCAACCTCCAGGTTGATTACAAGATATTCAAGGATAAGTTGTGCGAGTTTAACCGGGTGCTAAGTAGTACGAGAGAAAGGTATTTTTCTGAAATGATTGAAGGCTGCAGTAACAATCTGCGTGTTCTGTTTTCAACAGTTAATAGATTAACAAACCCCCCTGTTCAGATGCCATTAGAGCTAACTTCCAAACGTAAATGCAATGAGTTTGCACACTTTTTCAATGACAAGGTTCAAGGCATCAAAAACGCCATTGTCTCCAATCCACAGATAACCATCCAACAGCCAGAAAGGCTCTCTGAGCTAACTTACTTTGCACCTGTAGATGATAAAAATGTCCAAGAAATAATCTCCAGTTTGAGCTCCTCCACATGCAGCCTGGATGTACTACCCACTAGATTTCTGAAGTCTGTTCTGGGCAGTCTGTTACCTTCACTCACACAGATAGTAAACATGTCCCTTCATTCTGGAATATTCCCAAAGGCCCTGAAAACGGCAGTCATCAGGCCCCTGCTAAAAAAGAGCAGTCTCGATGCTACGGTACTTAACAACTATCGTCCCATCTCAAATCTGCCATTTATGGGGAAAGTCCTTGAAAAAGTTGTCTACCTACAGCTTACTAGATTTCTTATAATTAACAACTCATTTGATATGTTTCAGTCCGGCTTTAGACCCCACCACAGCACTGAGACTGCTCTTGTTAAGGTTACAAACGATATCCGGCTGAACACTGACGCAGGCAAAGTCTCAATCTTAATCTTGTTAGATCTGAGTGCTGCCTTTGACACCGTCGACCATGAGATCCTCTTACAGAGACTAGAGGACTGGGTTGGAGTCGCTGGCACCGCCCTAAGTTGGTTTAGGTCTTACCTTGAAGACAGGAAGTACTTTGTGGAGATTGGAGACTGTGTCTCAGATCATATGGCCCTGACCTGTGGAGTACCACAGGGGTCGATCCTGGGACCTCTTCTGTTCAATCTTTACATGCTGCCGTTAGGTCAGTTAATACGCAGAAACGAAGTGTCCTATCATAACTATGCAGACGACACTCAGATCTATGTCTCACTGACTGCAGGAGAACATGGACCAGTGGACTCACTCCTTCACTGTATCCAACAGATCAGTGAGTGGATGCAAAACAACTTCCTTCAGCTAAACGCAGACAAAACTGAAATGATTGTCTTTGGTCCCCAGAAACAAAGAGAGAGCGTCATCTGTCATCTACAGTCTCTCTCCCTAATACCTTCAAACAAGGTCAGAAATCTAGGGGTAATACTGGACTCAGACTTAAATTTTAATAGCCACATCAAATCAGTAACATCAGCAGCTTTTTACCATCTAAAAAACATTGCCAGGATCAAAAACATAGTGTCTAAAGCAGACTTGGAGATTCTTATCCATGCATTTGTCTCCAGTAGGTTAGACTACTGAAATGGCCTGCTCACAGGTCTGTCCAAACAGGCTGTAAAACAGCTGCAGTACATTCAAAATGCAGCAGCTCGAGTCCTGACTAGAACCAGGAAGTACGACCACATTAGTCCGGTCCTCAGGTCCCTGCACTGGCTTCCTGTGGCTCAGAGAATAGACTTTAAAACAGCTCTGCTTGTGTACAAGTCTCTCCATGGCCTCGCACCAAAATATATTAGTGACATGTTAGTCCCATATGAACCAGCCCGGACTCTGAGGAGCACAGGGACTGGACTCCTGTTAGTGCCCAGAGTCAGAACTAAACATGGGGAGGCTGCTTTTCAGATTCATGCTGCTAAAATCTGGAACAGTCTTCCTGAAGATGTGAGACGGGCCTCCTCTCTGACAATGTTTAAAACCAGGTTAAAGACGGTTCTGTTTAGCTGTGCATACAACTGAGGGATTTTATATTTTTATCTTTTTCTTTTTTTTTTTTTTTTTATGTACTGTGATTATTTATGATTTTAATGCTTTCTTGTTCTGTTCAGCACTTTGAATTGCCTTGTGTATGAATTGTGCTATACAAATAAACTTGCCTTGCCTTAAATAATTAAAAATACCATTTTATTATATAGTGTTTGTCCGTCTGTTATTGCAACGCCAAAGTAAAGTAGGCTGAGTGACTGAGCTTAGACTTGTAAAGTAATGGGTTTTTAGATTCAGCTCTGTCATAATAGGACAGAAACATCACCTTGAAAAGCCTTATGGCCTATTTATATTCTGTGCAACACATTATCAATGATTTTTATGCTTTGATCCAACACTAAAAACTGTTAAATTAATCAGTCATTCACTATAAAATGTAATAAACAAATGTTTCATTAATTCATCAAAAAAAAGGACCTGACAGAGTTAATCCCTTCTTTCTTCTTTTGTCAAAGAAGGTTTTGGCAAAACTACAGAAGTTTGAAACCAGGTTATTTCAAACAGTAATGATGCACTGCAACACTTTCCTTGATGTTTAATGAAATGCAATAAAAAGGAAAACATATTCAATTATAACTTACTTACAGTGCATTCAGGCATTTTATAAGTTACTTTTTAGTATCTCAAATGAAAGACGTCATACATTCGTAATAATAAAACCATCCATCCATCCATTTTCTACCCTTTAATCCATTTCTGGGTCAGGGGGGTGGCAATCAGAGATGCCACCCAAGTCTCATAGCACCAGCCCCAATAATAATAATAATAATAAAACAAGGTTCACAAATAATACAAAAAATTGTTATCACTGAATAATAACATTTGAAAAATATATATATTCTTGTATAAATATTTTTTTCAGGCAGAATCATGATCCCCTTTCCGTTAAACCAAGTTGTAGTTTGAATGTATTTAGGGAGATTTCAACAGAAGTCCCACCTCCACCGGGCCACTCTATTTTTCGTTATGTTGGTCCTCTATTGTCTTTCACATGTTCTAGCAACCCTCACAGAAGTTTACTTTTTCTAAAATCACAAAGAACAGTCTCCTTGCAAAGCCTCATGGCCTATTTATTATTTATGCAACAAATTATCAATGGTTTTAAAGCATGAACTTTAAAAACTGTGAAATAAATCAGTCATTCACTATAGAATTTATTATACCACCTTTCATTCATTCGTCAAAAACATGGACCAGTAAATCCTTTCTTTCTTCTTTTTTCTAAGACATTTTTGGCAGGACCCTCGCTCAGGGATTCCTCCTGACCAAAGCAGGAAATGTTTCACTCTTGAAAGTACAAACTAATGAGTAATGAAGCAGCACTCAGCCGTACACAATAGACTTCCCGAACTCGGCGTTGGCACAGGCTCTACCACGAGACTCCAGCAGTCCTCACTATCACTGCGGCTTATAAAGTTATTCCCTTCTGAACACCTCCTCTGACATAGAAATGAACTTTACACATCACCCAGATTACTATAACAAAGTGCTCATGGGATTTTTCGAATATTGGAATGAGAAAAAAAACACAACGAAATCATGCAGCGAGCAAACCACAACATTGAGAAACTTCAAGTATTGCATATGGACCACAGGAGTCTTCAACCTGCGGTCCTCGAAAGCTACCGGGAGCTCACCACACCCTTCCAGGCAGCTCCCAAAAGGATCCAGGAAGGAATAACATAATTAAAATGACCCTTACATATCTATTTTAACTATACATGTTGACATTATGGCAGGGGTGTCCACTTATAAACGTATATCTAGTTTGTTTAGTGGCTTAGTTATTATAAAGTCTAAGTTTTTACAGCTGCTCCCTTCCATTTCTGTGTTGTTAAGGCACCTCTTCTTTTGAAAAGGTTGGAGACCACTGATTTAGACTATAATGAACCCCAAACACACTTTACATTGCATTATTCATTCACTCCACATGGGATGAATGTAAACTAGTATTGCACACTTCCCTGGGATAGAGTGACAGAAGCCAGGCTGCCAATCTGCCTCCTGCTCCTCCGACCTCCACCAATCACAAATTCATAAGATGAAGTGTAGTTGGAGGGCAGTGTGCACCAAAGACCGTGGTCTGACATTCTAGCATGAACCAAACCATCAAAGTTTTCCAGCTGGTAATAACACAGATACAGTAAAATGACATATTTTAAGGCATATACAGTATATAATGTCTACAACACATGTTCAGCATAACTTGCATGATGGTTGTAAACAAAATAATAACATTTTGTGAAAAAAAAAGTCTTCACTATTGATCAATACAGTGGATTGGCTGAAAGTTATGTCAGCATTTTAATTGAACATGTAGTAAGTAAACATAAACAGCAACCTTTTTAATGTAATTTTTTATATGCATAAAAGCTCTTCACATTTGTGGCCATATTTAATATATCAATTCAATTCTATCAAATTTAATTTATTTTTCTTTAGCCCTAAATGACAACAACAGTCATCTCGTTGGACTTTACAAGTTGTTGATTTGATAACAACAGATAAGAAAAAGATTTCTTAAGACTTCTTGTATGTTATTCTAGACACTTTGATAAATAAGTTAATTATATTATATTTGCCTAGACTATTGGTAATGGAAAATATTAAATGCTCTATTTTGAGTTGCTATATTTTCTTGGCCTGGTTAATAAGAATAGAAGTGGGGAGCCTTGTTTATCAATGCAAAACATCTATTTTCTTCCGCTTCATCTGTTGCTGGGTCGCGGGGGCAGCAGTCTAAGCAGAGACGCCCAGACTCCCCTATCCACACACACATCCTCCAGCTCATCTGGTGGGACCCCAAGGCGTTCCCAGGCCAGCTGAGAGACTTGCGTGTCCTGGGTCTTCCCTGGGGTCTCCTTTCCAGTGGGGCGTCCAGGAGGCATCAGGAACAGATGCCCGAGCCACCTCAATGACAAACACTGCACAGCTAATTTCTGGCAAGTAACAAACATGAAATGCTGATATGATTAGACCCATTGATCTGACTAAAACTAACATCCACTGAAAAACTCTACAGTACGTATGTAGACTGAATAGTGAGTCGTTTGGGATTACTTTACTCAGACAGGTTGCAGTTCAGCTATTAGAAACCACATTCCAGCAAGAGCCCAAAAGGATTTACACATGCATGATTAATAGCAGTGAGTCAGGCCCCAGATGGAGAAGGAACTGGTCAAAAAGTCACACCAGCAGGGTCCAAAATCCACTTTTCTACAACTCAAAACATTTGGAGTAATTTTATAAACAGAGGAACAGGTCCCTGTGCGCTGTCTGCCTTTGGTCCGCTGTGTGTTGTGGGTCGGCCGGGTTAATGCTTAACAGTGGGACAGTAAAGTTACTGCTTCCTACGTTTGTGGATGTGACAACACAAAAGCCAAAGAAGGGCGTGGACCTTGTGCCAATTAAATCTACAACTATTTTATTACAGTAAGTTAAGGTGTTCAGGAGTGAGAACAGGAGCAAAATATTGTAAACAATAGACTAAAAACTATAGCAACCGAAATAACTTACGTATTTTGGAGAAACTACAACAGCCCAGCTTGAATAAGAGTATGCAGTTTAGTTTGGCAGGGCTAAACGATCAAACATGTCAGATTAAAGCTCTGAGCACATTTCGGGCAAAGTGCCACTCAAAGAATGCACAACTCTCCGTCTTAATATTTACGTGCCCCGGGGCAGCTCTTGTCTGCTCCTGTCTTCTTTGCACACTCCTCCGCAATGAAAAACACAACCTCTGGAGCCAACATGAGGAGCTCTTTGCTACAAAAGGGAATTTGGTCACAAACAAAAGACATAATTGATTTTGAAAGGTATATTCCAAAGAGGTAAAATCCATGTGACGTTCCGTAATGCCTTTTCGAGTTAATTACCACTTTATATTTTCAAATAGAGAAAAGAAAGAATTAATGAAAGAGAACATATAGCACATACAAAACGTCATAATAAAACATGCGCGATTCTAAACATACCCACAATACAGTTTGCCAAAATCTCTTGTCATCCATCTGTGTCTGTCTTAAATATTCCTTTTATACAGGAAACTATATGTTTGCATATGGTTATAGCCTGCTTTAGAAAATTAGGCAATTTTTCCTGGTTAAGACTTGGATTAATCCAGATTCTGTCTTGGGCGGGTTCCATAGTTATATTTATTAAGATCATACACACACTCACTCACTTCTTTCCCATTCAAATCTAACTTAAAACTATAATCATGTGTTTTAGATGTAGAGCAATATTAAGCAACGGCATGGGTGCGTGTTTGGAGTACGGAGCGATATCCCTTCTATTGTGACTCAATATGCATCTGATAGAAAAAAAACAGCTGACATGTTACCACATATTTGACCACCTCCCTATTCTTTTCATATCATCATAATTACTCAATATATTTAGAGTAATAAATCCAAGTCCAACAAATGATGAGTGATGGAGGGTGCAGATAGTGGAGCTTTTTACTTCCTAATAAGGCAGTGCTGAATGGAGCTTGTGAGAAAGAATAGAATACATGCGTTATATTTTGTTCGAACCCAAATTTTGACTAAAGATTTGCATGAGATGTAAATTATTTCGTAGCTGGAAAGTAGTGTCCAAATATGTGTTGTCATAACATGTCAAAACTCGTGAGAAAAAGGGTCAGGCCATATTTCATACCACTTTGACCAGCACTATTTATTTATTTATGATTGACCCAGATATTAAGGTTTTATGAAACTTTAATACCAGTGTTAGACACTCACACAGGCGGGGCAAGAGTTCAGGCTAAAAAGACTTATCTAACACTATCAATTCTAACAGTTCATATCAACTTTAAAAACGTAAACTTTAAAAGCGTTTAAAGTAGCAGACCAACAGCGCCATATCTAATGCTCTTGAGTTTCTTGAGGCTTCCTGTAAGACAGATATGAAAAACCACATATTCTAATCAACATGAGACCAGTTAAGCTGTTTTCCTATAATACTGCTATCTCATTTACACTGTACAAGGGCAAGTCCAGACTGGTATTGTACAATATGGATTTCCAAAAACATTTGAAATATAAATGTAGGTCTAGTGGGAACTTTCCTATTGTAAACTTTGAGTGTATGTTTAATGATTTCATACTCTGGAAGATCATGTCACATATACTAATATTGGAATATGTTTGTTCATTCATCTACAGGCCCAAAACCTTCACAGTTTTGTATGTGAAATAAGCAGGACAATTCAAGCGAAATAGCAGCGCCCTAATCCTGGAGGCTATGTCCCGATGTGTACTTTGATTAGTCAGGCTGAGCTCTAGTAAGAATGTAAACGCAGAGAGGTGTTTATAGGATCTGCGGATCTGAGTCAGCTGGCGCTGAATGAACTCTGCAATAGACAGACTCACTGGGAAGTCGACAACATACTATTTTTACCTTTTTGAGCGTTTGAAGGGGATGCATATATGTTTAGTTTCGTTATTTTAGTTGAGGATTTACACCAGATTTAGCTCCAGCTACTTTCAATCTGCAGTCAATTTTATCTTATTACCAAGGAATTAAAGGTATGTCGGGTGATTTTGCTGGAAGTCCTGCATTACGGTAAAAAAAAATTAATTTGTCATCTACTGTCGCTTTTACTGCTCTTCCATTTTTACAAAATCACAGAAAACCGGTATTGTACTTGTACGGCCAGTCATGGAAAAAGGGGACGTCAGATTGGTGCTGAGCCCATTGACTGACAGATGAACCTTCCAACCATCCATTTCCGCCCCCTTTATAGTATCCTTTTGCCGGATCTCGGGGGCAGCAGTTTAAGCTGAGACGCCCAGAATTTTGAATCCACACACACATCGAGGTCATCCGGGAGAATCCTGAGGCGTTCCCAGGCCAGCGAGAGACATAGTCCGTTTAACGTGTCCTGGGTTTTCCCCTCGGTCCTCCCCAGAGAGGTCCAGATGGTCCTCTACTCCAAGCTCCTCTCGTATGACTAAGCTCCTCACCTTATCTCTAAGAAAGCGCCCAGCCACTCTGCGGAGGAAGTTCCGCAGAGTGGCTGGGCGCTTGTATGGACCGCTTGTATCCTTGATCTCGTCCTTTCTGCCATTATCCAAGGCTCATGACCATAGATGAGTGTGGGAACAAAGATCGCCTGGTGAATCAAGAGCTTTGCCTTTCCGCATAATGCACACACTGCACTGATCCACCTGTCAATCTCACCAATGTTTGGTGCTGGTTGGAAACATGGAGACCTTCCAACCACAAGCAACCATTTCTATTGTAGATGTAGTGGCAGAGGAAATCCACTCAACCACAAGAAGAACATGCAAAAGCCGCACAGAAATTTCCTTCTAAACCCAGGAGCTCGCTGAGAAGCAAGAGCACTAACCGCAGCCCTTAAATAGATAACACAAATATGCGGGAATCACTCTAAAAGCAGAATTAATTTGGTGAGAGAAGAAAAAACAGTAATGAAGTTTTAGAAGTTTCTAAGTCTCTTAACTGGACGTGTCTGTACTTACCCGAACACAGCGCGCCCTTGTAGCGCAGGCAGTTGAAGTCGTCGCACTCGCAGTAGCGCCCCCACACTTGTCCAAAGTCGTTGGCGTGACACGTGCACTGACCGCACAGACAATCGCCTCGCCCGCTGCACATGGGGCCGTCTGACGAGGCCACACAGTTTGCATCGTCCGAGGGTCTGTAGTCCTCCACGGAGCACTCGCAGTGGGGCCCCAGTCGCCCCGGGTGACACTGGCACACGCCGCATTCGAACGTGCCGTTGCCCTGACTGCAGAGGGCGCTGTCGGGCTGAGCGCTGCCTTCACATTCACAGCTGCAGGCGAAGTCCACTGTCACCTCTAGAGAGTCTTTGAAGCCCAGAGGTTTGATTTTAAACGTGCGGCTCTTCTCTTTGGGACAACTGCGCAACTGGGCGTCCACACTGAAAGAGACCTGTACAAAAAGGATGTGGAAAAGACAAACCATAAAACTTTGAGAGAGTGAGTAACTAACATTATAGAAAGTATGTTTACATAGTTTTTATAAATCCATCGTCATTTGTTGCAAGCTAATTCACAGGCTACTGGAGGTACTATAGAAAATGATTTCCAAAATTTCTCCTATATATACAGAATATATCATGGAAAACAACAATTTTAAATCTTAAGCGATATGGAATCACTCAAAGTCATGCACTGAAGCAAATACAAAACAAAATTATTAAGTCTTCAAATTCTCTTTTTCTCTACACTTTGACATGTTATAATAATTTATCGTGTTTGTGTGTGATTGAGTACATACGGTGTCTCCAATTTTGAGTCCGGAGCAGGATCTGAGGCCAGGGATGACCTCTCCGTTGAGGCAGGTGGCAATGAAGGCCAAGTTCAACTCCTCCGGGACGCCAACAAGATCCAGTTCCACTTTAGACCGAATTTTCTGGCCAAGACACAAATCACAAAACCACATCAAACAAGTAGAAAATGATGTTATAGATGATAATGAGTCTAATAATCCTACTTGTGTATAATGGGGCTCCATATAGATACATGTGTGCGTAATAATAGAATTTAGTGTGCGTTTAAATACACATAGACAATATTTTTGCAACTAGACAAGCAACTAGAACCAGCTGAAATACATTTTAAACCACAAGAAATGTAACTATGGAATACAATCCATGAGCGCGTAACTAGTTCATTCTCAACACAGATTGTTTTTTATTCCTGTATCAGCTCGTTCAGACAGAAAATTGAAAAACCATAGACCACCCTCACTCAGCCCATCATCTTAAAACCCAAAACCCCCGTCAAATAGTGACTCACAGGGCTCTTTGCTAAAAGTATGCAAAGTATGTTTGTTGTTGGTCTGATTTATTTTTACTTTTACTTGTTGTTGGGCAAACTGCATGTAGTATTTATGAAAAAAAAAACGTGACGTGCCCTAGCTTTAAAGTGATCATTTTACCAAAGTCATTTTTAATTAAGTGGGGGCGACAGTAGCTCAGTTGGTAGAGCATTAGCCTTTGGGCCTGAAGGTTGTGGGTTCAAGCCCACCATAAGACCTACTTCACGACTCCCACTGATGACTGCTGTCGTTGTGTCCTTGGGCAAGACACTTAACCCCACTTTGCCTGAAGCTCCCACTGAAAGATCTCAGCTCCTGTGGACTCACCACCTGCAGGAGGATCAGTGAGGGGCTGGTGCTCTGTGTACTGGGTGCAGCTCTGACTGCCACCCCCCCGACCCAGAAATGGATTAAGGGGAAGAAAATGGATGGATGGATGGATTTTTAATTAAGATCAGTAAAAAGGGAAAGCAACAATATTTCAGTGCAGTTTGAAAGCTGGGATAGAAAGATGAGAAATGTGTCATTATTTACCGCATAGGCCTCTTGAATGAGTCCAATAACATTCCCAGAGTCCTGGTCGAGCATTCCCACAGTCGTCCCAGAAATAAGCTGACTGTACTCCTGGGAAACACAGTTCACACAATGTTTAATTTTTGTGTGAAGTAAAATAAACTAGTGTTATGGGATTGTTGCAGCAGTGAGTTTACCTTGTACAGAGGCACCACGACACCAGTCACAGCAAAAATCAGATTAATGTTGTGTTCAGACAGTTTCTCAGTCATAAGCGCCATAGAGGGGTAATCCTGAGAAGGGGAAAAAATTTGAGGTATTTTCAAGCAGTAAATAGACATCATCACTTACTGTAATTAAAAACATACAATACAACACCCAGTTTATCCATATTCGTTCAGACTCATGGGAAATAACTTTGCGGTCATGCTACGTCTGTCTGCATGTGCAATACCGTGCATGATAAATCAGTCTGTGCCACTGTTATACCTGAGCCTATTCCTTTTGCACCCTTGGAAAATATGGCCTTTAATATCCATGGTCCTGAATTCCCAACATATGCTCATAAGTGCACAGAAGATGGGCAAAATATTACAGGCAAAGAATCCATGATGCAAGGAATATCAGACTCCATACTCCTGAAATAAGTCTAAAACTCGTGGAACAACGAAGTGTGGACAGCATCTCCGTCCCAGTTCACAGAATACAAGTTTGTTAGAATACATCTGTTTGTGTCTGCTCATCCTATTGGACCACATGTTTACTGAATACTGATTAACCAATGGACATCAGTCAATCATGCGTTCAGCTGTTGAATCTAATGGTCCCTGGTTCCTGATCCAGTGGTCACTTAAAGATGCAGTCAGTGATTTTTTCAAGACGTATTTTTATCATATGTTTTAAAAAAAGTAATGGAATTGATCAAATGCCTATAGTCTACAAAAAATTATAAAACATAATCTGGAACGGACCAATGGGATGCGTTTACTGCCTTCACCCTCTTCCTGTTTCTCGTGAGTGCGCGCTCCTGAGTTATCAGATTTTCTAAAGCCTAAAATGACTGAACAAAAAAAAAGAATTTCACGTTTCCATCCACTCTCCCTGTTGTGACAAAAAAAAGAAAATACTGGATGCTTGGTTTGGTGGGGAGGCGAGGGGAGGGGGGGGAGTGGTTTCGAGTTGGTGCCACGGCTAAGCGATCAAAATCGCTTACTGCACCTTTAATGTGTGGTTTAATTTGTGTTTTTTTTGCATTCCTTTGTACCAGCACAGTAGTTTTGTTGTAGATGTTGTTGTTGTCCAGGTGACACAGTCCGTCGTTCGGTTGGACGATGCCTGCGATTCGTCCGTCCAACGCCGTGTGTGTGTTGGCATCTGTGGTGAAGACCAGCAGGTGCGACGCGTCCGGGCGCCAGCCGACCTGATCCTAACAGAAGAGACAGGATTATCAGATCAGATTCAGAACAGATTAATTTATTTGCCATTTGCAGTAAAACCCCATTGGAATACATTTGCAAAAGTCCCCAATGTGCACAAGACAAGTACATAAATAAAACAAGATTAAAAGTACAGAAATAAAACAAACAAAACAGTAAATAATTGACACTGTGAAATCGATCGACTAAAACAATTTCAATACAAAGCAAGATCATTAAAGTGCTCCGTTCAAACTGAAAACAGATTGTGGAAAGAAGCTGTTAGCATATCGAGAAGTCCTGCAACTCAGTGAACGATATCTTCTGCCAGAGGGAAGAAGCTGGAACATGGCTTTTCCAGGGTGGCCAAAATAGAGGATTATAAAAAAGGATTTAATACTTTCTATCTCAATATTCACACATGTATCATGTCAAATGAGTATTGATTTAGATGAGTAGATAATAGATTAATGTGAGTTTGTCGGTACCTTGCACACCACGGCCTGCATGATGGCGTCGAAGCCTCCCTCCAGGGAGTCCCTGTTCCTGGACACTTGCTGCTTCTTCACCTCCTCAGTGAAGCGGGACACTTGCTCCGTCAGTGGCAGCACGTGCTTAAAGCCAAACTGAGCCTGGCAGGTATCACTGATGCTAAACAATAAACAGCAACTGTAAGCCTCACACCCTCCTCAGACACCAACAATCTTAAAACTGGAATGTATGTGTGTGAGGGAGATAATTCATTAAGGTGATTCTTGAATTTAGTCCTGAATTTTCTTGTATTGTCCTGCTTAGTTTATATCCCCAAAATGTTGACTTTGTATATTTATGTTGGGTTGAAGCATTCTATCACTAATATAGAAACATGTACATAGAATCTATTAGTAAGTGTTAGATTAAGATCAAAGTGACAATATCAGCAGATAATGATCCATGTGTTATATACATCTCCCCAAAACCATAACATATAAATCCCTTTTCTGACACAGTCTATGTTTGGTTAAGCTAAACATGAACCCCTACTAAATATACAAATGAACTTCTCCAAAACCATGTGATCTAGCTCATACCTTGCACAGGGGTTGGTGACAGCCGTTGGGAACATGTCCATGTAGGGGGACGTGGTCTTGTCCACAAAGGCCCCGAAGCCCATGCGCAGGTTGCTGGTGGTTTCACCCATGGCCAGGGCCAGTTTGTTGCCGAGTTTGACGAGTTTGCTCAGATCGTCCTTCATGGAGTAGGACAGGTCCATGAGGTAGTACAGGTCAACTGGGTAATCCTCCACTTGTTTGACAGACACCGTGAAGCGTTTAGTGTCACCTGGGAAACATCCAACATAATTTTAAAGGTTTATATGTAAGTAAGAAAGTGTGGGATGAACCTGTTTTTATTCGGCAAGTCAATGGATCAAAATGTTTTGCAATTAACGAATCAGAGGTGAATTATATATGTGTATCATAACCATAGCAACCACTGCGGCCATTATGTTATAATTTTATTCTGTCACTTTACCCACTTATTCTGCCCATATCCTACTACAGTCATTTAGTTTTAATCAATAACAGAAATCAAAGAAAAGAAAAAAAATGTGTACATTTTGCTGGAAGTCATTTCACTGGATAGAAAGTGTCCTGTATTAAAGAGGAACTTTAGAAATTCTGCTACTTTGGCGCCTTAAGGGTCTGGTTTGTAAGCTACTTAATCCTACTGTGAGATCAATGAAGTTTATCTCATCTCATCTTGTCCTGTATGTGCCGTCCACTCATACAGGACAAACATTTCTTAATGCATGTGCACATTTCTCTATATGTTTTGCTTATGATGACAAGATCTGATTGCACACAAAAAACTACAGTGTCATTGTGTCTGTGTGAAAGTGTGTTTTAATCTGGTTCAGTTACATTACTCACTCAAATGTGCATGACTTCGCTAGTTTTACTAGAGACTAAGTCTCTGTTGAAAGAATACAAAAACAAAGACAGCACTATTTTTCTGCACAGCAAAAAAGGGGAATATTATATCATTGTAATATTGTAATGTATGTATTGTGAAAACGCAACACTATAGTCAGTCACATACCTGGCCGCAGTACCATGTGTATCCTTTGGGGGCGGATCTGAGTGGCTTTGCTGCCGGACACCTTGTCGCTGAGCGGATCGTTCTGTTGGATCTTTAAAGAGCTCAGAGGGAACTCCACAGAGACACAGCCCAGTTTCTCCAAGTTTGTCTTCAAGTCACAGCGGGACACTCCGGAGCCTCCTTTACCAAACTCCTACACAGAAAACCCAACTACATTCACTTAGAGGCCGATAAACAGCATACAGAACAATAGGATGCATTCATGTGACATCACAACAATTCAAAGAGGTAATAGTTTAAAATAGTGGTAGAGGGCAGCTGAATGATTCTTCCTGGTAACTATGGTAACTGTGTGTGTGTATAGCTTATTTCTAAGTCTTATGGGACAATCAACATTTTTGTCAATGCAAATCACTCGGATATAACTATTTGCATCTAAAGGTATCTATAAGTGACAATACTCAAAAACATATTCATGATGTTGGCCAATAAAAAGGAATCTCAGACTTAAGAATAATACAGCGGGTTGTGAGTCTAATAACTTACAATCAAATACCGATCACAGAAAACATTTGGACTTTTTCTATTTCAAAATGTTTTTCAAAAATATATTCTTTAACATAGAGCTGCCACCAACTTTTGGAGAAAAGCAGGAACGTCTAGATTTGAAATTATTAAAAAAGACCCAAATTTATCATATGGTCATTTAATTGCCACGAATCCAGCTACTGCCATTTTTGGGGTCCTTATTGTCTCAAATTTGCCTAAATTAATGAAGCGGGTTGTTGCGTTTACCACATTGCTGGCCCGAAGGCTGATTTTACTCAACTGGAAGCTTCCCCGTCCCCCTTCACATTGTCGTTGGGTTCGAGAAGTCCTGTACAATTTGAAGCTTGAGAAGTTGAGGTTCTCACTAAGGGGCTCAGTCAAAACATTTCATGAAACCTGGGATCCTTTTATTAACTTTATTAACTCTACGACGTTTCCTCATGACCTGGAGGAGGATTAAATTGCAACAGGGGGAATACGTTTTTATTTTGCTTATCCACTTCATATTTTTCCCCTTTGTGTTTGTATGTGTGTGTGAGTGTGTCTGTGTGTTCGTCTTGTATTTTAATTTTATTATACATTTATTTTTTCATTTTTTTATCTTTTATTTTGTCTATTCCTTGGCCCGTGGTGGGGGGTGGGTGGACGCTGGGGTTGACATTCGGCGGTATTGTCTGTTTTCTTCTTCACCTTTTTACTTGATGCTGTATGTCTGTTATTGTTAAAATGTTCAATAAATAAAGTTGAAGAAAAAAAAAGACCCAGATTTAAGCATTATTCACTGTAAGAATTGACAGATGAGAGATGAGATGTGCTTTATTATCTCACAATGGAGAAATTCAGTTCAGTTGATCATAGAGGATTGAATTTATCTAAGAAACGTCACACATAAATCCAACTCATCGTGCAGGAACAGATCAGCAAAACAACTAAAAACACATCGAAAGTCTAGAGAAAAGAAAGTCAGAACCGTCTTTCTTCACATTTCTTACTCTTGTTGCTCGTCAGTAAAAGACTGAAAAGACCATTGAACAGCGAGGAATGACTTTTGTGTCTGGACATGTTTTACCTCCTGAAAACACCAGGCGCAGCTCGGGTCCACGGCCAAACACTGACGGCAAGTAGTCACCCCTCGAGACGTGCAGATGTTGGACCCTGGAATCAGACAAAGCAAAGTAACTGTAGTAAATCCACACACTAGAAGCAAACACAATCAATTTAAAATAAACATCATATGAGTCCACATGGGTACGAGTGTAGACATGGGTTTCTTGTTTCAACTAGTTTTGAAACAAGATACTCATTTTTGATGTAAGAACCACAGCACAATATGAGCAAAACTGTGGTATAAAAGTATTATCATTTGCCACTAGAATTTGCGTAAAGTGACATTAGAATGAATTTTCTATCCATCTATCCATTTTCTTCCGCTTTATCCGTTGTCCCATAGCGGGGGCAGAAATCAGAGAAGAGATGCCTCGACTTCCATATCCACACACACTTTGCCTGCATCATTCAAGGGAACCCCGAGGCGTTCCCCGGCCAGCTGAGAGACTAGTCCCTCCAATGTGTCTTTCCCGAAGTCTCTGAAACGCCTCCCCATGAAGCATCCAGGAGGCATCCAAAACAGACGCCCGAGCTCAACTGGCTCCTCTCGACGTGGAGAAGCAGCAGCTCTACTCTGAGCTCCTCCCGGGTGACTGAGCTCCTCTCCCTACCTCAAATGAAGCATGAATTTATATCTATAAAAACAACATTACTTTGTACAATTCTGGCAAAAGTCTGACAGTAATTTGTTCTTCTACCAACAATAACATTCCTTTCATTGATTTTGTCCAGATTTTGGCTGCAGCTGACCCATGTGGATTTGAAAGAAATGATTCTCGAGTGAGCTTATAGACTTGAGAGCTCAAATGACACTATAATCTGACCACTATGACTGCTGTACTAATACATGCACCTACAGTATGTGCACATCTACCGCAGACATGGTTGGCCAAAGTCATTAACACTGATTGTATTTTCACAGTCGTTTCAACACTTAACAAAGCCCTGCATGTGACCCAACTATTTGCTTGTCTGTTCTGTTATCATCTATGGCTTATGGGTGTGTCCTGTTTAATCTTTAACACTGCTGCATGTGGTTTTGTGCCAGATGCCTGCTATGTGTCCAGCGCTGCGTCCATTAGAAAAGAAATATTGTGGTTTTGTCTGCCATATATTCACAAAAGAGGTTGAATTACAGTTTCTAATAACACTTCTGATCATATCTCAGCTCTGGACCCCTATCCAAACATTTAACGCTATGAAGGAGTGCTGTTGATCCACTGCAAAAATGTTTATAATTATTTTGTAATTTCTTTTCATAAAGCTTCTGTCCCAGCATAAAGCGTCTTGTAAACATAATATTTTGTGAAATATGCTGAGTTTTGGGAGCTTTTGGCTTTGACCGATCCCTTTTCAAACTATGCACAGGTTTTCTTGTTTTGTCTTCTTATCATATTCTTCCGTGAATAACTGTTTTTATCTCGTGCATGTTTGAAATAAATATTTTGGAAGGGTTTTGCCCCATACTTTGGAGACTTTACTTTATGAATTGAATTAGGCAAAAAGTAAGTTATACTTCAGCCTAATCCCTTCGGTCACAATTGCGTTTGTAAATCTATGTTAAAGCATGTAGACTGACATAAGCTGTTGTTTTTGTAACCTTGTCCTTTTTTGAATGCCTTTTTTGTGTCAAAAAATAATTATTATTTATGATCGAATAAACAAATCTACTACTACTAAATATACAAATGAAAAAGAAAAAAAAACTTCTTTGAAAACATGCTATATTTTGTAGGTGTTAAAGGAGCCTTGTGAGTTTCTATTTGATGCTTTGGGCTGAGAGCTGATTGGCTGAGTGACGGTGGTCCTCTTGTTTTCACTTTTATCTCTGGAAAACGTTGTTATAGAGATGTGACAGAAGCCAATAATAAATACATGAGAGAACTACAGATAAAGCCAAACTGTTTTGAGAGCGAGAAACTAGTTAGATAGTGCATAGTGGCAATTTTTGGGGGGGTTACAAAGTGAGGAACCCCAGCTTTAACACAGCATTAGCGCAAATGTTTAAAATAAATTCTATTGTTTCCTGAACCTACCAATGCATTTGGCTCAGGTTCATTGAAATTTAAAAAAGTTGTTATTGCAAAAAATTGTATTATCTAAGTATTGACAATCCCTACATGACATTCAAAGTCACTAAACCACCACTAAAACATATTAATCTCTCATTTTCTTGTAGCTTGCAATCAGCCCACACATACTTCTCCAACATCTCAGACAGTAGAAAACACAAGGGGAGTTGATCAAGTGTATAGTACTTTGCTCTGGGATGGAGGTCAGAGCTCGGACAGACTTCCGCATTCAGTGTAAGCCCTCATTAATGCAGAAGTAATGAATTAATTCTCAGTAATACATTCACACATACTGAAATACTTCTCCATTTGTACAACTCAGCTATATATTTTAAACATGAAAAGTTCCCATTCAACCATTCTGTGAGTTGTGGATGAAGGCGCCATCACCTGTTGTTTTGATCGAGATGAAAACCATAGAGGAAAAAGTGTGAGGAGGATTTAATAATCTACACTGTTAATGTCTATTGTGTGTACGTATATGTTTTACTTTTTAAAAACTTGTTTGCCGCATGAGCCAGAGTTTGGTTTGTGACTTCTGATTACTTACAATGACAATACAAAGAATTCTGATTCTGAAGATTTGTACAGAATCAGAATTCTTGTGGTTAATTTGACATCATTATCTTATCATTTTATTTTATGATCTATCTATAATCAGACTAGATAATAGATCCTGTTTTGATTTCTTCTTCCATTCTGCGGTATTGTGCACAAATATAAAATTCCCCACTGCATGGACAAATAACGGTTTATCTTATCTTATATCCATCTAGGAAGACATTAACTAGACCACCAACATATGCTACATTTTATGACATGTTTTTGACACATTTCTATCATATTAACACGGTGAGGTCTGACATGTGGTATCAGGGAACAATATTATTAAGGTCAAAATCACCCACCCATAACTCATGTTGTGAATAGTTGATGGACTAAATAGACATGTGTAGTGGAATAGTTCAGTGTCTTTGTCGAATGCAAAATATAAACAACAGAGATGTCTCCTTCTTCATAAGTAAAGTTCCTGGTTTCACTCATGTCTGCAGTAGGCTCTGTCCCCGTCAGGAAACGCATCCCAGACTCTTCAATGCCATATAAGGACAGATGTGAACCCTCCACTTTGAGCTGCGAACCATCCACTTTTCATTCAACTTCAACACAAATAATCTGACCTACTTTTTCCCCAAAACGACACTATGTAAAAGCAGCACTTTCCGCTATGCAGGACATGTGGAGGCACGCCAATGTCCAGTGGAGGAAACACCCACCTATAAGGCCAGCGGACTGAGCAGGTGAAAGTTTGGACAAAGTTTAGAGAAAGACACAGCTTCTTACCCAAAACGGAATGCGCAAAAGTGAGCAAAAACAGCGCAAACAGACAGCGCAGCAGTGGAGGCTCCATGTTGCTGTGGAGTAGACAAGTTAGCGGTGCGTCAAAGGAGTTTCCCAAGTTGTTCTCCTCCGCGCGCACTCACGCCTTTCCTCATTCTTGACTTGACGCGCACGCTGTTGAGCAAGCGCCCGAGCCGACCTGCCTTATAGTACCAATGAGTGTGTGAGTGTGTGGGTGTGCGCGTGTGTATGAGTGTATGCTGTGATTGGTATTTGTTGGAAATACATTTAAAATATATATATAAAACATAAAATAACAAGCATATACCCTGTCATTATGTTTGTAGGCTTCTAATTCTTTGGTAGATTTTATTTGTTATGATTTATTATTTCATAGAACGTTAACGAAAACATTATATTATTAATCTTTTTCGCATTATTATTATTATTATTATCATTATTATCATTATTAACAAATGTGACTAGAATTACTATCATTACTATTACTATTATTATTATTATTATTATTATTATTATTATTATTATTATTATTATCATTATTATTATTATTATTATTATTATTCTTATTACTATTACTGTTCTCATTATTATTATGAGTAGTAGTAGTAGTAGTAGTAGTAGTAGTAGTAGTATTATCCTGCCCAGAGGGTGAAGTAAACTTGAGCAGGCTGCATTTCAGATTCATGCTGCTATAATCTGGAACATTCTTTCTGAAAATGCGAGACAAGCTTCTTCTCTGACAATGTACAAATCCAGGTTAAGGTTAGGATTTTATCTTCACTCTTTTTAATGTGCTGTGATTAGTTATGACTTGAATTCCTTCTGTGACTGGCTCTATCTTGTTTTGTTCATTACTTTGAGTTGCCTTGTTTATGAAGTGTGCTACCTTGCCTTTCCATTATCATTATTCTTATTCCATTATCATAATTATTGTCAGTGCATTATTACCTAAATTGACTCACCTAATGTACATAATAGTGTGTGACAGTGGGACCCCTGGTGGATGCCACAATGAGCTGCAGCACCAGACACTCAATGCTCTTTCTTACTGGGATTATTTCTCTGACTTTGCCCAGGGCTGTCACCCAAAAAACATCATTCGAGTTCTGTGTGCACAAATTGTCCTGTTACTGTCTCTTGTTGCAACCAATTACAGTGACACATTTTCTATTATTATTTTTATCCTGGTAGTTATGCGATCCGAAACCCTTGTTCATTATCCTTAACCACACAACCCAATTTTTTTTTTTCTCTTTGGCAGTTGCTTAGTTACTGCCTTAGGTTCTGATCCTTGCATTAAATAAAATAAATTAATGGCTGTGAAGAGCTAAAATAGTCCCGGGTTGACTTCTTCAGCTTCAGACAGGTAACCGCCTCATCTGTACCGAGTTTATAGACTATTATTGGGTATTAGCGGAGGTGGTGTTCGGCTCTCGGTTGAATGGCATTTCAGAAAAGCTGTGCAATGCTTGCCCCGAGTGCAGAAAAGCAGAAGACTTGGGTCGAATGGCAGCCAATTAAAGCGGAACAAGAAAAGAAGGGAAAATGGAGAGACGATGGAGAAGAGATAGAGGTCCTGACCACCATATGAAGCCATCTGTATAGTCCTTATGTGCCCAGTGTGGAGACAAGTGACTGGTTAATAATAGACATCACAGACAGTGGTTTAAATAGGGGTAAAGGGCCAGGATTATAAAAGTGATCTAAATGTAATTGTGTTTCATAAAGATAAGGAAAGGTATAACACCGGACTGGTCACACAAAAATGCTCCACTGATGCATTCTTTAATGGATGTTACTGGGATTTGCTCATTAATTTTCTTCCAATGTATTAGTCCATTTCTGGGTCATAGGGTTGGCAAAGCTCATAGCACCAGTCAGGGTTACAGTAAGTGTCTTGTCCAAGGACACAACGACAGCAGACATCAGTGGGAGTCGGTGACATGGATCGAACCTACAACCACTAGGTTCAAACACCAATGCTCTACTAGCCTGGTCGTACCACACCATAGTACAAATTACATTTCGTACTAAGGTCTGGAGGCGCTCCATTGAGCTCCATTAACAGGTGGGAGGGATAACTCCTTTTGCAGATTGAAACGATTGGATCTGAGTTTACCGTTACGTATGTATTGCACTCGAGTGAGTCGTTAGCATTTAGCCTAGCCATCTTCTTTCCCGCTAACGGAGCCCGTGGGGAGTAGCGCCACAATTTTTTCTAGCGATTAAATTTGCTAAACATTCCTATTGCTCCGACTTCAATTTCTTGATAGAACCAGACCGGATTACTTTACTATCGCATTTTTCGTCATTGCCAAACTACTACCTTCCCGTTCGACGCAAACTCTTGACGTCACCCACATCTAAATAACACTCTCCTTCCATGCTCGCTGGTTGGTCAGTCGATATTCAACCGATTGTTATCGCTAACCCAGGGACTAGACCCAGACGTTACATGCAGTGAAATGATGATTGAGCGGAGTGTACGGATGGCTAAGGCCAGGCTAATGCTCTACTAACAAAGCTAAATCTTGTCTCTCTGTTTTATGATTAATGATAATAAAGCCAGTTAATCATACGGTATCTTAGTTTAGTCACTCATCCTGCAATGACTGACAGATTTTGTTAAAGCTGGAGAATTGTTTTCTTAGACATTAGATTTTGAGTGTTGTTTTGTTGAAGTAATATTTCATGAAAACAGATCAGACCACGTCATACAGCTGATCTTGCTCATTCTGCGAGCTGATTGGCTGAGTGAGGGTATACAGTAATACAGAACATGTACGTGAAAACTAGAGATGAAGCCAAACTGTTTTTGCGAGCGAGAAACTAGTTACATGGATTGTGTACATGTTATTTTTTGTGGATCCAAAAGTTAGGTACGCCAGCTTTAAACTAAACTAATCTCATTCAGATAAAGTTGTATATTTCTTCCTACTCTTGAGAATGATGATAACTATACTTACAAGTGCCCATCCACAAGTGACCTTTGAGTCTTAATCAGCGGTACAAGCCATGATCTTAAAATATCCTTAATGACGGATGTGTGGGGGCAGTGCGGGCCTCGAGTTTCGATAATTAATGACTGAATTTACCTCTGCAACATCAGGAGTCAGAATTAGCAAACAACCCTTGCATCAAAAGCTTGCCCACTAATTGCTGTTTGCTTTGGCTTTTAATACACACCCACTGCCCAATTTTATATCAGCTATTCATCATGGTTCGAATCAATCTCTTAATTGCAAATGAGATTAACTTGTATCCATGCTTAGCTGAAAATTGTGATGTAATTGCTGTTTCTCGCGCCTCTTATTCCCAAATAGCCTCGCATGAATTTTATCCAATTAAAACGCACCGGCCGCGTTGGCTTACACGGCGTATGATCAAACAGCCTTGTGTATACATTGTTCCAATCAGAAACGTTGAGCTGTTTCATGAGTGTTTTTGTATTTAGAAGGAGTGCTGCATGGTGGAGGGTTTTATCGCATGTTATGTTAGACCAGCTGCCCCCGTGAGTCTAGATTATGGCCAAAGCTATTGGTAAAAATAGACAGTAAGTAAGTAAGTAATCTTTATATTTGTAGCATCTTTCACAGACTAGTCACAATTGCTCTACAGTTGATGTGAGAATTTGTCCTCTCATTTCTCACATGGGATTGGGGTGTATCACAGACCTATTGTACATGTTTTTAGTGGTGGGGGAAAACCGGAGCGCCCAGAGGAAACCTACGCGGACAGGTGGAAGGTGGAACTGAACCCAGGACAACTGCGCCACCGACAGTTCAATTAGATGCATCATTAACGACTTGGACAGATTGGTGTGTGTGTGTGTTTGAGAATTTTCCAACAGCGCTGCATAATTTTGGAAAAGTATCTTTCTATTTCTGACCAACATTACACATGCAATGTTCGATATCCTAAAAAGTATGTTAAGTTTAGAGAAAAAATAACAACTTCCAATATGAATAAGTGTATAAGATAGACCAATTAACTTATCTGTGCGACCTTCAAAGCCCTCACCGTAATAATTTGTTCAAAATATTGATCGAAAAATCAATCCATACTATTCTGAACCATTGTTCCAGTTTTCATTAAATCCAAGCAAAAAATAATATCAAAGCCCTTTATGAATGAGATAATATTTTGCTCTTCACCTTCATAATTTAACAAAAAACTCAAAAGAAGCAACAGCCAAAGATGTTAAAGCTGAGACAAAGAAAACACCGGAAATATTGTTTGCTCCACATTTTTCCTCCTTCTCTTCTTTGGCTATTTCTTTCTCTCAAATAAATCTCGTAACTTTTGTCAAGTGCTTCGAAGCCTGCGGCGTTTTAGCAAAGCATCTATTTGAAGGACTTTTTGTGTGCTACAGGCTCCCCCCGGCTTATGGCCTCCTGCAGGATGGTTAAAAGAGAGACACAGGTGAGGAGTTTACACGTTGATGTTTGTTCTCCGTTACCATGGGAAACGGGGAGAGCAGGGTCTTGATCGAAGCCGTTGCAAGTGCCTGTTGTAAAATCCCGCCATACCCAGAGGCATTCAAGAATTAATGGACTTAGTTTTTATTAGAAATTATGTATGGAAATTTAACATCAAAACAGATCCGTAAAATTCTCCATTCATTACAGACAAGGAAGCTAACAGCTAAAGCTATGGTAAGCGTAGCGTAGTTGTCTTACTAGAATCTTTAAAACACAAATTAATATAAATATTGAAGTGTGGGGGCAGGCACTGTGGATTGAATTGGGGTTATGGTGTTATGGCTCGCCTCCTTTGGGACAAAACACTGAGATTTAAGTGAGCCCTGTGATTATCTATTTTTTGAGTCCACAGAGCTTCGGTTGCATGTACCTTGCAACATGAAAACCTGTGGCTTGCATTCAACGGTGTATTTATTATGTACAAAGTTTAAATTCTTTTAAAATGCAGCTGGTGTGGCAAATAAACAGGTGCGCTCACAAACATATGGTAAATCATTTTCTAACTGAAGTATGTTTCGTAGAAAAATACAGTTACGTACAGTTTGCCAAATCGAATTAAATGGCAACCATGAGAAAACAAGTCCGGCCCTCCACAATATCACCCCAATGTGGCCCCCTGGAGATAATAATTGCCCACCCATGGTATAAGCGATTACCTCATACACGATTCCCACACATTTCTGAACCTGTTTTTAGAGTTCTCACCTATAGTTCAACCATTTCCTAGAAGACAGAGCCTGCTGAGACCATAATCGTGTAGAAAAAGGGCTTTAATATGAATCAGAGAAAATAAATTAAAATAACTGCAAATGTTTTATATAGTGTATTGATAACAACTTGAATGAAGTTCATAGTTTTAATCTTGTCTTACCGAATTCTTACTGTCAGACCTGAGTTTTACAAACACGTTTTGACAGTTTCGACTTTTAAAATATTAATAAAAAACTAGGAGATGTCATATTCGAAATGAGAAATTATGCTTCAGCCCAAACAAGAAGACAAAATAAACGTCAAAAGTCATTCTACCAAATTCTAGATATATTTTCGCTTATCTTGAATCCGCTTCTTGTTTGCGCAGAACTTAAAAATGTTGCAGTCTTTGTGGTTGGCTATTAGCGACATGTGTGACTTAGATTTACCGTCCTTTTTTCCAACTTGGGATGTGTCGTGATCCGTGAGCCTTGAGTGGAGTCGGTGGAGGTTTTGGGTGCGGTCGGACACCTTCTCCCTGTTGCTATAGGGATTTCTTCACATAGTTTGCGTTGCTATGGCGGCCAATTCCCTCATGTTAAAGTAAAAAAGGGAAAGTGGCCTCTCCCCCCTCCGTATCTCCTCTCCTGTCCATCCTCTCTCTCTCTCTCTCTCTCTGCTTCCTTCTACTTGTTCTTCTCTAAACCAAAATAACTTCTCCAACCATCTGTCACTGGGCTCGCAGGTCTACTGTTGCTTAGAAACAAGTCAGAAACTCACATTTGCAACAATAAGAACATGTTTTAATTAGTTGTGTAAATATTTGGTTGCTCTAACACATTGTAATTCTTGCCCAAAAAGAGAAAGACTCGTCCTGGTGAATTTAAGCACATTACAAACAGACTGTTTCTAGTACTGTATAGTCCGGTATTGAGTTTGAGTGCTCTTATGTGAAGTTACAATGTTGTGAAAGGCTTATTAAAAAAGTTTTACTACAGTGTGTACAAAGACATGATTTTTTTTTATCTCACTGTCTGAACCTGGACCTCTGATTTTGTAGAATTTTTTTTGTGTGCAATTTTAAAACTGCAAAAAAGAAACTATACTAAAATCCATCGCTCTCAGAAAACTTTGGTCTAATCACTAGTTTTCACATGCTTGTATTTTGTATTGCCTCTGTCACATCTTAAGGTCAGCTTGAAAAATATTCATATATACTGTATAGAGGACCAACCCACTCAGCCAATCAGCTCTCAGCCCAAAGCTTCAAGTAGCTCAATGGGCTCTTTCTTACAATAACGAAAACATGCTTTTTAATAAGATATGGCTAACAGGCTGTCGTCTGACGTATCTACAGTTTCCTTCTGCAAGACTCTTTTGAGGCAAAGATAATGTTTCATTTATGAACAAAAAGGACGAAGCTTTGATACAATATTGTGTCATGGAGCCAATATAAATCCTGTTGATATGGATAACTGACCTAAAACAAGCAAGAAAAGAACACGTCCTGTCTTTTTCAATACAAACTCAAGCTACAAATTGGACAGCCCTGATCCAAAACCTGCATGGATAAAACGTCAGAAAGGGTGAACGCTGTGTGCCTTGTTCTTTCGGGGGCTTCTCATCATACCCAAAGTTTCCACACAAAGTCTGTCTGCCAAACACTGCTTCTGTTTCCTCTCCACTGGTCCCACTCTTTTCAGCACAGAATGCATTTATATCATATCACCAGGTCCAGGGGAAGAGACTGCTGCATGTAGCTAACGTTACTCAAAAACAGTGATGGGAATAACGGCGTTACTAGTAACGGCGTTACTAACGCCGTTACTTTTTTCAGTAACGAGTAATCTAACTAATTACTTTGACTGTAACTATAACGCCGTTAGCATTTCCGACATCCCGTTACTGCGCGTTACTCAAGACGCACAATGAACTTCTCTTTTTACTTCATGAAAGGACTCGTGCGCGTGTTGTCATGAGAGAAGGGAGGATGAGAAAACCTCTCAGATGTTATTGGCTGATGTAAAACATATTTCCTTTACAATCTACATGTCTACAGTTGAGAGGATTGCTCATAAATTGTGTTTTTGAAACAAATATGGGTCTTAATCACACTCTACCACGGCTTGTATCACCGTGAGGCCAGCCTCAGAGGAGCGCATGTGAGCGCAGAAGTCGGCTGCATACAATTCCATGGATAAGCTCCTTTCTCCTCCTGGTTTATCTGCTAAGGACAGCAACAGGTTTGGCTAACATACATATAACATATTTAAGATCGTTTAAAATGCACTTAGGGTAATTTTTCAATGACTATAGGAATGATAAGAAAGAAAGGTGAAGTGTAAGAAGGTTGATTTTAGAAATCGGATGCACCCGGCTGCAGCGAAACAGAGGAGTTTATGGAGGACACACGCGTTTTGTTTTGCTTTTTAAAACTCATTTCCAAATGGAGGATTACATATCTACGCTCAAACTATTATCTGGACTTAAACATGGAACTGGTCTGAAGCGAAGTGGTCTGTGCAGGTCATTTATAAGGTAAGACCCATAACTCTTCGTTTTGCGTTTTGTATGAACAAACAATGCGGGCATGAAACGTATTCTGCTGTAGCCAAACAAATAAGCCGCTCTCTAGGTCCAGTTGATTTCTATGATATATATGTTCATCTGATTGGGCTGAAGTCAGTGCTTCACCGGTGTTTCCACATTCACAGTGGCGGGTGTTTAGTGCTTACAGCACAGAGAGAGATGAAGAGTGAACAGGACTTCAGCAGCAAAACATCCTTTTCTAGATGGAAATATTGGCACTATTTCAGACTCACTGAGGTTAAAGGTAAAACTGTGCACGTCGAATGCACATTATGTTCCAGAACAAAACGAAAAAGTAACGCAATAGTTACTTTTACTGGTAACTAGTTACTTTTATAGTGGAGTAACTCCGTTAGTAACTCAGTTACTTTTTGGGAGAAGTAACTAGTAACTATAACTAATTACTTTTTCAAAGTAACGTGCCCAACACTGCTCAAAAATAACAAACGTTTTATCCATACAGGTAGTTACAGTGTTAATCACAAATATTACCTTTATGATGACAGTCATAGTAAGTATAATACTAATGGTAATAATACAGATTGTACAGAACAGATCCGTCTATTGAGCATGTATCCTCTGATCTACTTCTCAGGTCACTACCTCAAATCCTGCTCTTGACATCGTCGGTGAAGCAGCCGGATCCACACATCGCTGGTGTGAGCCGAGCCCTGACCAATGCCTCTGACAGATGAACATGTATTCATGTTTGGTTCTTACATGCCAGACCTATTGTACGGGTTTGTAGGGGTAGGGGAAACAAGAGCACCCAGCCATACATTGGACATTTTACACAATATTTTCTATTCACAGCAATTATTATATTCTCAGTTATGCTGATTATGGGTTGATTAAGCAGTGGAAACATTATGACGTTTTTACCTCTATGGCAGGAGGTAAAGCGGGCCAGATCCAGCACGAACATCCCAGGTTTTTAATTTCCACCTCTCTAAACGTAGCCTTTTTTATGTAGAGTTTGCATGTTCTCCTCATGTCTGCATAGGTTTCCTCTGGGTGCTACAGTGTCCTCCTGTGCTCCGGTTTCCCCTACCCCACAACAAACACGTACATTTTGTCTGGCATGCAGGGAAATTCTTATTCCATCACTGTCTGGAGTGAGAGGAAAAATGCCCACATTGTAAAGCATTTTGTGACTCTCAGTCTGTGAAAAGTGCTAGCTATATAAATATGACTTACTCACTATAGCACAAATCATATACAAAATGGAAACCGCCAAATCAAACTTTGCAATGAAGTATAAATTGACAAACAGAAATCAAAAGTGGATATTTATGGATGCAATTTAGCTTTTGTGTTATTTACAGCACTTTTGTTGATATTTACTGATTAATATGTACTGTTCTATTTCAAATAATTAAATAATAATAAACAGAAAAAAAATCTTTGATAAATGTGCGAAATCCCCCGCTAGATTTGGGTTTCTTGCTTTGTACAATCTGTTTTCTGCACTGCTTGGATGCATTTGGGGGATTTCCAAGCTGACACTAAGAGCTGCTAACACCAACTCCCACAATGTAAATGAATTTGCAGCTTGGTCTGGGGCTTATGGACTTGTTTATTCAAAGGATGAATGAAAATGACATTGTGCAGCCATTGTTTAAACCATTACGGTCTCCAGGGGCGTGGGGAGGTGCGCGACTGTGGCAGTAATTGTTGTTTGCAAAAATACTTGACAATCAGGAGCTGAGAGCTACTTACTGGCATGTAAAGAAGGGGATAAATTGATTTTCAAGGCTTTTGTTCTCAAGAGATTAAAACAAAGCTATCTTTTCACCCAGCACAAGTTCAGCACCAGGAACTGTCCGCTGCATAAGCTACACACACTATACAGTTTTTTCTGTACTTTGATCATGATGTTTTTAAGACAAGAGAACCTTTATTCATCCCACAATATATACATGTCAATGCGACAATGCATATGAGGTGTTAAATTATTCTATTCCCGCCCAAATGTATTCATAAATAACTTAACAAGGGGAAGTGAAAATATATGAAAAACTCAAAAGACAACCAATAAATATTTA
Organism: Knipowitschia caucasica; assembly: GCA_964034765.1. Lineage (NCBI taxonomy): Eukaryota > Metazoa > Chordata > Actinopteri > Gobiiformes > Gobiidae > Knipowitschia > Knipowitschia caucasica. The sequence goes on from OZ035840.1 coordinate 11,248,956, forward strand.
ATTTTGTTTCAAGCTGAGGTACCTACCTTTAATTTTACATAAATAATACATCTTGTTTTTCCCAACAGAGAGAATCTTCATCTTTTTAGAAAGCATTTTGTGCATACTTGTGAGCCCTATAAGGCCAAAAAAACTTGCATGAAACTGTGATAGAACTGGTGTTAGAGCCAGGACTAGATAGATGTTTAATGTTTTGAGCGTGAATATTGTCAATTTGTGTATTTGGGATTTCTAATGAATGCTTTGGTTGCATGTAGATTGAATTAATAAAATGTAATTACCAGCAAATTCAATCGAACGAATAAGTATCGTCATTGTGTCATGATTAAGGTAATTCAATTAGTTTAGAGTGACTTGAATAAACTCGACGGTACCATGTCTCTCCCAGTCGTTTGCCTTTTGTAATTGTTACTTTTGGATAATTCAATACGGCTTATAAAACCGTATTACTTTCTTGTATTCAATCAGGAGCTCTCCATGCAACACACTTCAGCCTGAATGCTGGATATAGAAACGTAACTGCTTTGAAGACTTCATTCAAAGGAGTAAATATGTTGTTTTAGTTAACCGTTTAACTGGAAATCATTCTGAAACCCACCAGTGTCAGATTATATATAGAAACAAATATAAGAATAGGAAAAGTGTGAGGGATTATATTCAAGCCTTGGGAAGTGAATTGGCTTGGTACAGTTTCCATTATGGACCTTTCACTTTGAACAGTTGGTAAAGCAATATTAGCCAAAGGTGATGTTTCTTATTGACTCAAACATCACTGAACATAAACCTCAATCAATATTCCACATTTATGGACAGTGGGAGCGACACCAGACCCTGAAAGCCCGACACATTTTCAACATAGGCTTCTGATTCACTGACTTTGTTGTGCTTCAGTCACTTTATTAATTCATAACTCATCGTCTCCTCAGCAACAAGCATCAAAGTCTAAAAATACATCCAAACTTGGACAAATCTGAAACCAAAACTAATTAAAATTCATACAACTAGACAGTGTGAAACTGTGCATTTTATAATCTTGCTTATGAAAGAAGAAAACATCTAAACCATCAAATATCCTAAAATAAAGGAACATATCAAACCAAAAGATTTTTCTTGCTTGAAGTGAAAGCACTTGTTCCTGTCACACTTCCATAAAACTTTCAGTTTTTCTTTTTTGCCATAATAATTTCGATAAGTGTGCCACACAGTGTGCAGAACTGTTGCAATTAGATATGTGAGGCGTGTGTCGTCATTACGCACCTGAGCGTCTCCTGCTGCGCTCCGGGGGGATTCATCATCATCACCATCATCATCCTCACAGTGAGACGCACCACAGGCTTGGCACAAAAGGGATGCTCGCGGGCTGCTCGGACGCGCGTGGACCATCTCTTCTACAACAAGGCTGGAGTCAGGACGCACACGTATTTACAGCACACCTTTGGTTTTTACGCAGGAGACCGTGGACTTTACGCACGAGGTTTATCCAAACTCCGGATCAGAAAAAAATACATGTTTTATTTAGTTTTCTTTTTATTTTGTGTTTCACATATGACACAAAGTTCAGTCATCAGTTCTGGTTTTGAGGAGGAGTCCATTTTGTGACATTCATAAAGAACAATGAACCTATCTTTGTTTGACATTACTCAGGGCGCGCTGTTCAACAGCAGCCAGAGCATTGCAGGGACTTTGGCGAACTACTCCGGGAACGCCACGGACACCGTGGTGACCGCGGACGGAGGAGGACCCCTGAACCTGCTGCAGGAGGAGCGCAAACTCTTCATCATGCGCGTGGTGCAGATCGCAGTGCTGTGCGTCCTGTCGCTCACCGTGGTCTTCGGGATTTTCTTCCTCGGTTGCAACCTGATGATCAAGTCTGAGAGCATGATCAACTTCCTGGTGAAGGACCGCAGACCGTCCAAAGACGTGGAGACGGTGATGATCGGTCTCAGCTAGGACTCGGGGTTAGGGTTGACCTTCTGCATGTCCGCCTGTCTGAGGACGCGTATGCAAAGACTCAACGTGCCCCTCTCTAGCCGCTGTCTGCGCGTAAAGTCCGTGCGTAAAACACGGTCTATGTTTACATGTGGAGATGCTCGGCGCATTTGAATTTGCCAACTTGAACTCAACTCACTGAAATGTTTACAAGTTGTTACCTCATAATGTTTCACGTTAGCTTTTGAAGTAGAACCCAATGAATGTCCTTCAGCATGATTGTGAATTCTAGTTTTCCAGTGAGTGAGGTATTTTACAATGGACCTTGTCGCACAGTATTCTCTGGGTAACTTACACTTTGCACGTTTTGAACCGAGTCTTTCACAGCTTTGTGGAGTGATCCTTGTCCAATTTGGCATGCTGAAATGTACACGTGATTTTTCTGAGACGTTTTGCACTTTCACTGATGCTGCATGGAATATTTTGTACCAAACTGAAACTTGAAGAATGCAGCATGTAAATGAAAATTAAAATGATGGCTTCAGTCAAATGTCTTGTCATCTTTGGAGCACAGGTGAAACAGAGGAAAAGGAACATCTGAATGCAGCTTTTAAGACATCTCAGCACAGAAATGTGTGATATGTTGATTATAGACCTCACATTTAACCAAGCATTTTTCAGAGGCCACTGGGACACATTTTGAAATTGTAAACACGGTGTACCCAAGAGTTTTCTCCTGCTGCTTTTCTCCTCCTGCAGCTGTGATGTTATTTCAAATATGCCTCATTAGAAAAGTTGTCCTGTTTGGCATCCTTTACAGTATAAAACTGGCTCAGTTTACAATCTCTATATTTCATAGCAATCTGTAGCAATGACAAAGAATCCTAATTGTTGATTTTTATTAATGTATTGCCACAGTAAAGTTACATTGCAAAAGTGAAGATTCTCCTTTACATAAATGGTGCCAGTTAGTCTTCTCATATCTGCTTTTAAACTTGTGACACAGTGACAATGAAGAAATGTCGTCTTGGTCTTTTTCGCAGATGATTCGTAATTTGGGTTCCAATGAGCTGGTTATTGTGAAAAACCGTATACAAGCAAAATTTAGAAATTATTACTCACGAGCTTGGCAGGTAAACTGTTTATTTAGAGGAGCAAATCTAATTTACTGAGGAGCAGCTCAAGATTTTTTGGGATTGTGGATCTAAATTAGATTTCCCTCCGCTTCTCCTTGTGCTATAAGCAATCCCCTCAGAAGGAAGCGATGTTCTCATGATTATTTTAGCACTTGTTAGGAGAGCCCCATGAATCCTTTAGAAAGACAGCCCTGCGTCCACACGTGTGCCCAGGGACCGTGCAGAAAACAGACCACAGTTCTCTCAGCAGCACCCAAAAACAGTAAGTAAACGATAACGACGACTGTGCTTCAGTGCATGGGCATCTCAGATAGAGACTCACAACAACACTGCATTCTCCACACAAGACACTCATGATAATATATATATAATATATATATTTTCATGAGTGTAATATATATATATATATATATATATATATATATATATATATATATATTATCATGAGTGTCTTGTGTGGAAAATGCAGCTTTATGTTTAGTGTTGTACTTTTTATGTTGTACTTTTATGTCTCTATTATTTAAAAGAAAATGACACCACATTTTTGGTTGTAACGACACCTGTAGGCTCAATCACACAAAGAGATTATTTTATACATGCAACTTGATGCGATATGAACAAGTGGTTGGCTGATGGGATATGTTATTATTACAATCCAATTATGTAATTCTATACTACTGCAAATGAAAAAGGCAAAATTAATATTTACATCACTAGTGCACAAATTATTTGCAGTAGATATAGCATGTGAATACTCAGCCTTCCGTACCATATTTTAATTCTAAATTTTGTAGAAATTGAATTGTAGATATTAAGCTATGGTTGGCAAGGAAAGCAATTTGAAATATTCAGCATATTTGTAATTTCTAAAACAAATAGTTTGGAGACTCATTGCGAAACATAGTCGTGAATCCAATCTCAATAAACAAATAAATGTGTTAGTGGTGATCAAAGCCCTCATAACTCTGCATGACTGCCTCCCATGCACCTTCCTGAGCTCTCAGATGCCCGAGTGTCCCGTTCTCTCAATCCAGCCCCAGGCCTCTGCTCCCTCTCCTGTTTATATGCAGTGTGCTATTGACACGGCATAGAGAAAGATCCACAGCATGGAATCTGTAGCTTTGATTTTTTTTTCTTTTTAAATTGAAGGGACCTAAATAATTCTTACGTTACTAAGTTCTCAAGCTGAACATTCAAAAGTGTTTTAACAACGCCCCTTATCATGCCCATCGTCGAATGATACTTTGGCGGTGATGGGTCACTTTCTCAGCTAAAAAGTCCTTGCTTTGAAACTCAGTCAGAAAATTGAATTTCTGAGTGGATTTGCACGTTCTCCCTGTGTCTGCGCCCTAGTATACCTCAACCTAATTATAATGACACAGGTGCTATGACTTTTTGCCACTTGTTTTTGTACAAATCAGACTTGTGTTTATCTTTTATCTTCAGTCTATAGAACTCTAATATAATGTATAGAACTATAATACTATAGGGGGTTCTACACATTACATTAGAGTTCTATAGACAGAAGTAGTTACAGATGCATGAAGTTGGAGTAGTTTTATTCAATTACAAAAAAAAAAACAAAAAAAAAATTCCAACGTGGTTGTGAAATTAAAGATGGCTGAACCCTCTTTGGTAGATATTTTTAATTTGTCTACTCCAAAACATGCTCGACCAGTTTCCCATGAATATTGGACTATACTTCTAGATGGTGCTGCTCAGTCAGTGTGCGTTGGAGGGTTGTCATACCCCTGAAAAATATCAATAATAAGAAACCATCACAGACAGAAGAACCATCTTGCTGTATTCCCTGGGCGAATACTTAATGACAAGATAAAATCCTCAAGTTAGAAGTTATTCAAGTGATTTCATACGATCATCAAAAACACAACATTATCTGCTCTCCCGTTTCCAAACATAAAGCCACTATTAGAGTAAATGCACAAATACAAGACTGTACAGTAATGTTCTGTATGTGCTTGGTGCCTTAGCTGTAATGATAGTAATTCAGTCCATTCCTATCAGCGCAAAAAATGGAAAACTTGGAGAATGTCCCTGTTCTGCTCAGGATCACCGCAAAGAAGTAAGATTTTCGCACTTTGCAATCAGTCGAATTCGCCCACTATGTAACAGCATATGTCTAAGTGTTGAAAAGTAGCATCACCCGGTTATCCACAATCTGTCCGGGCCACATGGGCTGTTGGGAGCCTCCATTACCGCTCCGATTACATTATGGGCATTATTAGGCCGTGTTCTTTAGAGAGACACAACATACTGCCGCAAATGAGCAGCGTAGCGGGAGGGAAATGTCCGACGAGTGTGTTAGAAGGACGTTAATTGACAGCAGGAGGCAGAGACAGTGGATTGTGTTTTGAAACGTGTCATAACTGACCTTTCTTACACAAAATAATGAATTGTGTGCTCTCACTAAATCACAAATGATAATGTCTGGCAATGTGCTGGAAATGGCAACAATAATTCAAGCTTGGACAATCTAATAAAGAGATGTGCTGATCTGAATACCCAGATGGAAATGTTAGGTGTTTTTTTTGCACTGTGCATTCTTGTGGCTAAGCTGTAGAGCTACACCACGCTTACCTTGTGTGGAAAATATCTACATGTATTCTGGTTTTGAACATGATTTAGCAGTAACAATCCTTATTGGCGAAATCTAATTGTGTGATTAAAAAAAAAAATTGCACATGAAGCCAATATAGATATTCAGTATGAAGCTATTTTATAATGCCAACTTAATGTGACTGTGGTTGAGATATTGATCTGCTCATAATTTGTTTCACTGAGAACGGACAGGGGTTAAAGCTGGGGAACTTTTTTTCTTTCAATGATACTTGTTTGTTCTAAAAAAAAAAAAAAAAAGACTGAATGAAAATAATTCTGAATAAATCAGACCACTACATCACGAGTTAATGCTTTGGCCTGAGAGCTGATTGGCTAAGTGATAGTGGTTCTGTGTTTTTTTTGTCTTTTTTTTGTCTGATAAATCGGATACTTAATGTGATAGAGGTCAAAAAACTTATGCATGTGAAAACTAGTTTCAAATGTAAAATTAGTCAAATTTATGCAAAACACTTTTTGCATTAACAAAAAAGTGGATGAATCAAAATTTCAACTAGAATGAGGACATAAAGGTCCGTTGATAAACTTTCACATCTATTTATATAGCGTGAGTGCAATGAAAGGTGAGCGCAATTAATCAATTAACCTTTATTAAACCAGGAAAGTCCCAATAAGACTTGTCTCTTGGCCCCTGATTACACATAAGTTGAATTGTGGCTGTTCTTTATACCAAATAAAAAAAATTCCCCCCAATAAATTAAGGAAGTTCTGAGATGTATTCTGCTGTGACAGAGTTGCAAAGGCTTAGGGTTTATCAATCAATCAACATTTATTTGTAGAGCACATTTCCCATACAGGGGGCGACAGTAGCTCAGTTGGTAGAGCATTAGCCTTTGGGCCTGGAGGTCGTGAGTTCGATTCCCACCATGGGACCTACTCCAACTGCTCCCACTGATGACTGCTGTCGTTGTGTCCTTGGGCAAGACACTTAACCCCACATTGCCTGAAGCCCCCCGCTGAAAGATCAAGGCTGTTTCATAATTGACGGAGCAGCCATCTTCCTGTGGACTCACCCCCTGCAGAAGATCAGCGAGGGACTGGTGCTATGAGCGTTGGGTGGCAGCTCTCATTGCCACCCCCCCGACCCAGAAATGGACAAAGGGGTTGAAAATGAAATGAAATGACATTTCCCATACAAGGCATTTCCAAGTGCTTCACAAGAGCGGTTAACTCTACCTTGCACTTGAACTGACATCTTAGACCTATAGCTTTGTGGACATTACACATGCAAAGATGGATACACTGTTCTCAATGTTCTCATATCAAGTGCTCATCAACTTTTATGAGCTATAAGACGTGCCCTGACCACGGCCAGACATGCTAATCCCAGTTCATCCTATCGTCGTATCCGCTTTCTCTGCACGAGCCATCGAAGAAGAGCCCGAGTCCAGCCTGTGTTGTATTGTGCAGGTGTGGAGTGTGAGATGCACTGAGACAGCTGGACAACAGGATTAGACACACCTGTCCGGGTTTGTGACAGAGGAAATAGTGTGTTCATTCTGTGAGCCCGGTTCAGGAACAAAACAGCATTTATTATTGAGGAGGTGTGCTTGCAGCGAACAATGTTTTTAGCACATTTAATCCACGAGAAGTTGATTGTGTTCAAAGAGAGGTGTACCTGCAAATGGGCACAGAGCAATCAAGAATTTTCCTTTCTCGAATTACGAATTAAAGCAAAAGGAGATTGGTTTGACTTGAAATGCATGGTTGACAATAGAAATCATTCACTGTGCAGAAAAATACAGAACTCAATCATATTTCTCTTTCTGTCATTCACATTATTCAGTGCAATGAGTTTATTAATGATTTTCGCACCTTTCAAACCCAGACAGTCTGACGGTAAGCATACAGGAGTTAACTGCCTTACAAAACACTTTAGGTTTCAAAAACAAGAACTTGATTTTTTCTTTTTAAATAAATAAGCAGTGAGATAATTCCTTACTATAAGAGCTGTGTTGACAACTTACTAAGTACTGTGCTGGTGTATTGAGTGTGAGGTAACTTGTTTGCAGGTAATTAGATAAAAAATATATATACTAATGATTAAAAAAATGAAGAAAAAATCACAGTGAGAAAAGGGTTGTGATCACAACTTATTAAGTACTACAAGCTTTGAGAGTGTGAGGTAACTTTTTTGATGAGACTGTGTTCCTCTAAACTTTGAATACAGGCAAATAAAGTTTACGTAGAGTGATTACCCCTTGCAAATCCATGCTGTCTCTTTCTGGTCACTCTATGGTCTCTTGTGATTTAAAGTTCCACTGCCCCCTACTGGTCGGGTGCTAGGACTACATAGTTATGAAGCTGCAGCGCAAATTCAGACTAAAAGATCGGCAGCTCTCACCCGTCCGGGGCCAGCCAATCACACAGCCCGACCAGCCTCTTGCCAACCCACTGACAGCAAAGCGGGCAGTTTAAAAGCAGCAAATGATCTCCCCTCTGCAAGTGTCACTGCCGGGGTCAATGCGCCAAACAAATTAATCTTTTTCATGCATTAATGTTTCTGTCTTGGTCTCTTCAGATTGAATTCCATCATTGTGTAAACGCTGTGCAACAAAAGACAGATCTGAACATTGGACTGACATAATATGGTCCCAGTTCTGAAACAGTGGAGAGAAGGAGAAGAAGACTAGTTTTAGGGTCAGGGTCTTTATCTTCTGCACTAAGAACCCCGAGAGTCACTATTTGAGGCCTTGGGCTGATTGGCGAGAGGCTGGTTCTTTCGTTTTTTTTACTTTTATGTAAAAAGATACTGATGTGAAAAAGTGACGGAGGCTGAAAGTGAAAACTAGTGACGGACCCAGACTTTTCTCTAGAATCAGGTACTCGTCAAAAAGAAAAGTGTTTTGTACTCACTAAATGCTGAGATTTATATAGCTGGAACGCAGTTTCCACGCGCAGTAGACGCACATTCTCTAAATTACAGAGGCTTGGGGTGTTCAGACCAAGCCCCAGCGATCCACTCGCGGCCATCTTGGATTGCTCCATGAAAGCACTTTTCATGGCCAACTCCTATGAACGGCGGAGATAGGCGTGACTCTGTCCGTTAATATATACAGTCTATGCGTTAGACGCGCATGCGCAGGTTTGCATTACATCATTAACAGCTGAGCCAGATCATCTCGACGGGCAGACCAACTCGACAGAACACCGGATCCACCCCCATCGGCCCAGGGTGGTTTGCAAGCATGTCAGCGCACATCCTTTTGGCCACTTTTAAGCCGGGACCCGCCCCCACCGGTTGCGCCAAATACGCGTGTGTGGGTCTCGCGCACATGCACAGAGGGGCTCGGCCGCGCTCTGACCAATCAGAGCAGTTTATCAGAGCGGGATTTAGAGCGAGAGCCAGACGGGCAGAGTTTGTGGCACTAAAGTGTGGATTTAAAGAAAACCGAAGGATTTACGAAGAAAAAAAGTTCAGGAAGTTCTTGTCAGCTGAGGTTGCGCTGTTTTAATTTACATTGAGTTCTATGGGGAAAATGTTTGGGTAGCCCACTTGAATTTAGTCTGGTTTAGTCTGCAGTACCGCGAGAATCCCCCAAGCACGGGAGTTCTTCAGCTCTAAGCTAGTAATACCCTATCCAGTTAATATAATAGATCCATGGTTCAGACCGGAAGTCCTTGGCTAATGGAGTTAAGCTAGCGGAGTTAGGCTAGCGGAGCTAGCAGAGTTAGGTTAGTGGCTTTTTGTGTAAAGTTCTTCTCCAAAAGGCAGCTCCGCAGCGTCTCTGTGTCCAGAGACCTTCACAGACTTTATATAACAGCAGTTTGTGTTCACGGAGGTGCGCCATACGTTTATTTTAATATTACACGGTAGCTGAAGTGCTTAGATGCTAGCGGAGTTAAGCTAGCAGAGTTAAGGTAGCAGCTTTTTTTGTAAAGTTCTTCTCCAAAAGGCGGGCAGCGTCTCTGTGTCCAAAGACCTTCCAGAGACTATATACAGTATAACAGCAGTATGTGTTCACGGAGGTGCGCCATGCGTTTATTTTATTATTAGACAGTACTTCCGCATCGGCAAACATGCTAGCTGCGCTAGTTTAGTCGCTGGAGAATGACAACTGCCATAGTATGTTCACAAGCACACACAAAAAGACAGACAGTATTCTTAAGGGGAAAGGAAAGTGTCAGAGTCTAAGTTGTTATTTGTGAATGAAGATGATTTTTTCAATAATCTAGGCCTATATTCACCATAACTGTTGAAATCTAAATGTTTATGTTTATTATATTTTTGCTAGAAAAGCACTCTGTCTTTAGCTTAAAGCCCTCAAGTTTACATTGGTTACTGTATTGTTTCAGTTGCTCTAAACAAGTATTTTGGGTGAACTTTTTATTTATTTTCTGGAATGCTGAACATCAAGTTTATTTGAAAGAAGAATAATAAGATACACTTTTTTCCAGTAAGCTAGATGTGTTTCCAAGGCTTCAAGGTTTTATGCTACCTCTGAATGTCTTATTTTTTAATTTAAAGAGCAATACATTTATTTTGTTAAGGAATTCATGGTTTGTAATTCAGATATGTAAATCAACACACAAGACACAATGTATACATCGATATTAATCAATTAATGGGGAGATAATCAATAATCAAATTGAACTAAAAAAAATAATTGCTAGATTAATTGTTTAAAAAATATTCGTTTATCCCAGCCCTACTCTCATCTAAATGTGATGTATAAATAAAGCTGTCCCGATCGGTCTAATTTGCATATTAAAAGTCTGCTAGCATAATGCTAACAAACGCTAACGTTTTTACAATTACACTCAAAAATTTGCTAACAGAACAGCATAATGTTCTCAACCGTCAAATTGCAAACATAGCGCACGCCATCAGGGGGCACTATAAAATGTCCAACATATTTTGAAATATGTAATTTACTAACCATCACAAAAAGTGAAATGGTTAAAGTAGTAGAAGTTTTCATACTTTCTACACTTTTCTATCAGATTCTTAACCTTCGAGAGAAAACATTTTCAGGTTTTTCTGAGACGGTTGTGTCCGGATCAAAGACAAAGAACAAGAAACGGTTAAAGAATGAGATTAATAACAAACATCACACATGTTTTTTTTGTGTGCATTTTATCTTTGTGCTCAGGGAGGGAGGGGGGGACGGGATCTCGGACCCTTTTCATGTGACATCACTTCCAATCGGTCGACAGCCGCACTATGGAGTCTGTGGTCATTGAGGCTGAGCTTTGCGCCCCCTAATCCTCCAGGGGGGCGCCAGAGATCCAGTCAGTGACAGAAACCCATGATCAGAAACTAAACTCTCCTTTCCACAAGTCACATTTATTCATTCACACCATTCATGGTGGTTTGATCAGCTCCTACTGTAGCCATAGCTGCCCTGGGACAGACTACGGAGGCTGCCAACCGAAGCCGACCCCTCTAACCACCACCTTACATTCACTCACACATTCATGGTGGTATGATCACCTACTGCTGTAGCCATAGCTGCCCTGGGACAGACTACGGATGCTGCCAAGTGCCAACCGAAGCCGGCCCCACTAACCACCACCTTACATTCACACCCATTCAGACTCATGTGGGAGAAGTGTCTTGCCTCCTAACTCCTGGTGTCTCTCATCACTGACCTTAACCCTTTAGTCTCAAAGGTAGCGCCACGTTAGCCTCAGCTAGTGGGCCTTGTTAGCCTCACTGGCTGTTAGCTGTCAATATCCTGTGGCTGTGACTCTGATATTTCTGTCTGTGGAAGTAGAAGTCACTGTTTGCTTTTTGAAAAGGGTCGAGAGGTAGGGGTTGGGGTTAGCAGGAGGGGCAGGAGTGGCAGGGGGGGGGGGGGGGGGGGGGGTGACTGGCTCTGGCGTACAGTCCCATCTGATGCCATCATTTCGTCCCATTGTGCCCAAGCCTCCGCATAGTTCTCCTCCATTTCTGCAAAACACGAGTTTTTCAGAACACACTTCTCTCTATACTCTATACACTTCTATATGAACTGGAACAACGTTGTTGTTCCAGTTCATAAATACCTTCTCTCAGGTCCATCTCCTGGTCCTGAGTCCAGGTCTGCAGCTCTTCTTCGATGTTGTCTTCATCATCAGGAAGACGAGAGTTCATTCTCCCCAAAATGTTCATTCTGCGGTTGAACTCTTCCAGGTCCATGTTGGCGTCATTCAGAGCCTCCTGGATCCTGCTCTGACTCTTCGCCTGCAGCCGGTTCTTCTCTTTACGGAGAAATGTTCACCTAGCTCCATTTCTGTAATTACATAGTTTTCAGGACACAGTTCTCTCTAAACTTCTCTGTAAAGTCCCGGCCAGATGATCAAACTTTGAATCCTGATCCAATGCTTATGATCATTGGTATTGAAGTTTATAAAACTACGTTTTCAGAAAGTAAACTCAATATTTTACAGACTGATGACATTGATATGTTTGTAATCACTAATAAAAAATCTAAGTTGATCAGCCTCAGTTTATTCTTTCAGGCAAAAGTAAGAAATAAAACAGTCTTGGTTCAGTAACACAGCATGTTATGTTCACATCTAGCTTCATAAATACCTTCTCTCAGGTTCAGTTCTTGGTCCTGAATCCTGGTCTCCAGCTCTGTGCTGTCTTCATCATCAAGAAGACCACAGTCCATGGTCACTAAAATTTTCATTCCATGGTTGAACTCTTCCAGGTCCATGTTGAAGTTGTTCAGAGTTTTCCTGCAGATGGTTCTTCTCTTTAAAGAGAAAGTTCTCAATTTCTGTAATTACAGAGTTTTCAGGACACAGTTCTTTCTAAATGTATTAAACTTCGAGTCCCGATCAAATGCTTTTCATCATGGGTTGTGTAATTTGTAATTTTACAAGACTGATGACATTCTAAGAGAAGTTAATCAGCCTCAGCTTATTCTTTCAGGCAAAAGCATAGACTGTATATATTAACGGACAGAGTCACGCCTATCTCCGCCATTCATAGGAGTTGGCCATGAAAAGTGCTTTCGTGGAGCAATCCAAGATGGCCACGAGTGGTCCCGGGGTGGTATTGCAAGCATGTCAGCGCACGTCATTTTGGCCACTTTTGAGCTGGGACCCTCCCCCACTGGGCAAAAGTAAGAAATAAAACAGTCTTGGTTCAGAAACAAAGCATATTATACTCACATCTTCATAAATACCTTTACTCAGGTGCAGGTCCTGGTCCTGGATCCTGGTCTGCAGCTCTTTGATGTACTGCTCTGCGTCTAGAATACAAGAGTTCATGACTTGTGTGTTCTTTTTATGGTTGACCCTTTGCTCTTTGTACAAACCTCTGATGGTGGAGTCCTTCAGCCTCCTCTCCTCCTCTAAAGCTGTCAGAGTCGTTCGTACAGACTGCAGTTCTGAGCTCAGGGCCTGTTTCTCCTCCTTCAGAGTGGTCACCATGTTGGAGTACTTCTTACCCATGTCTACAGATTGAACACACGCCTCTTTCAGGGCCCGGACCTCTTCCCTTTCTGCCTGTAGCTCTGCTGTGGTGTTTAGTGTTGGAGTTTCTCTTTCTCCCTTTGGGTCGTGTTGAGCTGGTTCCTAGGCTGGAAGGTGGAGCGCAGGAAGATGGTCTCAGGAGCAGACTTCTGGGTCTTCAGGCGCCTCATTTCCTCCATCAGTTGTTATGTCTCTTTGTGGTGAGCCTTGCTTGAGAAGGTCATTCCTCTCCTGCTTCAGTCTCTTTACCTCCGCGGCCTGGTTAGATTCTTCAGTGAGAACCATATTGTCCACCAGAGCTTTGTGTCGCTGCTGCTTCTTTCCAAAGCACCACATCTTGTATCAAGTATATTCCACCTTGTTAGGACTCTTTACTGACATTTAACGTCCTCAATCATCATAACAAACATACTTTTTTATTTTTGGTACTTATAAGTTACTAATTTGTGATTTTTATTTTTATTATTTCAAAGTTCATTTTTTTTGTAATGTAAACACATATAATATGTGCGCTGCTTCGAACAGTCTCTCTCCCTGCCTTTACGCGTGCTTCTAATGCAGTGGGGGAGGGTCCCAGCTCAAAAGTGGCCAAAATGACGTGCGCTGACATGCTGCAATACCACCCCGGGCCGATGGGGGTGGACCCAGAAGAAGAATTAGCCAATGCTAACATATAGCGTTAGCAGACCTCTCAAAAACGTCTTTACAGGATGGACCAAAAGTTGGCTCTTGGCCCAAAGCTCCGTTCCACATGTGTGTCAATGCTGAGGGGAGTGAATTTTTTTGGACCCGTCTTGTTTACTCGCTGTGAATTTTTGAAGTCACTCGTTTAAATGAATGGGGCCCGTGCCGGCTGACGCATGCGCAGATACGTTTTTTTTCACATTTTCCAGTCCCCGCGGCCATTTTGAATGACTCCGTGAAAACCCAATTTTTGGCCCATTAGTTAGAACGACGGAGATAGGCGTGACTACTAGTGATGTAAAGTTCGATTCATTTTACTGACTCGAGTTAAAGTGAATCACTCACCAAAGTGAATCGGGTGTTTTGAGTCATTTGATTCAGTGATTCAGTTGTTCAGAAAAAAACATACATGAACACAAAATAATGCTAAAATGGCAATTTACAATCAAAACATTTATTAAAATTTGATAAATGGTAACAATAACAAATATGTAAACTAATTTGACAAAATATAAACTCTTTAAATTTAACAATTCAACAGTAAAATTGTGAACAAAGCAGCAACAACATTCCAAGCGAGGGGCTGTCACAATACAAGAAATACAATAACACGAACAGAGTTGACATTTTGCTCGTGATGGGCCTGTTATTTCAAAGTGCATCCAAATATCGCTTCTTCTGCGGCTAATATCCATTTTCTATAAAAATATTTAAAACTTTCCGCCAAAAATGTGGTGTTACATAAATGTATTCCGTGTTAAAACCTACATTCCTGGTAAAAAAAAAAAAGGTCATAACAATTATATTATATAAATAATAAATACAAACAACTTTGATATTTTTCACACATTCATTTTTTATTGATGACAATCATTGTAACGCCAATAATGTTCGAGGCGGAACTCCTGTTGTCCGATGAGAGAAACACAGCTGAACAAATAACTTAATAAATAGCCAATTATATTTTTCAATCTACCTCACATAATACATGTAGAGGGTTATTATTTTTTGTCAGATGGGGCAAAAGAAACTACTTTTTTCAACCCAGTTAGAGAACGAGAGTTACGAGACGAGTCGGTGTCCTGTCCTGTTGTTTCGACTTGCTTGATGCTGAGTGAGTGAGTGAGTCAGATCAGATGAACGATTCGTTCAGAGCTGAACGACTCGAAGGGGAGCGGGAAGGGGCTGATCCAGAACCACAGTGAGTCGTTCACTGCTCGTACTAGCAGGCGCGGGCAGGCGCGGGCAGGCGCGGGCAGGCAGGAAGGAGGACGTTACGGTGAAGTAGATGGTTGTAAACAATAAGCTTTTGGTTTCTGTGCTCAAACGAGCTACAGTACACACACACAAAGTCACACACGTAATATTAGAGTGTCATTCATTGTGGCTAGTAGAAAACGCAGTCTGGGGGTCGCAGTTTAGAAAGTGGTGGGCGGACGAGTTAGTGAACGAGTTAATGGAGGCGGGGAATCACGACTCCCGAGTCAGTAAAGTGAATCTCGAGTTTTGAACGATTCGTTCACGAATCGCACATCACTAGTGACTACGACCGTTAATATATACGGTCTATGGTTGCACCTGACATCACGCAGCAGCGCGAAATTGCTCCGAGGGACAGGAAGTAAATCTCCCCAATAAGAACTATGTAAAAATGCATTTATGTCTGTGGCGTGTACAGTTGTGGCAACTGCTCATATCAAGTGGGGAATAAGTCTCTATTTTGATCAAATTTATTTCTCTAACAGAAAGAACTGTTAAATACATTTCTAATGCCAAACCAACATGTACATGTGTAACAAAGTTAAAACAAAAAACAAAACAAAACATGTGTAATAAAGCTAAAGGCAGGCTGTACAATCTTAAGTCTTCTCTCACATAATCTAGTCATTGTGTTATGAGAGTCATTGTTCATCGTTATTCCTACGACTGTGAGGACCAGGGTAATGTCTGAAGTTATATCCGAGCTCCGTGCCCCCGCTGTTAGCTAGCCGCTAACAGCCGCTAATAGTTTGTAAACCGCTTTGAGACTCCGATGTGCAGTGAAAAGGCGGTATATAAATAAAGATTACTTACTTACTTACTTACTTACTTACTAGCCGTAGCAGCCCCCCGCTGTTAGCTTAACGCTACGGAGCTCCCCCCAGGAGCATACGTCCGAACTTTTTGTTATTTATAGCTCAAGAAATCACCAAAATGACAATAAATGGTCATAATTCTCGCCTCAAATGTTGTTAAAAGAAACATTTATGCCCTAATTATTGTATTGTTGGAACTATCGTCTCAGGCGTGGTTCTGTCGAGTGACGAGCTCCCCTGTCGTCACTATACAAGCTTTAATCCTCCTCATTGATGAAAAAACTGGACTCATTCAAACTCTACAAAGCGTACGCTGCATTGAAAATAGTTTTCACTCAAAATAAGAGTGATACTAAGCTGCGAAAAGCTCCCATGTCTGCGTTTTCCCTCATCGCCCATTCTATTCAACAGGAGAAAAATACTTCCTCTCCTACGGTTCCATGCCATGCCCCCTTTTGGTCATGATGTTGCAACCCAGCAATTTACTCGTGTAAAAGAGTGATTGTGTTGTACACAGTGAGCTAGCTACATTTAGCTATCGATAGCTAAATGTAGCTATCGCTACTATCGTAGCTAAATGTAGCCAAGCGCAGACTAGACTTAAAGTGCTAGTCTGCGCTTTAAACAGAACCCTGAGACTATCAAAGAGCAGGTGCATTTATACGGAGACTTTATTACACACAGGTGCATTCTATTTATCATCATCAGTCATTTAGGACAACATTGGATCATTCAAAGATCCTCACTGAACTTCTGGACTGAGTTTGCTGCACTGAAAGTAAAGGGGCCAAATAATATTGCACGCCCCACTTTTTTTTTTATTTGTTAAAAAAGTTTAAATTATCCAATAAATTTTGTTCCACTTCACGATTGTGTCCCACTTGTTGTTGATTCATGGCAAAAAATTTAAATTTTATATCTTTATGTTTGAAGCCTGAAATGTGGCGAAATGTTGAAAGGTTCAAGGGGGCCGAATACTTTCGCAATTTGTTTGAGAATCCCTTCCAAACAAATAGAGGAGATTACAAACGAGCAATGAGTGACCAGAGTACTTAACTTTCCCCTCATCCGGACCGGGTCTCAAGAGACATACAGTACATACTTTGGACTTTGTAAATTGTTGGTTTTGCACTTTACTTTTGTTTTTATTAAATCTGTGATCGTATCAAGACTTTGTTTCAATCATTTGTCTGTACACATGCATGGGTCAAAGTTATGATTTCCTACAACATACTTTTACTTCTTTTTACATTACATACATTATATTTGTCAGTTAATCCGTATAACCGTGGTAAATTTATGAACAAGGACGGAGACATATTTGCTAAATAATGTAATAGAGTGGTTGAACAAGTCGAGCCTTACGCTGAATTCAGAAAAAACTGTCACTATGTATTTTTCCAACAAAAGAAAGAGTGTTCTTCCAAATGTCTATGTGGATGGTTTGATGATCAAAAATGTCCAAGAAATCAAGTACCTAGGTGTAATGCTGAATCCTACCCTTAATTTTAAAAACCATGTTAAAAAGGTTTGCCGCGTTCTGAAATTTAACATCGCCAACTTCCAGCACATCAGCAGCTCTTTGTCATTGGAAGCGGCTAAATCATATCTTAATACAATGATTATATCTCATATCATGTATTGTGTGTCTTCATGGTCTCAAGCTAAAACAACGGTTTTAAACCCCCTTAGATCGTTGTATAACCAGGCTTTGAAAGTCCTGGATAAAAAGCCTCGCCGGTACCATCACTGCAATATACTTGAATAATACAGCATACTAAGCTTTGACAATCTGATCAGGTATTCCGATGTACGTTTGGTTCATAAGATTCTTAATGATACTGCCCCACCCCCCCTAAAAACATATGTACAGCTTCGCTCACAGCTAACCAACAGAGCATTAAGATCTGTGTCCAGGGGAGACTGCAATGTTCCTAAGAGAAAGTCTGCCTTCTCTCAATCAGCCTTTTCCTACAAAGCCACTAAAGAATGGAATGGGCTCCCAGACAATCTAAAGAACAATGCAGATTTCCACAGTTTTTCACGGGCAGTTAAAGACTGGCTTTTAGATCAACAGTCCTGCTCGCACTAAAAGTACCAGATGGGTACTTGGCCATCAGGTGTTACCCTCGCGGGTATCGTCTGATGGCCACCACACTATTAGTGTTAAAAACTATTGTATCTATGTGCTAATTATGTATAGCTACAAAATAGTTGTGAAAACTGTTGCACTTTGTCATTCTGCACTTTATGAATGCAACTGGTACTTTTCATCTGCACTTTTACTATATATTGCACAAATGTTTATTGTCTATGTTTTGTATTTTAATTAACTCTGTTATGTATTATGTATTTTAATTGTATTTTTGATTGTATAAGGACTACAGATGGAAATTAGCATTGTGCTAAATCTGGGGCAGCCATCTTTTTAATGTACCTGTCCGTTGTCCTTTTAAATAAATAACTAACTAAATACAAAAAGGTTTTATTTTTTATTACAATCAACACAAGGGCAAGTTAAATGTTTAGGCATATGATTTTTATCATATATTACTTTTTTTTACTTCTTCTCACTCCTTTTTCCAAGTTGATACTTAGATTTAAAATATACATTGAACTTGACAGTAACTCACTTGGTAGAGTATTGGCCTTTGAGCCTGAAGGTCGTGGGTTCAAGCCCACCACGAGACCTACTTCACATCTCCTGCTGCCTGCTGTTGTTGTGTCCTTGGGCAAGACACTTGACTCCACTTTGCCTGAAGTCCCCACTGAAAGATCAAGACTCCTGCAAACTCACCACCTGCAGGGGGATCAGTGAGGGGCTGGTGCTAAGTGTACAGGGTGCAGCTCTGACTGCCATGAGCAAGTGCAGCGTTCTGTGCCCTTCACAAGACAAGTTTGGAAAATGAATTCACAAAACACAATACTGTTTATTAACATGTTAATTATATTTCAAAATCATGGTCATTTACATACACAGCTGGTTCTGCATCTGTCCACCACACACCTTCAAAGTTTTGCACAACATCTGTCTTTATTGGTCACACAGTTGATATCAAAGCATCAGTTAGGTTATATCCAAACATTCTCCCACTGAAGTAAGCCAGAATAGAAGTGAGGCTTAGGTTTAAATCTCATTCATATGAAGGATGGGGAGAATTACATTGAGCCAAGACATTTTTATGGATGTTGCCTTTTTTGTAACCGCCCGATCATTCTGCTATCTGGTTAAAGGAAGGAAAGACAGATGATATCGACCTTTATTGTCTGTGGGATTTTCAAGATTCATGGAAAAAAGTAACCCAGACCTCACTCATAGTTTCAGTTTTAAATAGATGAATCTACCTAAAGAGGCTCCACAAACAACTGAACAGAATCATTGTGCTCAGATAAAGGGGTTAAAAGGAAATGTTCCCGATTGTTGGTCCATGTAAAGTGTGTTTGTGTTTTTTTTCCAGGAGGTAATAGATCATTCATAATTTTTTTTACTGCAAATCAACTGTTTTCACATTAAAGGAACCGTATCATATGTAATCTTAGTGGTCTAGTCATATACAATTAAAATCCAGTGTTTGTTGCCAGAGTCTTCCTGCGGGTGTAGTTACTAAGCACTGGCTACTGATGCAAACCACCTGCTGGGGTTTAGCTAGAACTGTACAAACACTGTGTGTTACCCATGATACTTATGATAGCATCAGCTTTCATTTGAATATGTATGGTGCTATTTGTTGGTTGTGTTTGTGTTTTTTTTTTCCTGCTGTATGAAATAAATAAATTAATGAAATAAACAAAATAAATACAATGAATTAAATACACAAAATAAATACAATAAATTAAATAAACACAATTAATAAAATAATTGACCTTGCTAAAAAAAATATAACCAAACAAAAACCCAAATGTTATGCACATCACGCCAATTTTCTTTTTCTTTCTTTAAACTGAAATTTTGTACATGCTGACTTGGTTATAGAGTCCTTTCTTATTCGAAGTTATGTTCAACTGGCACAAATAAAAAAATAAAATAATAATGAGCTCTTTGACTTTCCCTTTAATGGGCTGGAGTCACTCCTTCAGACTGACCTGACTTCACCTCCAGGTTTTCTCCAGATCTGAACCTTGTCTTGTTTCTCACGTTTCACTTTCACTTCACTATACGTCAATTACACAGAGTTTTCTTCTCCTGTTTGTCCATCACTATGTCCGTGTGGTTTCCTCTGGAGTCTGTATCAAATCCTGCAAGACCTGGTAATATATCTGACAGTTGTTCCCGCTTCCTTGAAACTTTAATTCCAGTGAGGAAATGATAAAGTGGAAGCAATGAATGAAGTGGAAGAAAACTGATGGATGGAAAACGCAAAAACCTTTTTCACTCATTGTTTGGGGTTGTGTAGAAATAATAAATTTGACAGTGTTTTCTTTTTTAAAACTACACATGAACATGATCATAAGTTTCCATCCCCAGTTCTCATTTATGTGTATTTGCCCTTTCACAGCTTTCATCATTTGTGGAAGCTGACATTTCTGCCTGGATGTGTAAACGGATGTTCAAGCACAACTGCATGTACCGTATTAACATGCAGAGGTTATGTCGTTCTTATGTCAGTATAGTTTTTGTATTTTTTTTTTAACCGGGACCATGAACAAAACCATCAGTCTATAAGAAGCGATGATTTGCACTGGATTTAGCAGCTGCTACTTTCCATCTGTATAAAGCTGTAGACTCAAAAGTTGTTTCTGGCTTAAAGGCTTTATTGGACAGGAAAATCACGCTCTGATATTGTGCGACCAGAGAAATGGGCATCCAGAAAGCAGTTGAGGCCAGGAGACAAACACATGGTGAGTACAATGACGTATAGTGCAGTGCCTTAATCCACCATCTAAGAGTAGGGTAATATCTCTCACAAAGCTGCAGCTGCGAACCTGCCCTAATATAACACTCTTCTCTCTCTTAAATATATCATTTGTGTCATCTTGGCCGCTGGATTACAGTCAGACACCTGCTGGAATGTTTTATTATGGAGACCTTTCCCTTGGGACCAATCAGCTCAGTCCACACATCGGGCTCTGAGCCAACAAGACGGAGGCCCCTTCTGTCTGCGGCTTTAATGCAGCTTTCGCTAATGGTTCCTCGTGGGAGACATCTTTTCACCGTCTGATTCTATCGATATCCAATGAAAACCGAGTCGTAAACTGTTCAGAGGAACTTCTACCCACACACACGTCCATTAAAGTCAGAAACTGGTTTAAATTATGAATAGACTCGGCCGGTGTGCCTGAGATGTGTTAATTGGCTCGAATTCTTGGCTTAAACTCGATGAAGGAAAAGAGGGGGCAGAGGAAAGAGAATGAGACTTTACTTATCTGAATTCAATTTAAATAAGCTGCCCATTTAATACTATTACCAATATAGTCCAACCAGGGTTAATTTGTTCTTTCAATATGTATTCGTAAGGATTCTGATTACAGTTATTTGTTGCTGATATTTTCAACTCTGGTCACTCTTCTGGTCTGAAAATCCACAGTAATAATTCCCTGTCTTTTACACACCCTGGGTGATTCTATTAATGCCAGATGTGACGAGTACTTTCTGCATAGTGAGATCAATAAAGTCTATCTTATCATATCTTATCTTTTTTGAATGTGGAAGTAATGCACGTTTCAGTGAGAGAAGCGACCCACAGACATGTTGCATTCACTTATATATAGATCTGTGAATCCCACTGACTCTGAAGATCGTGAATCTAATCTGTGCAATTCACAACTGATTTACTGAGTTAGGGTGGGTCTCTCTTTTTCACTTTTTTGTCTGAAAAATCTGACCGACTCCATCCATTCATATATTTTACATGACTAAAAAATAGTGATGGAGAGAAACAGTTTTGAGTGTTTGAAAGTTAAGTATCCCTACTTTTAGTGTCTTAATGACCATTTTTGATTCTCAGTCATCTCAATTTGCATTTAGATCCATTTATATGTCATTTACTGTATAAAACCACAACACATAATGTATGAATTATGATTAAGATTTAAGATTAAGGGATCCTTTATTAGTCCCACAATGGGGAAATTTCATCACCAATTTCCTCACCAATTACAGAGCAATAGGAATGAGAAGCACACAATTCACAATAAATGAACAATAACTCTAAGGAAATAACATCTGTAACTTTAGCACAATAAAGAAGCAAGTCTAAAATCTCTAGCTTTAGTAGAAAAAAGAAGCAAGTCTAAACTCTCCAAAATGTGTTATTTTAATCATATTTTTAGTAAGATACAATATTGTTTCCCTTGTTCAGAGATAAAAGAAACCTGCGAAGGGTGACATGCGGGCTGTGGTCCGTCCTTCAGCTTGGATCCTCAGAAACCCCAGAGACATACTATATTCAAAGCCTTATCTCCCAGTTCATTTGTGACAGACCGGACTCAAGCAACAGCCTTCACCCACTGCGAGCGCTCGGAGCTATTTTGGTTTCGACGTGTCAGTCTTGGCACAGGATACACCTCTTCTCATCTCACTCGGTTTCTTCTCATTCACTTAAAAAAAAAAAAAAAACACACAAGGAACTTTTCAACAACGGTCGTACTGACACCCGGAAAGGGAACAAAGAAGTACTGGGAGAATGCACGTCTATTACGCGGTTGAAAGAAATAGAAACTGAAAATGACTGTACTTTCTCTGTTCAGAATGTTCCAGGGACTTTTAATGAGGAAAGTGTCTCATTTGAACAAGTGTTGATAAAAGTAAGAAAGAGATACATACAAATATGACAAAATAGGGCCATTTCTGAAAAGTTTTTAATGTTTTTTTTGTGTATACCTGTAACAATACCTTCTATTTTTATGATATGTATTATTGATGTTTCAAATAAAACTTTATTGTCAACATTGAGTTTGTTATTTTCATGTTCATGCTTCAAATTGGGTCTATTTTTAAGTAAATGAGTTAAAATAGTTTGTATCGCTCTTAATCATAACAGGATTCAACTTGAGGGGTGTCAAAAAATTGTTGATTCACCGACAGCTGAAAATCAAATAGTTTGAAAACTACTGAGAAACACAACAAATAAAACACTAATGTATTCATACAGCTGTTTAACATTGTCCATGCAGTAGTCCAGTGCTTCCCAAATGGGGATTTGGGGCCCTTTGAGGCACTCAGGGGCATTGCAGTGGGGGCCCCAACGGTTATCCACACAACTAGTATTTTAAGCGAATCTAAGATTATAAGAATGAAACACATTTACAACTATTTATGTCAAAATGTGTTAAGAGAGATGTAATTGCTTTGCTTGGAAGGGACCAAAAATACAGGTATCTGAAAACAAGTGAGTCGGGAACTAGTTAAATGGATTTCATTTTTTGTGCTTTAAAAGTTAGATACCAGAGCTTTAAAAGTTAGGTACCAGAGCTTTAAATCTCTGAGCCATATCAAAATCATAAGCATTAGTGGAAGAACTTATGCTGATTCTGGTCTCCATTCCTGCAAATCCCCTGACACAACTTTAATTTAAATGCCATGAAGCTATAAAGGGCAGTGTTTTCAAAAAGCTTTAATATTGAATTGGTAAATCAGTGCGTATAGTTATTCTGTCAATATTCCCAGTGGACCCTGTGAATTGTGCCATTGTTTGTAATATCAGAAGCCATAATATCAGTTTACATTGCACAGCCGCTGAATGTGATCACATGCTGAAGGGCTGAGGGCAGTTTCCATAGGAACCAGGAAAGGTAATGGGCGCGATGTGGATCTGCCACTGGGGCGAGAGGCGAGGTGAGAAAGAGAGATAAGGAAGTCTACTTCAGGGCACATGACCGTTCATTAGAGCTGGGTTTACATGGTGTGATATTGGTATATGTATTATATCTGCTTGAAATGAAATAACACACACAGCGTTAGCAATTGAATCTCATGAGACGGCTCCACTGACCTTTAGAGCTGTTACGCTTCCAGACAGAAAATTACAAGCTACAGCCAATATATCGCTAAGTTGTTTATGAATACGGCGTTTGAAGTAAGAAGTCTCTGCTTAGATTGCGGCCACCACGACTCGGCAACAGATATAGCATAAGAAAATGGATGGAGAGAAGTTACGAATAAGAAATCAATGTAAAAAATAAATTACTTTAAATATGACCTTTTATTTCCATTGCATACCATTTGTTTTCTGTCTTTCAAAGTATTTGCCATTTTAATATACAATTTGAATTATTTAGGTATCCTGGATTTTAACTGGATCCTCACTGGTATGCTTAGCCAGATACATCACACCTGGTTAAATTTTACCTTTATCTGAACCGTCTGAAACTGTATTGTCATCATTCAGTTGTTCCAGAGTGGGCAGGTACCATTTTACTTCATCGCGTCTCTCCATTTGGTTTTTGGTATTTGTAGGATTAGGACAATAACGTCTTTCAAACTCTCCAAACTTTGTTCTGGCTTTAAATCCTCAGTTTCAGAGGTTCTTCATCACAGAAAGTATGGCTTGGCTTACATCCATCAACGCCGCTATTTTTACTGCTTTGTTGAACTTTAAAACGGCCACTGATTGTAGAGAGATCAATTGTTCTTCCGGGTTTTTGTTTTTTTTTCTTTATTGGAAGCATCAAGCACCAATTGTATTGTACAGAAACAATGCAAATCAATATTTACATGAGATTCATACAGATAAGGAATAAGATAAAATGGGGAGTGCAGGTAGGGGGTCTAATGCATTTTGGGGTGTAGTGTGTTTGTGTGTGTAGGACACTGTTATTGCTGGATTGTGTCACAAAAGTGTTATGAAATTTAGTTATTGGTGTTTGTAGCAGTTGTAACAGTGTGGACAGCGTTTTTTTTTCTTTCGTTTTCTTTCTTCCGGGTTTTCTGAGCCGTCTGTACTCCTGCGCTACCCATGGGCATTACCTGACCATGTATGTTCCTGACCTAGTAGTAGTGAAATGAAACTGCGTAGGCTCGAGGTAAACTCTCCACCTGATCTTTTTTATTGAAGATTGGGATCTTTGGTGCACAGACCTCAGCGGAAGACAAATACATTTCCTCGCGGAGCCTGTTGGACACTGGTGATAGAGAGGTCACAGGATGAAGATGGGGGGGTGCGATGAGAGGCAAGAGGGAGGATGAAGGGTTGGAAGATGGAGGTATCAAACGCTACCATCAAGACCAAAACTAGAGGTTGCTTTAATTGGAGAGATTGGCCATGTATTGACTGGGAGCAGGACTGTCTTCCAAAGCATAAACTCATAACTCTCCAGAATACTGTCATAACCAGGACAGTGTGTGTAGACGTGCTGAGTGTGAAGTCAGGCTGTGTATTAGTGGACTTCCTTGTGGGCGCAGAGCAGAGCATGAGATGTGAGCCGTGGGACTGAGGCTGTTGGACCTCACAGGACCTCGTCATTAGTCGCATCCTCCAACTCTGGATCGCAACAGTGACGGAGAACTGCCTGTGCTTGTTTCTCAATGTAGTACACACAAGATGACATTTATATTGATTACATTTATAGTTTACAAATTCATTTAATGTCATCTTTCCCTTTTCTGCACTCTGTAAATTTCTCTATTGTGAGATCAATAAAGTTTATCTTATTTTATCTTTTAATTGTCATATACCCTCTTTTATACATGTACAATTCAGACCACTAACCCAACTATAATACTGTGTGATAGATATAAATGCACTCACTGTTATTGCTAATTCTAGCCACAGTTAAACCTGGACAAACGCACACAAACTGACAAGAGTTTCTTTTAACTTGATTGACTGCAAGGAGATGACTACAGTCAAGCAGTGTCTGGCACATCTCTGGCCCCTCTCCAGCAGGAATATCTGTGCCAGATTGGATTTTGGTAACCACATTTACTTTCATTAATATGATAACATAAAAACAACATTCAATTAACATGCACACAAAACACTGTGTTATACGGCTGCTTGGATAGGATGTGGAACTTGCAGAATTTGGTTGATTACAAGGCATTGAATGGAGATTGACGGACGATTTAGATGATTGAGGTCAAAGTTTTCACAATGATGTCTTGCTTGTGTGTGTTTTTTACCCAATTTTATTTTTTTAAATACAATTACTAGTATTATTATTGGGTGAATATTTGGGGTAGTGCAGAAAAAGAGTTCATTAGTTCCATTCATAATATCAATAAAATGCAACATTAGTCTGTTTGGTGAGTTCAATGTTTGATGATGAAACCCATGAACTCATTTCCATATGTTTAATCAATATAAGTTGAGCTTGGCATTTAGTCTCCCCTATATGGACTATAAATAATTGATTTTTGATGCAATAAGCTCAACCTTAAACCACCCATATATCTGCACGTATGTGTGTGTGTGCTTTTGTGATTAAATATTACTGAGTGTCCCTGTGCCTGCGGTGAGCTACTTCTGCCTGTGAAAAACCTCCAGTGGTTCATTTATATTTGACATATATCATCTGTGCATTAATGCCATCCGTAATAGGCTCTTCTCATAATAACTCCCATGTGCTAAATGAGGCTGAGCCATGAAACTTAATGATGGCTATATGTGTTTTTTTCATCTGTCACTTGGTCAATAGTTCATAACTGCATTGACCACAAGTATGATGCCGACAACAGCTGTAATCAACAATTACTTTGATCATCCATTTCTGTAGTTTGATGATTTTTCTTCTGATGAATCCACTAATTGCTAAACAGCCCCTGGAAAACATCTTCATGGAGACGACCGGTTACACATTGAGTTAGTACTTTAAAAAATAATAATAATAATTTCATTCTGCAGTCATTAAGAACGATCCAAATAAGTCTATCCTATCAAATCATAGTTAAGTCTATGTAAGGTTGTAAAAACTAGGAATTGATTACTAAATAAATTGACAACTATTGCCACATTTTTGGCAGGATACTCCATTAAAATCAAATAAAAATTGTGTTTTACACATGATAAGTTGGATGAACTGACACCTACTGCATGGTCAAGAAGAAGAAATATCTAATCGGTCAATCAAAAAAAGAATTCCCTTTAGCAAGTATTTCATTCTCTCAAAATAATGCAATTTAAAGAGCTACTACACACCAAATCAACTTTTTTTAACTCATAAACTGCATAAGTATGTTTATTGTAGTGCTGTCTACATATCCTGGTCATTTTTTAGACATTTTAGTTCAAATTAGATAAAATATCACTTTTGAGCCAAAAAACGCTGTGTGGCGCCCTCTCAACCTTTTTGGTGGTACTACATTTGAATTTGGTTCTGGCCTCTCCATTGACTCTGAAGTTCTCTATGACATCAGTTGTTTTGTGTGACGTCAGTCTGTCAGAGCCAGTGATATAAACCCATTCAACTCTCACACACGCCCCAGCTGCAGTTTGGAGTATTCTGGCGCCATCTAGTGGATTCAAATGAAATTACATGAGTCATTCTGAGATTATTGAGTGTGATTAGGTTCAGGTGTGTAACTTTACAATAATCTTAGTGTGTAAACAAAGGTGGAATAAGACTTTCTGGTCTGTAAACTATTGCTTTAAGCAGCAATGACAACTGTCTGTTTTTTTTTGTGTGACAAGTGAGCTGTCAATCACAGCCCAGACCACGCCCAACTCTAAGCCCCCCTTCTTGTCCCTTGGTCCTCCAGGCAACGCCCTTTTAAGAGAAAATTTTCAAATCTTCATGTGGGCGGAGTAAGGCTGAGCACAGGTGTTTAGTCGCTCTTTAAGTTTTGGGAGATCCATCAAATCTTCACTCCTGTCTCAAAATAGTCCATGTCAAAATGAATGAGTATATGAGACTTACTACCAACTTCAATTTCTACTTCCTGTTTCTCCCGTCAGCCTCACACTAATGATGCATGTCTGGTTGATCTGGTCAATTGTTTAAACATATGGTTAAAAAAGTCCAGTTCTTTACACAGAAAGACTAACTTTATGTCCCCATTAAGTTGCATCAGTACTGTTTTTATAAGAGTGGACGGATGTGTGGGCTCTGCTGGACATCCAAGTGTTTATTTATTTTATTATCTCGCACTGCCAATTAGGAGTTTAGCTCATCTATTCAAAGTTGGACGTCGCTTCTGCGCTCACATGTTATTCTTATACCACCCGCCCTCCCCGCCTTTGTATCTTTATGCCCACACAATGACAGGGGCCTTTTTCAAAAATAGACTTGTTCCTGCTAGATTATAGAGTTTTAATTACAGCGCTGGCAATGCGACGTGGGTGTGGTGTGACAGGGATGCGGCACGGGAACAGTGCATGCTACAGTGGATATAAAGTAAAGTGATAATTAGTGTCTGCTGCCAATGTGACGCTAAAGAAACAGCTTTGGTAACCGTACATTAGTTGGTGGTGTCTCGGTAAAGGCTGCCAAGGCACACCTGTCGCTGTGTGGCGGTTGTAGGGACGTGACAAACAAGATGAAGGACAAGACAGCTGTTTGGGACGAGTTTCCAGTTCATTTGCATATGATACTGATTTTGAATAGGCAGATGCATTTTTTATGATTTGCATGCACATTTTGTGTTTGTGTGTATTTAAAGGAGCAGTATTTCAAAATCTGTCCTAAAGTGGTACTGCAACCTCTCCCACTCTCCTTGACTAAAGCCTGGTTCACACGAGACGATTTTAAAATTGTCGGCCAATTTTTCTCCGTGTTAGACCCCACACGGGGAGATAAAAAATCCTGCGTCTAACCACTTTGGTCGTGCAGTGTGTGGTGCGTAGCCACACGGCAAGATCACGCAAGCCACAAACATCACACACGAACCCCCCCCCCGAGCATTCCCAGGTCAGACGGAAATCTCACAAAATCTCTCGAGATCAAGCGTGACTTCAGAGTAAACAGTCATGGCGGACGAAGAGGATGCAGTGGCGATAGTGTGCAGTTTGTTGTTAAAGGCACACCGCGGACTTTGTGACCTAAAGAGTTGACACATATGAGTTATTTTATATGAATACTTGGGCCAATATACAGCGCTTGACACTTGCAACGCTCCGAGCGGGGCTGCCCTCTTGAAATACCGCCCATGTAAGTTTCGAGCAGACGGACCGTCTGCCACCAGGTCACGTGACTTGGAAGAAAGACTTGCTTTACGGCTACAGGCGCTGATATACTCATGGAGCTAAGGCTTTTGCTACTCATTTTTCACCTGCTCGACTCCTGGTCATGGCTGAGGCAAGGAAAAATTTTAAACCTTCGGAGGAGGCTAAAAAGAGGAAACGCGAAAGGGATCGTGCTGTAAGCTGCATGTCTGTATGAGCGCTGCTCTTCACCTGGTTCCTGGATGTCATCGACTGCAAAGATGTCATTCCACGCAGCACGAGCTAGACGCAGAACTCCCTCATCCAGGATATAGAAGTCCATGTGTGGTAGATTACTAATGCAGCGGTCTGGAGGCTGACCACAGCAGAGTCTCTCAATATCTGTAGGCATGTCTCTACAGTTTGAACACACACACCAGTGCATGCTGTCTGAATACACACTCAAAAGACACCGGCTGACTGTTTGTTGACTTTTGCGACAGTGCTGAGTTGCTTGTGGCCACTAGGGGCGCTAAACGTGAAAGTTGCAGGTCTAGCGCCCCTAGTGGCCAAGAGTTACACGGTGTGCCTTTAACAGAGAAGACACGTAATCCAAAGAAAAGGCAATGGTCAAAGCCATGCCGCTGTGTTTTGGTTTTTTTCCGGTGTTTCCTCACCGGCTTGTCACCTCGTCTTCTTATTGGCTACACGCCGTAGTCATGGCAACGCGCTCGCTTGTCCTCGGAGGACACCACACACGACGAGAAATCGGGCCAAAACAATCCAACATGTTGGATATCCCCGATTTGAGATCGGGAGCAGTCCCAATGTCCTTCCGAGCGACGAGTGCAGTCTTAACACACCACACACGGCAGGATAATCTGTAAGATTTTGTTACGGAAATCGGAGCGTTTCTTAAGGTTGTCGTAAGGGGTAAATCGGGTCTAAATCGGCCTAAATATCCTGCCGTGTGAACCAGGCTTAAGGACGACAGATATGCACTATGCAGACAAATCCAACTGGGAGCATAATATCTGAGAATAATGCTTTATTCATCCTTGGTTGATAGACGAAGCAGACCCTGTTGCACCATGGGCCTCAATCTTATATTTGTGAGTACATTTGACACATTACTTTTACTCACTAGTTCAGTAACGCTGGTTAGTCTGTTGTTAAGCATGGTAACCAGGTTCGGCTAGCGGGACCTAGCACACAGAAAATCCAATAAGTTAGGCCTAATTAAATGCTTCATCAGATCAAGACAAATAAAGCAGATGGACTATGTAATAAAATAACAAAGTAAAATGCATTATTTTCTGTAGAATAAAACAATTACAGAATAAAAATAATAAAACGAGCATTAGAGCTAACAACACTGCCAAAAAACGTTTCTAGAGAGGAACAAGAAACATCTTCTTATGAACACATTTTATGGAATTAATATTTCTTACACATATTTTTTACGACCAAAATGATCAAATATAGTTATTTACCTCAGTGGTTCCCAAAGTGGGGGTCCCGACCCCCCGGGGGGTCGCGGGATCCCATCGTGGGGGTCGCGAGATGATTTCCAAAAAAATATAAGTTAATTTTTGCAATTGATTTAATTTAATATTACTACTTGTTAAATTGTGTTTGGAGAAGACATGATACAAATATATAGTATTTTAAATAAATCTGTAATTCCCAAACATTTTGAGATTGACAGCGTCAATCAAAATCAAGTTACGTGCGGCGGGAAACGTACATGTTGTTTGCTAACGCTATTTAGTTTTACGAGGCTACAAACTAGAAAATATTCCTGCTTTACAATGAAACGGTGGTTGATATCCAAAACATAAAAACCCAGAGGGGTAGAAAAGTGTCAGGTGCCAGAGGCCGATGGTGAGACGACAGCGGAGAACAGTGAGGGCGACCCGCAAGAAATGCCCTCCACCTCTGCTGAGGGGGGAGCCAGCCAAGACCATCAGTCGTACCCGGCTTACTCCAAAACAAGGAAGTACCGAGAAGAATTCATTAATTATGGATTTGTGTGTCTCGTCGTAAACGGAGTACAACATCCCCAGTGTGTAGTTTGCTCTGAAGTCCTCGCTCACGAAAGTCTCAAGCCTGTAAAAATGCAAAGACATCTGAACACGAAGCATCCCAATCCCCCTGCTAAACCTCTTGAGTTTTTCCGCAGAAAAGAGGGAGAGCTAAGAGGGCAAAAGAAACTCCTAACTACGCAAATAACAATCACTGCTAAAGCTCAGAGGGCTTCCTACGAAGTGGCATATGTAATTGCACGGACCAAAAAGCCTCACACAATAGGTGAATCTTTAATTAAACCAGCGGCAATAGCCATGAGTCGCATTATGCACGGGGATAAGCAAGCCGCGGAGCTTGAACAGGTGCCTCTCTCAGATGGGACTATTGGCCGCCGCATCAGTGACATGGCACTGGACATCAAACGTCAAATCATTGACGCAGTGAAGGGAGGGAAGTATTCCTTACAATTGGACGAGTCCACTGACGTCTCCAATACCGCCCAGCTCCTTGTTTTTGTTCCGTACATTTTTGAGGGAAAGTTTAGTGAGGAAATGCTGTTTTGCTTGCAGCTGGAGGGAACTTGCACTGGCGAATACATTTTTTACAAACTGGATGGCAATCTCAAAAAAGAGGGTCTCTCTTGGAACGAGTGCGTGTCAGTGTGCACAGATGGTGCAGGTGCAATGCTCGGGAAAAACAGGGGTTTGAAAGCACGAGTCCTGCAAGTGGCACCACATGCCATATTTACGCACTGCATCATTCACAGAGAAGCCCTCGCAAGTAAATCACTGAACCCTGAGTTAAAACACGTCCTTGACACTGCAGTAAAAATGGTCAATCATATTATATCACGACCACTGAACACACAACTATTTTCAACTCTCTGCAACGAAATGGGGTCAAAGCACCAGGGCCTGCTGCTCCACACAAAAGTCCGCTGGCTTTCGCGGGTCAATGTGCTGAGCCGTCTGTATGAGCTGCGTGATGAGGTGCGCATTTTCCTCACTGACCAAAGATCTCCTCTTGCAGAGCACCTCACTGATCCAGGCTGGATTTCAAAACTGGCATATTTGTCATCAATATTTGAAAAACTAAACGGACTGAACATGTCACTGCAGGGCGAGAACACAACCATCCTGTCTCTCAATGATAAGATCGAGGCCTTTGTGCGTAAAATTGAGCGCTGGATAGCGCGGGTGGAAATGGGGCGCATTGACATGTTTGCCAAATTAGAAGAATTCCTGGAAGAAAATACACTGAATGCAAATATTGTCCGGGACTCAATTACTGGCCATCTCCAATCCCTTCGAGATCATTTTTACAAGTACTTTCCCGAAGATGGTACGCAGGAAAAACACGATTGGATTCGATCCCCTTTCACTGCCACCACAAACCATCTGCCGTGTGACATGGAGGACGCACTGATTGAACTTTCATCCGATCGAACCCTGAAGACACTTTTTCCCTCAAAAACGCTGGACGAGTTCTGGATTTTGGTGAAGGATGAGTACCCGCAGCTTTCCAAGGCCGCTCTAGAAGCACTGATGCCATTTGGATCAACCTATTTATGCGAAAAGACTTTTTCTGCACTGACTTACATAAAAAATAAACAAAGATCACGTCTTAACGTGGAAGATGATCTCCGTGTCGCCATCTCCAAAACTAAACCCAGACTGGATCTGCTTTGCTCAGCGCACAGTGCGCACCCATCACATTAGAGTAATAATGCTGTCTGACCGTCTAGTTTTGCCAGCAAGTTTTTGTGTTCATTTGCTTTTTGTTCTTTTTTGATGTTCACAGTTGGCACTGATTTTGCACATAAAACAATAAAATACAGCTTTGTATGCTTGTATGCTGAGAGAGTTGAATAAAATCGATTTGCCTTACATTTCACGCGACAGGAAGGCTGTTGAGGTGCGGTTGGGGGAGATGGGGGATCAATCATGAGTTCATATACATCATATAAATCAACAGGACCTACAGAGCGGCTTATTCACAATTTGTTTGGCAACAGCAGAATATGTTTTTCTGTCTGCATAGCTTGCTCATACAACACGCAAAAGTTTGTAAAAAGCACATTTCAAGTGTGTGTATGGGCCTTACCTTAGTTATTAATGAAGTCCAGTTCAGACCAGTTTCATGTTTAAGTCCAGATAATAGATATGTAATCCTCCATTTGGAAATAAGTCCAATGAGTTTACAAAAGTAAAACAAACGGGTGTATCCTCCATAAACTCGCTGCAGCCGACTCTCGGATAAATCCAAATTCTAAAATCAACCTTCTTACCCTTCACCACTTTTTCTTATAATTCATATAATCATTGGAAGCATAACATTACCCTAAGTGCATTTTAAATTATCTTAAAATGTATTATAGGTTTGTTAGCCAAACCTGTAGCTGCCCTGAGCAGAAGAACATCAAAAAAGGAGCTTTCTGATGGAATTGAATGCAACCAAATGTTGGGCTCACAAACGTCCCCCTGAGGCTTTCCTCACTTACAAGCTGTGGTTGAGCGCAATTAAGACCCATATATGCTTCAAAAACACAATTTATGAGCCATCGTCTTAACTGTAAACATGTTGACTGTAAATTACTTATGTTTGAACTTCTTAAACTGTGATAAACAGAGAAAACATTTTGATAGCACCTCACAGGCCTCTCCCTGTGAGCTGTCGTTTTTACGTTTCCCAAGAGAGGCCCGCCTCACAGCGCCGCTCTGTCAAATCTGCGATTTCAAGGTATAGATAAATGAATTAAGGCAAAGTTACATTGAAATAATTGTGACGGGGTTCTGAATGTGAAATAAAATGATGGCGCAGCCAGAGTACTTTTAAAGTTTTATTCCCAAAATAAAGAATAATAAAGTAATTAAGAATAAAGTATTGAAGTTTAAAGTATTGAAGTATAAAGTATCGAAGTATCGAAGTATCGAAGAGGAGTGCTCCTCTGTCCCAGTTCAGACTCACACTGACCCTGACAGTAGAGGCTGGCCTAGTCTTAAACCCCTCAGGCTCCTCCTACATGTCAATTAAGTCATAAACTTTTAGTTTCTACATAAACCATGATTACGTTCCTAATAACAAAAATATGGATAAATCCACAATCAACTCCTCTACTGTAGAGTTCTCCTCTGCACCTGTAGACTACAGAGGAAAAGTAATAAAATACATTTCCCAAAAAAAACCCGAAAAATACGATGACGTCACCAATGACGTCAGACGCAGACGTACGTGCGAGGCGCTCAAAACAGGAAGCGCGGACTGCGCTCGGTTTGCCGGGTTGGAGTTTGGTGGGGAGACGGATACTGAGTGGAAACTTTATGGAGTGCAAAACTATGGATGGGAATGGTTAACCAGTAGTGATGGCAATATGAAGCCCCATGAAGCCTTGAGGGATAGCAGCCTATTACTCGGCCCATGAGTCGAAGGCTCAAGGTGAATCATGCTCCACTACGCCATCATGTGGACAAAGAAATACATAACACTCTTAAGTGCTTACAATGAATGGTGAGATCTAATGTTAAAATGTATATTTACAATCTATGGTCTAACGTGTTGTGTTTGAAATGATGCTTCATGAACTATGAACTATTTGAGTCTTTCAGTCAATTGTGTTGATACAACAAACACATCCAAAGTAATACAGTTCTACAGAAAGTGATTAATGGAGGAAAAACTACCAAGAGGTGGATTAATTAAACACAACAAACCATTTATTCCCAATAAATAAATACATTTACTTTGCAACACAAAATTTATTATGGGTAGACCGGGATTCGAACGCTATATCTTCTGCTTCGGAGTCCGTCATATACCGACTGTGCCACACAGCTGTTGTGAAATGTATCATCCAGCGTATTATTACTAATAACTTGAAGCCTTGATATATGAGGTTTTACTAAAGTGAAACGTTTTTAATTGTATTTCATATGAAGTAGTTTCTCTATACTTAGTACAGGACTGCTCCACATCACGCACACACACGTACGCACACAGAGGCAGACGGGGACAGCCAATACAGTCTATGGTACAGCCGCGGATCACAAAGCACCTGTCAAAGCAATGCACTCTCTGAAGCACTATATGAACCGTGACGTGGTGCGGCCGCTACGCGAGGCTTCGAACGTCACCACACACGTGACCAATACACGCCTCGACCCACACTTCACAAGAAACGCCCCCAGATTACTCGGTCCACGCTTCGAAGACTCGGTCCGCTCAGCACATCACTATTAACCAGACGCCTAGTGTGCACCCAAGACAACTGGGATGAATTAATGAACGAGGATGGGAACGGAACGGACTGACAAGGAACAGGAACGACAAACCGGCAAGTGAGTTAGGTATGTATGCATGTGCGTGTGTGCGGGGGAAGTGCGCACGGACTGGGGAGACTGCCCTGGGCATTGACGGAGGCTGCTCCGTCACAATAATACACAGCACAAATCACTTGATATAGTGACCGCAAGTATCCATTGTATTATTTTTCTTTCTGATCTGAGGTGAGGCTGGGCCTTACTGGCCTCATCTGACCGCACGTCCCCACAATACTTTGAAAAAAACAATTTTCAGTTTGATAAGTGCCTTGCTGGATTTATATTGTTTCATTTTCGTTTTCTTAACAATTAAGATGTGAAGTCAATAATTCCCTTTGACTGACGTATCCAAAGTCGATGCAAGAGCGAGACAAGAGATCTTCACGTTTAACATCTGCATTTAATTATCTTTACAATCAGATACAGAATGTTCAACAAAAGTGCTCCTATTCTAGGCCTGCTCTTCCCCTGTCCGTGCCCTGTCCTGTCTGACCTCAAAAAAAACACACAGGGGCTCATGAGGGAGACTTCCGATGACGTCATCCTTATGCGTCCAAGGGGTGGAGTTTCCGGGTGTGCTGACGTCCCTTGTCCACTGGGAGGCGTCAGAATGCAGTTGGTGAATCTCCCAGTCTGCCTCAAGATTCAGGTTCTGAACTCTTGTCCTCGTCAAAATGTTTATTATTTAAAGTTAATAATTCGCCCTGTTTAAACAGCATTTTATCTTTATGACTCATGTCTGATTATCCTGTGTCCTTGGGGTTTTTCCTGAGTGCACAGAGGTCTTTCTGGCTATGATGTTCAAATGGTCAAATATTAAAATATACAACAGTTCCCCTCTGTTGACCTATATTAAACCAATTTAGGTCACAATCTTTCAATATTCCTTCTGGGTGCCGAGACTGGGGAGCTCGTCCATCATCGCCTTGGTTCTTGGTTCTGGCTCGTTATCTGTGAAGAGTTAATACAGAAAGAATACACACACAACAACATTCGAAACATTCCTTACAAAACTCTTTGATGACCACTGCTGTCATTCTCAGTGGCTCTGTGCCATTTTGTGGGGCTTTGCTCATTTTTCCAAACACATTTTGTTGAACCAGGAAGTGCTGTCACTTCCTTCTCTCAGACCGTTTGGGATAAATGTACATTGTTAATCAAATTGGTATTATCCGTACAGGAGCTAATCTATTTTAGCAGGTTTCTCTGGGGTTAGTCCCTATACAACGGTATTTTGATTCTCTAATCTGTTGCTGACAAATTGACAGCTCTTAAAATTCTCAAAAAATACCTAAATATCTACTTTTGTGCTATACCCAAATACATTAAAATGCTTTTAAATGTTTTTGAATCTCTGTTGTTTCTAATCTATCTCATTAACTTTTGGCATTGTTAACATTCACCTATGTTTGAAACAAGCGAATTTGACAGTATCTAATAAACCTGTGCATAAACTGTAATGAACTTCATCTACCTTTAAAGTAAATACTTTTGGACATAATATGAAGGAAATGGTCCTTTTACCGCTTGATATTAGCCCTGTCTAAAAATAATCTCTATTTTTGAAAGCATCTATCTATTTTATACTCTATTGTGACTCCAAATCTTGGTAGTAGTTTGAGCCAAAGCCTATTCCCAATTTGTGAGTTCTGATTGTAACAATAGCATTGGCAATAGACGATTTTTTATTGGCTGGTTCTTGTTCTGCAAATCACTATTCTATGTATTGTATTTCAGACAATTCCAAAAACAACACAGTCGTTCTCCAATATTAAAGACATACATCTAAATCAAGTTGCCTGAAAGGGATTTTAACTATTTTAAAACCGTTCTCTACGATTATAAGGCTATGAAATTAATTATTTAATAAACAAAAGCACATTCATGGCTTCTGTCCGCTGCTTATAACTGTTTAAAGAGTTGTCCCAAACTTAATATGTGTGAATACATCAGCTGTTTGTAATAAACAATAACATTTAACCTGTTCTCCAATGGAGCAGCTCAGAGGCTGCGTCAAGAGCAATGTTATATTTGAGCTATTTTAGATTTAAAATTGTGTTAACGCCTGTCGTTCTATGTCTGCATTTTAATACTACTCTCTATAAACACATCTGCACTAATTCCTACAGATGTGGAAAACAGAAACATCTAAAATCTGACTCCATTTGATTCCTTTTTACTTTAGTTATTAGAACAATTTGACCTTATTGATACTTATTTCCACAATAGAACTATTTTGATTATTCACTAGTCTAACTATTATTACTATTGTTTATTCTGACACCTCTTCTTAGCGACTTTTCAACCTATAGCTCCTCGAATCCAATGACATTATAGCTCCAGACTATTTCATTCTATTCTATTATTATCTTAAAGAGTAGATCTGTTTGATGTTATAAGCGCTATTATTTCTCCTTTTGAATTTGCACAACACTAAATTTAGAATGACCCCCTATGGGACAAATATAGAATTTTATTCCATTTTGGCAACTCCGAAAATTACTTAATAATTTTCCCATTTTGCTTTTTTTTAGGCTGCCCTTTTCTATTATGTATTTGGTCTTGTAAATATATGTTTTACACTTCTTTCTAATGATTTAGAAGGTTAAGGACCATGACCACCTATGACAATAACATTACTATACTCCCTCTGTTGGTCGTGGTCCAAAGTATAAAACATGCATCTGTATGTGTGTAGATTACTGTTCCAATCATCTTCAGTTGTTTCCTCCCGGATCGTCCTCAATTCATATTGTGGGCTTTGGTGCCAAAGTAGAGGCTCATTTTCCTCATGATCCATACTACCGTGGTATCCCTGAAGCAGGTGCAGTTTATCTTTCATCTGAAAAACAAACATTAGAACACAAGAAACGCCCACTTTCCTCTCTTCGCATTGTGCAGCCTGTCAATCAATCCAATTGGGCAAAACATAACTACATTGACAGACGGTGTGTGGCATCAGGGCAGAGGCTGTAGCCAAATACAGACTTAACAATATGTATGTTTCTAATTTTATACTCCCCTAAATGTGAATTACAAACCAAAGGTGTCCTCCGCCCAACGACAGCTCACTGCGGTTGGACCGAATCACTGTCAGGACAAACAGCAGAGGGAGGGACTCCCAGTACCTTCAGCGAGGTATTTCATCTCAGAGTACTTTCTCAGAGTACTTTTCTCAGAGTACTCATCCCAGAGTACTCTCACTTTTACACCTGTTCAATAAAGCTTGTTATCTTTGAATCTCTAGTACTTACACCGTATGCTGTTGACAAAAAATAATTATTCCATGATCACATTAAAACATTACAGAAAACTTTTGTTATTCCATTCTCCGTTCAGCATTCCTCATTTCACTCCTCAGTTCACTCCACAACACACTCACAACACACTCACAACACCCCACGTTAGTATTGGTCCAGTTTGTTAAGGTCAACGTAGTGTATTTGACATGAACGCACAAACATATAACATACACAAACATATAACATACACAAACATATAACATACACAAACATATAACACACACAAACATATAACATACACAAACATATAACATACACAAACATATAACATACACAAGAGGCCTGTAATTTTAACTTTGTTATATTTTTCCATGTCCAATTACAATTGTCTCATGAGTTATTTTATCGTTGCAACTTTCAGAGCCTGCAGAACATGCAGAGCTTTGAGAGATTTTTCCTAAAAGGATCCATTTCAAACTTTAGTGTTTAAACCACGTGGTCTTTACTCGGGCTTGTCACAAACTGTGTCCCCTATATTTTTAATGAGCTCTTGTCACTTAAAAAAAAACTCATGCACGTGCAATAAATGTTTTTCCTTTTTTTTTTTTAAAGCCAGTTCGGATTCCTTAAAAAATGTAAATTAGTTTCAAACTTTAATACTTCACCTTTGTTTCACGTTCATGTGGAGAAAAGACCATTGTTTTATGTGTGTGTACTTGCACCAATCATGTCTCAGATAAACGGCCAACAGTTATATCAAAGACATAATTGTCCTAATTGTTTCTAATTTAGCTATTTGGAAGAGAAACATGTCATAAAAGATTTCAAAAAATGTCCCTACATCTTTGTTTTCAACCAATGAACAGTGTTGCGTCTATGTGTTATCAGAAATGATCCAATATCACCTTTAGCCAAAATTCAGAAATGCTTTAAATCATTTTTCAAACTCTAATTGTCTGAACAAACCATTTTGTACTAAATGCAACGTCCATTAAAAGCTGCAGTTCTCTTCCTAGCACCAGTTTCAACTGTGCATGTGACTATTTTTAAATAATTAACGAGCCACGGTTCAGAGGTTGAAAACACTGCTTTAAATATCCGTATTACCAAGATCATGCAGTTAAAATCAATAATTCTAAACTTCTCCGCGTCTATAACTTTAAATAATAATACTAGTTTCAATAATAGGGCTCCTCTACCTTAAATATACTGCTGTTCTAATCTCCTTGTGTCTCATGCTAAAGCAAGAGTCTAATTAATTTTAACGATTGTCCTGTATTCTTTCATGCAGCTAAATGTGGTGTTATGAACGAATGACCTAGCTAAATGTATAAATATGACTTAAATTCCACATGTCTCTGTGCGTTTGTTTGTCTGTATATATTTACCTTCTGTCTGTCTCATTTAGCCTGGCCACGTCTTCCTCTTATGGTGTCTTTCAGTGTCTTTTGTCTCAAAGTGTCCAATGTCTTTGTCTCAATGTCTTTTTTCTTCTTCTTTCAATCAATCACTTTCTTTCTTCTTTCCCGACAACTTTTTCTCATGTCTTTCTTCTTCTTTTCAATCACTTTCTTCTTCTTTCAATCTTTTCCTCATAATGTCTTTCTTCTTCTTGTTAGGTTTATACAACGTTCTACTCCGTGCACATAACTCCACTCGGTTTGTGCAAAAGTCTGGTTCTTCTCCATGAAATGGAGGCCGGAGAGGTCTTCTTCGAGAGTTCCTGTTAGCTGCTGCAGCCGATGCTGCAGTCTTTGCTGCCCCCTGTGGGTGAAACGGGGGAGACGCAGATGGTCCGTGCTGATGGCGCTCGATTGAGGACTTGTGGCAGACGATTTTGGCCAAATGAGACAGACAGAAGTTTTCTCGGAAAAAACAGACAAACAAGAAGCACAAACAAGTGTGTTAATTACCATACGAAACCAATGATTAATTACAATTCAAAATAAACCTATGAAATAATTAATATTAACATTTTAAACATTAAATTCTGAAAACCAATTCTGCATTCAACTGGTATCCTAAGCCCTACTTTTTCCAAAAGTATAATGCTCTCTAAGATCATTCTAACTTTTATATCACCAAAATGTAGGGGAAAAAAACTTGTCTAGACGCCTTGGAGATAAAAAATAAAAAAAAATGCCTCTTTATAATCTAACTCAAAGTTCTGTGATCCTATGACTCCATGTTAGTAACATTATCGTGTGTATAAATGTAATTTTCTACAAAAAATTCTTTCTTCACGAGAGAGAGAGAAGACAGAGAGAGAGAGAGAGAGAGAGAGAGAGAGAGAGAGGAGGAAGGGGAGAGAGAGAGAGAGAGAGAAGACAGAACGAGGGAGGGGAGGGGCTACTCGAACAAAGGAACACATGGATGATTGAAATACACCCCTTCTTTTGCTACATTTTCCTCGTTTTTATCGTGATATGGTCTTAATCAGTGGTAAAAGTTTTTCTCACGTCAAACGACACTTTACATTTTATCCTTAAATACGTCAGTAATGGAAAACATTACCATTTGCTACATGATTAATGTATCGAGAGTTCCAGCAGAATCTTTTTTTTTTTTTTTTCCCTGATTCTCTGTAACTGTCGAAACATTACATCCCAATACAAGAGAAAAACTCCCAGACTGATCTTTTGTCATTTCTTCACATGAAAACTCATAGTTACAGCCAAGTGGCTCCCTTTTTTCTCATTAATCAGATCATTATTATCAGAATCCACATTTTAAATACTTGGCTTTTTTCTGTTTAAATGTACCCTTTTTTCCGCCCCCCGGGGGATATGGAGTTTTTATTATCCTATCACTTCTGACCCTAACTGCCCCTATCTCTCTAATCCTATTTATCTAAACTCTTGTGCCTCTTTTGCACCTTAAAACGGTGTGCCTCTTTTGCACTTCTAAATCCTGTGGCTCTTTTCATCATCTGTTCTGTTTTCTTTGGAGGGACCCATGCTTCCCCCAAGGTTAAAACGTCTAAACCTGACTATTGTTCTATCGCGTCCGATAGAACGCCCCGTCACGGCGGTCTCGTCTGGCCACGCTGCAATCTGTCGAGCCAAAATCTCTCTCTCTTCTATTTAAAACAATGTGCAGATTTCCAAAACTGTGATCCGCTTACCTTAGAAGCGACCTTTTTGAAGAGCAGAGAGATTTTTCCAAACCCACAAATCCAGTCTCTATAACTGAGCTCATCTCTGTCCCGCTCCTGCCCCGATCACGTCGGGGTCACCAAAATGAAGTCAATAATTCCCTTTGACTGACGTATCCAAAGTCGATGCAAGAGCGAGACAAGAGATCTTCACGTTTAACATCTGCATTTAATTATCTTTACAATCAGATACAGAATGTTCAACAAAAGTGCTCCTATTCTAGGCCTGCTCTTCCCCTGTCCGTGCCCTGTCCTGTCTGACCTCAAAAAAAACACACAGGGGCTCATGAGGGAGACTTCCGATGACGTCATCCTTATGCGTCCAAGGGGTGGAGTTTCCGGGTGTGCTGACGTCCCTTGTCCACTGGGAGGCGTCAGAATGCAGTTGGTGAATCTCCCAGTCTGCCTCAAGATTCAGGTTCTGAACTCTTGTCCTCGTCAAAATGTTTATTATTTAAAGTTAATAATTCGCCCTGTTTAAACAGCATTTTATCTTTATGACTCATGTCTGATTATCCTGTGTCCTTGGGGTTTTTCCTGAGTGCACAGAGGTCTTTCTGGCTATGATGTTCAAATGGTCAAATATTAAAATATACAACAGATGCTATGTTATTATCCAGTGTAATCCATGTATGAGTCTCTCCCTCGACTCTCCAAACAAAAATCCGCCCCCCCTCTCGGAAAATAGTTCCAACGTCCGTGTGGGGGGTCGCGGGGGAGTAGCGCATGTATGATGGGGGTCGCGGGCTAAAAACTTTGGGAACCCCTGATTTACCTGATTTTGAGCCACGTTGTTAATGTTGTTGCTCCCTGCCATGTTTAGTTTTGCGGCAATGAATGATCAACTCCGCGCAGGCTCGATTGTTTGTGAGTCTGTGAGCAGTGACGTAAAATTTCAGCAGTTTGCTGCAATTCGTATTCTCAAAGAAAAAAATGCAAGCACACAAAAAAAAATCGTATTCACAAGTACGAAATCACACTTATAGTTTTATATTTTTTTATTCTTAATTACAAAATTCCATGTATTTTGAGTTTGTATTATCCTAATCATCAATTCATACTATATTTTTATGCACAAATACCGAAAAATATGCACGCATTTTTTTTTTAGACATGCACGTCTTTACTGACCGTAATCTTACCCCATAGTGATAGTGATCCAGTGAAGTGAGGCCAGCACAGGGGCGATGTTCTCTCTCTTACATGTCCCTGTGAGCAAGCAAGCAGCAAGCATTCTGGACCTGCCAAAGGCGCTTAAGTGAGCTTAGGTCCAGGCCTAAGGTTATTTTTTTATTTTTTTATACCATGGATTGAAAACTTTTTTGTGAAATCATGACAATTTTCTTAGGTGATGTCAGTGTCAGGTGAAAAAAGCAGCATTCTCACAGTTTTGTACAGTTTGGATCAGGACTCTGAAGCCTCTCTCTGTTCTTGAGCTTCTGCTGTGTCCAAGTTGATTCCAGGCATTTTTCTCCAAACCCATCTTCAGCAGTCACCTCTTGTCTTCATAAATATGGGGAACCTGGACAGCAACGTGAACACAGGTAATAGCTGGAGACAAGGGTTCAGCCAAAGACAATGACCATTCCTTTCTTGAACAGTGTGGATTTTGCTAACTCCAAGACGTGTGAAGATGTTTTTTCTGTATTTTCTCTTGTCCAGCCGTTTAAATTTGGCTACAGCTTGATCTCACTTCAGATTATATCTTTCATAACTATAGAGCAATTATAATATTTCTCACTTAACTGTTGAAAGACAAAGCGCTGTTACAAACAACACTTGTCTAATTTATCTGGATCTGCTTTTTTTGGTTGTGTGATCTGAAGTGTTAGAAATACTGCATATTTAATCCTCAGCTGTAAAAAAATAAAGAATATAAAAGAGTATCTAAGTATAACATCACCTCTGTCAGGGTTTAATGGTCTAAATCAGATCTTTTCAACTTGTGGCCCAGGGGCTAAACCAGGCCTGCTGAACAATCTAATTGGGCCCTCAGCTTCTGTTCAAGTACTTTTTTTTTTAGTTTAGTAGTTTGTTCTCTTTTTAAGCAAGAATGTTCTCTGTATTATTTCAACACAATGAATATTGATATATGTTTATATTTATATTTTTCTCTGGTTTATATACCGGGTTGGTTGTAGTCCAGTCCTAGTTCTGTATTGGTTTGACATTAAGTATAGAAAATGCTATAATGATTACATTTTTACTGTTTTTGGTGCATTTACTTTGTCCCCAAACCAATGTTAAAAGTGTGAGGACAGGGCCACCCAAAAGGCTTTGTGAAAAATAAGTTGGCGATCCCTGGCCTAAAGTGTGTCCAAAGTGTTGGTGCCACTGTAAGTGCGTTCATGCCTGTGCTGTTGATTACCGCAGCTCTCTGTTCTATAGTGTCAGATAGTCTGCCATTAGACAGTTTATAAATATTTAATCTCCGACTGGGTCCAAAGGAAACATGAGCCCCTGTAAACAACACGGCGTCTGAACTTAGTTTGTTATCGTAATTGGTGACAAGAAATGAGATAA
Organism: Knipowitschia caucasica; assembly: GCA_964034765.1. Lineage (NCBI taxonomy): Eukaryota > Metazoa > Chordata > Actinopteri > Gobiiformes > Gobiidae > Knipowitschia > Knipowitschia caucasica. Next base: position 11,293,103 of record OZ035840.1, read on the forward strand.
GAGGCTCTGGGTGCACTTGTGAGGATGCGTGGTTCAATATGACACTACAGTTATGTTGAAGTAAATCTGACAACAAACTACCAGCTGTGAGACCGACATGTTCCACAGTGTGAATATCACTGCTGTTTTACTTCAATAGAATAATTACAACATACAGTCTTAATCCTTTCAAGCTCTGCTGAGTAATCTTTTTGTCAAAAGATAGATTAAAACAAAAGTATTTCATTTAAGCAGTGGGTACACAAGTACACACTGTACACACAGCCCTGACTGTACGAGTCAGGTCTTGGACTCCTGTCCAAGTCTCCTGTCCTGGAGAAGGGCCTCTGTGGCTCTAACCTCTCAGTATCACATGTATCTCCTTCAGAATGTTTCAAACAAAGGTTTAACTATTCTACTTCTGGTGACATGCCACATTAAAAACGTTACAGTGTTGCTTTAATACAAGCAGTGCTGCCTCTCTACCAATATAGAGTAATGGAGTAATGATCAGATTACTACTTTATTTATTTCAAAAGTAATGAAACTTAGATATAAAAACTATAGTGACAGTATTTATCAAAGTAGGAACACACTATCTACTACACACTGAAGTCGGAACAAACTCGGAACAAGCAACATGAAAGGCAGGCTGAGAACTGATGACAAATCCAAGCTCCATGAATACATCAAGAAATGTCTCAGTGGAAAGCAGGTGAGGAGGGCTGGAAGAGGGACCTTCATGGGAGGACAAGCCCCGACACCCATGTAGGGTAACGTCCCAACATGCTGCCTTATGAGAAAACATGTTATCTTTTACATTCTGAGAGCTGATTGACAGAATGAGGGAGGTATTTTCTTTTTCACTCATATGTCGGAAAAATCTGCTCTAAAGGCCAAAAACACATGCAACACACACGGTTTTGAGAATGAAAAACTAATCCGACAGATGTATAACATAGTTTGTGGTTCGAAATGTGGTTTTGGTTATAAATTAATGAGGGTAATACAATATGGTACAGTATTACCGAAAACCGCAATCATTTTTGTCACAGTAATGGACTGTTTCAATGTTCATACCGTGACAACCCAAAACATAACTGAATGACGATAGAGAGGGCCGGCCAGCAGCACGGAGGCACTCATGATGGCTGCACAGGAGCGGGCCCTGAGACACACAAGGAGGATAGAATTGCGATCTTTGGAGGACATTACTGATTATGTTTGATCTCATTTGGCCGTTATAAAAACACTATTACGCTCTTAATGAATGCATTTGTGTTTAACTTCACAACAGACTTTTCTAATTAAGAACAATTTGAAAATCTAATTACAGTGACTGTGATCTTACGTGTTGTAGGAGATGCTTTTTATAGCTGTGATTGTGTGGGTTTTTCAAATAAGACTTTTTACAGTTTGAAAGTTTAGATTGAAACAAAGAGAAGATTGCTCTGTGTGGGAGAGGTGGATAACACTTTTTATGCATTGGTAATCTGCTTTTACTTTGTGCCTCTGCATTTTGGCACACAGTTTTTTAACATATCAAACAAAGCCAGTTTGTCAAGAAAGAATTTGTGCTTTGTAATATTACAACCCACAACATTGGTTAAGTTCTGCTTTTTTTTGTTCAAATTTTGGCTCAAATACGGAAAGGAACTTAAATAATTGTGGGATCTACACTGATAGGCCTCTTTCTGGTTTCCAACTTCATATCGGGTTCCAAAAGTGTTTAGAATGTTCAAGTTGCTGAATCTATCAAATGTCATAATTCACATCAATACACTATTAATGTGAACTATACAATACAACATCTTTTGGACAGTCCACCTTTTCCTCTGATGGATCCAGACAGTGGATCACTGTCAAGTGTTACATGGAGAATGAGGTTCAGTTTTTCAGTAGAGACACACAATCATTGATCATAGACATTCAAAATATGTGTCGCTCCCAACAGGGCCGCAGGAAGATGCGCAGTGCAGCGAGGGCCTTTCAACGCTTCTTGCGGCTTTAATATTTTGTACATGATTTATTTTGACTTAATTTTTGTGGTTTTATTTGTCCTCATCTGTCGTTTCCTAGTTCCCGTGATTCATTTTGGATTTTGGATTTTTGAGTTTGTGTTTACCTCGGACTTTAATTCAATTTTGCATTCTTGTTTTTTGGGTCCTTCCTTAATTTCTCCATGTGACACATTCCAATAAATAACTATTGTTTTAACCGGGTTTCATATGATCATTTTATTTACCCGTTTTTTCTCCTGACCTCTCAATAAAGTTGCTCTTTCCCATTTTTATTTCCAAAAAGTAGCTTGTTTGGGGAAAAGGATTGGGGACCCTTGGATTCATGAATACTTTTTACTAGGATCCAGGGTTAGTAAGAAGCGTATTACAAAATGGAGATGAGTTTTAAAGGTAAGGTCTGATTCAATTTCCTTTCTGAATCTAGAATCCTGTCTATAAATAGATCCGATTAGGACTCCCCTTCAGTGCGTCATGAGTACATTACTATACGGCCTGGTCCACTGTGCCTAAGGCTTAGCTGCTCATTACACCCCTCTTCTTCGGCAGCAGCCCCCACGTTGCACCCACTGTACCCCTCTCCACGCCAGATCCCAACACCCAGCATCCTTTGCACCTGCTCGGCTTCTTCCATTAGGCTCGGTGGTCACGTCAAGTTAATGTGGCACAACTGTCACAACAAACCAAACCTAAAGCTCAGCATTTTCAGCTCCTCTCCGCTTCCTGTCACACGCAGACAGCTCATGAGTGGAGCCCTGTGTTATTTATGGACAATTCACCTGCCACCCCTCCCAACGTATTCAGCAGGGATTCTCAACCAGTGGGGCAGGTACTTGTTGATATGTCAGCATCTTTGGGTGGTACGTCTTGGACCTTGTTTGTACACAGAGGATCCTTGTGTCTCTACAGCTGCATTACTAATACAGCCTACGTCATCATAACAAGCATTTTTGTGATTAATTGCGACAAAATGGAATTATTCAGTTATTATGTATAACAAAATAAGAATTCTGGCCAACTGTCCAGTATAGTTATTATTTATTTGTTGGCATGCAGAATAAATTTACATTCCAAACTCCAATAATTCTTTCAGTACAAAGCCATGCACTTTTTAGCTGACCTTAGAAAGTAAGTAGGTAAATAATCTTTATTTTTTACAGACCAAGGTTACTCAAAGCGCTTGATAGTTCAGAGTTCAGATATTGTTTCATTCTCTTCACACTGGTGCATCAAAGCCACCAACCAACACCACTCACTCGTTACATTCAGACCTATTGTGCATGTTTTTAGTGGTAGGGAAAACGGAGCATCTGGAGGAAACCTAGACAAACACAGGGAGAACATGTAAAATCCGATCGGGATTCAAACCTAGGACCTTCTTGCTGAGAAGCGAGAATGCCTCCCAGCCTCTGTGCCGCCCAGTGTACTTTAGTATTTTCTATCTACAGCGGCACGGTGGCTGAGTGGATAGCACTCTTGCCTCTCAGCAAGAAGGTCCTGGGTTCGAATCCCGGTCGGACCAGGGCCTTTCTGAGTGGAGTTTGCATGTTCTCCCCGTGTCTGCGTAGGTTTCCTCCGGGTACTCCGGTTTCCCCTACCACTAAAAATATGTCCAATAGTTCTAGCTTGCGCCTCCTGTACCGGCGACCCCGCTCCCATCTCTGTGTGGAGTGAGAGATAAATGCCCATAATTAACAATTGTAAACCGCTTTGAGACTTTGATCTGCAGTGAAAAGGCGGTATATAAATAAAGATTACTACTACTACTTACTACTATCTCACAACCTCTCGCACTCACACACAAACTCTTAACCAACTGAGCCATCTGTACTGACAATTTATGAGTTTCATACAACTGGCAATTTCATGGGAACAAAATAGGATTTCATGGCCACAAAATAGCTTTATTTTCAGGTTAGGGGCTTTGCAGCATTCTGGTTGGACCATGTAACAGAATCCATACAAGGTACATTAAACTTTTCATTCATTCATTATTCAACCTGCTGTGGTTTAAATTACATACAGCTGCCCTGTCTGGCAGAAATACAGCCTCCTTTTTGTGCCAATGGCCAACACCAATCAGAGCGTGTAACTAACACACTCTCATGAGGTGGATGGAGTCTTGGCCGCGGACACAACATAATTAATTGACTAAGATTCACAACGCCAAGTAAATGTTATGAGAGGTTTTGCTCTGTCGCTAGTACAACATAAGGATTGTGATTTGATACTGTTATCACTTTCACCGCGTAATTTGGTGAACTTGTGGTACAATAAGTCATGATGACAATAACAAAATCAAGGTTATTGGTTTTGTTTTAGTTTGACTGGTTTTGTTTTAGTTTGATGGTTTTGTTTTAGTTTGACTTCCTGTCCCCCTGTTGATCGTCTGCCCCGCCCCATGTGTTTACCTGTGTCTCTGTGTCTATATGTCCCTGTGCTCCTCTCCCCTTGTTGCTTGTCCGTTGTCAATTTCTGTCCATGCCTGTCTTGTTCCTGGTTCTTTTGGATTTTTGAGTTTTGTTTTTCCACATTTACCATCATACATTTTTTTTTTCTTTTTGTATTTCAGCAATTTTGGTCCACTTTCACCCCACCCCCGTTACATAAAGATTCTAATACAGTTTTGAAGTTACCTCCTCAAACAGGCTACATGTATGCACATTCATTTCAATGAAAAGTCAATATTAGCAACACTAACAGAGTGGAACTAACTGGGTAGCAGAGGGTGCCAAAAGAACCACAAGACCTACCGACACGTCAATTCACACTACAGCTGAGGAGAGAAGGCGAAAAGTGTAGTATTGTTACACATTGTGCTACTTATTGTGTCATGTGAGTTCATGAACATGCACATCCCAAATTAGAATGACCAGAACAGGTATGTACAATATGTGTACATACTTGCGCATATTGCAATATGCGCAAGTGCAATACAAGTCAGTGCAAAATGGGTTTGTGCAATACATTGTCCTTTGTCGTCTGCTCTTACACTACCGTTCAAAAGTTTGGGGTCACCCAAGTGTTTTCCATGAAAAGTCACACTTATTCACCACCATACGTTGTGAAATGAATAGAAAATAGAGTCAAGACATTGACAAGGTTAGAAATAATAATTTGTATTTGAAATAACATTTGTTTTACATCCAACTTTGCTTTCATTTCAGACATTTGCAGCTAGAATAGTCATTTACCACATAAGCAATGTATAGAGTGTATTTCTTTACAGTTAAGACTAGTTTAAAGTTATCTACAGCTTTTCCTTCAAAAATAAGGACATTTCAATGTGACCCCAAACATTTGAACGGTAGTGTATATGTTTGTACCTTTTTTACTTTTTTTAAAAACTGGTTTTACCTATCTATTATACATCTTTATTATTTAAGTTGAGGTATGTTAACAAAAATGCTTGCTTCGTCACAGTTTTATTCAATAATGGATTACTACAAGGGGCACCGGGAAAATGAATGCTTAGTGTACAGTAAACAGAAGTTTTAACCCGCACCCAGTTGAGACGTCAATGTACTCAAACTGGTGAATAGTTCTGATATAAATGTCTTCTGAAACTGGAGTCATTTCATTTTCTTTGACACCCACAGTGAGAAAACAGCAGGTGACAGAAAAGGGATAAAATTAGTGGAAGACATTTTACAAAATATAACCCTCAGAAAGTCTATAATTAGAAAATTTGGTGCCAGACAGAGTTGATGAGACAAGTGATGTCTTCTTGAAGATTTTAATGTACCGAAAAGATAAGTTAGAAAATATGTTGAATTTTGCTTAGGCAATGTTTTTAAGTGACACTGACGCAAACATCCACAGATTATGCATGGATTTGATACTTGAGAATATAGGGGGAGGAGATTGCTGTCTGTTGCATCAGTTTGAGAGAAAACAATCAATTATGTATAAGTGCAATATAGAGAATACATATGCATTTCTCAATTTCAAATAAATGTAACTGTGTTCATGGGTAGAGTTATAATTAACCACAGCATAGAGAAATTGCAACAGTGTGCAACTTTCTGGAGGTGGTGATGCCCTTGAGATGCCCCCAAAGTAATGGAACAATTTGCTGAAACATTAGTACTGCATCTTTCTCTCACTTGTGTATTTATTTTTATTTATTTATTTATTAAAGGGACAGTGCATATTAAAATATATTATGCATGTAAATATGCCAGAATTAGCCAAAAGGCTACTTTTCATCTGTAGTCCCTGGACAGTTGTTAAGTGTCCTCCTGAAGGGAATAAAATTAAACATATCACAAACAGATAAAACATAACACAGTAAAATATATACAAGCAATACCCTCAATAACACAAATCAAACATATAAACATGAACACACAACTGTTACACACTCAACAAAAAATGAAGACAAGTCAGACTCACAGACAAAGAACAAGAGGCCAACAGGGGGCAGAGGTGAGGAGTCAGTGCTGACAGCTTTGATTATGAATGAGCCATTTCTTTACCTGTATTTTGAATGTTTCATATGTATTGGTGTTCCTAATTGTTGTGGGGGTGAGATTCCATTCATGGGCGGCTTTGACAGAATATGTTGATTGACTAAAGAGGCTTTTTCTCAGAGGGATGATGCAGTCGCCCCTTGCTGCTGCTCTGGTTCTCCTGAGTTCTGCTGTATTGGTGTGAATGAACTGTGTGAGTGGGGGTGATGACAAACCATGAATTATTTTATAGGTGAGGCAGAGATGTGAGTATTTGACCATGTACTATGTTTTTATTTTGAGCAATATATTTCAATCACCTTGTATTGCTAATTATGTGAAGAACTGGGCTTTGGGCGGCTTTTCTTTTCTACACAAATAAACGTTCCTTGTTCTTAAAGGTATAAAGGAGGATTTTCCCATATTTTAGGAAAGAACCGCCCTTTCTACTTTTTGAACAAAACTCTCTGCTCTTATAGGACAAGGACGTATAAACAGAATGATTGACATTTGGGAGGACCAATAGTGTTGATGATCCACCCGGAAGTAGAAAATCCTCTTGTATACCTTTAAGATACAGTATGTAATCTTTTCGTACTAACCCCTTTTACAGACAGATTCACAACGCTCTTTTGTGGGGTGGCCATATATGATGTGCATGCCAGACCTATTGAACATGTTCCTAGTGGTGGGGGAAACCGAAGCAACCGAAGAAAACCTATGCAGACACGAGGAGAACATGCAATCTCCAAACAGAAAGTCCCTGTCTGGAGTGGGAATCAAACCCAGGACCTTCTTCAAACTGCTGTGCCCCCGTGCCTTAGAATATACAGTACATTCATTAGTTTATCATAATCAGCCAAGAAAGACGGATGAGAAACAATGTTACAGTGGATTCATTTGTAAAAATTGGGTCTGACTATAAAAACACGATATGTGCAAAGTTAAAGTTATAGTTGAGGTGCAGATGATTTGAGAGCTCATCCTGAGACGGATACAAAAGTTTAAAGAAGAGGATTGATGGAGGACACAATGGAGGCTAATGAAACACAGACCTGGAGCCAGACACTGATTACACAAGACACTGGTGATGCTGAGGTCTGCAGCAGAGAGGCCTGAGGGAGACCAGCAGGGAAAAGGAGAAGCCATGTTGAAATGCCAAGCTAAAATAAGTTAAATGTGTAATGTTTGAAATGTGTGCACTGTCAAGCAAATCCTAAAATGTTAACACTCAAAATCACAAACTAAAATTATCAGTATTACTAGACAATAACTCATGCCCCAAGAGATTGCCTTCAACTATGGAGGTCATTTAAAACAATACACACATCTTCTGAGAATACTAGGGTTCTATCTGAGTTTAATGTGGTCTAATCAGCACCTCCTGTTAGGTCGGATGGATTGTCTCAGAAAAGAATAAGTGCTCACTGAAACAGAATTAGACGTATGTATGATATATCTTGATCTGAGATGGGTCTATTGAGCATATCTATGCAGCTGTTTGGGATGTGATCGATCATTGCCATGGTTACGGAGGGAATGCAAAAGTTCTAGGTAGCCACTATAGATGACTGACAACTGAGTAAACAATAATCCATGCTTGAATGCCAGTTGGATGTGTTCCATAATTTGATATGAATTCAGCTGTGAGAGGTGTTGTCTTCTGTAGGTAATACAGGCAGTGTGTTAGGCAAATACAGAAGTAGCAGTTGGTGAGATTGTTTGTTTACCCCTCAGTGACTCACATAATTTTATTTTTTCAGTTAAGCCCATGAAAAAAGGGAGAAAAAAGTGTAGTTAGAAGGATGAAGGATGTAACGCACACCAAAAAACTCTTACTGAGGTGCAGAGAATATCATAAACAGTGAGTGAGAAAACGTTACACTTTAAAGTTGTCAATTAAGACTTTGGGCCTCTTTGATTTTGTCATTTCAATATCTTTTATTTGTATTATATAAGCAGTTGTCTGAAAGAAAAACGATAGCTGATAAAGATGGCTGAAATGTCTGACTTAAGAGTGAGGTTTTCTCTGACCTCACTCTTCAGTCAGACGTTTCAGCCATCTTTGTCAGGATAGGTACCTCAGCTTTAACATTTCTTGTACTCACCATGAAACCTGTAATCGCCTTATTTCTAAAACAATGTAGTTTTCAATCCGTAAAAACCCAAACTTGATGGGTTTTTGGGGGGGGGTTCAAAAGGAGGTACAATGCATATTAATGAACATTTAACCAATGTAAATATACCAGATTAAAGCCTTAGGCTAATTTCCATCTGCAGACCCCCTGGCAGGTTGATGTTAACGAAAAACATAAAAAACAAACAAGACATAATACTACAAATCATGCAAAGAATGCAATGTACACAAGACTATATACAGGACATGTTATTATTGCAATATTTTGATTCCTGAAGTCACATCTCAACAAAAGCACATTTGAACATTGCATAAACTCAATTGTGGCAGAAGTTGATGTGATAAAAATAGCCTTGTCCTCTGGGTTCTCAGTGGCCGCTGCCTCAGGCCACAGTGTGGAACAGCTCAACACTTCTGCTCTGAAACTGAGAAGGACTGAACTTTATCAACTCATAAACCACAGATTATTGCAGCAGGAAAGAGTCCCAAACATATCTGAAAGAAAAGAAATAAACATACAACAAACCCCACAGAGGTTCAGTCTCAGAGCTTTAAATAGAAGGATTCCTTTCACAGCTGCGTCACTTTGCAGAGCAGGGCTACAGTATGAATACATGTGTATCTACATTGACAGATTGGCCAGCGTTACTATTGTAAAAGAGACTTCATCATAATTGGTCTAACCTGCTTTCATAAATAAAATATGAAACTGCAGATTACGTACTGTATATGTGGGCAAACAGGGGTTTTCTGTTCATCTAAATAAAGATGTTTTCAATTGACAGAATTGACAATACTTATACTGGTCTAGTCTCAGAATCTTATTTGGTCTTGTTAAGACAAACACATTTTGATCATGCGTACATTCATACATACTGTACATACTGTACATATTGTTTGTAAATATTCATATGATATTCTATTACAGCATTAGTGCTATTGAAAACAAACACATTATTATACTCTTGTATTGTCCTGGGCACTGCCACTCATATATTTAATTCAAATAAATTGTTCTGCAAATTCTACAAATACAGTATCTTTCCACAAATAAAATTGTTTGTTTGTCTGAGACAATATTTAGAGTCTAAATATTGTCTCAGACAATATTTATCTGAAAGATTTTGTTTTATTCATCCTTGTTAATTGCCTCAGCAATAAAGTGTGAATCACTCACAGCAACAGGGACTGACAGCCAATCAGCTGCTGGGATGTGGTGACGTGGGAACAAAGTGCTTCTGTGATTGTGACTCTGTGTATAACTTTATAGTGATGTCACTGTACAATATTTTTTTATTTTACAGTGATATAAAGTATCATATGCGAACAACTGAAAGATTGTGTATTGTACTTTTTAATGTACTATGAAAATTTGTTTTGTATTTGTTTGATTTGAATGTTTCCTTTCTTGTTTTGTTAAGCACTTTGAGTTTTCTTGTGTGCAAAAACACTGACTCACATCAGAATGATGAGTGAATTTACTTTGGAGTTACCAAGGATATGACATGGACTGGTTTGAGCCTTTTATCAAATGGCATTAGTGTACACAGCCAGTAGGGGGCAGCAGAACACGGGCTCTAAAGCCATGTGACTTCACATGCGCAACCACGGCCTTTAAAGCAACTGTGTGAAACTTTCCGGAGTTTGCACCTGCAGGTTTAAGTCAAAAGACACAGAGTAAGGATGCCTTCCATATACAAAGAAAAAGGACCAGTCACCCACTCACCTGCAGCGCACTGAAACCACCTGAATGAGGAAATTAGACATTAAATAGACAAGAGTAAGCAAAGACATATATTTTTCCGGTATAAAAGAAAAGAAGTCATGATTGATGTGTAGCTCAAAGCTTTCCTCACTGCTTCATGCAAATGTGGTGTGACCTGGAGCATGCTGTCCTTTGATACATATGTCAAAAACATGTTTCCCATTGATCAGCTGACCTTATGCCAGCACAGATTCACTGTATTTGAATCAAGAGTTGAGGATTAGTTAATCATTTACTCTTATGAGTATTTGATGTTAAACCAGATTTCAAAGTCTGCTGATAAGTGATTATCTAGGGCTAAAACTGTCACTATCTCCGGGGCTCCTGACCTGCACATGAGACCCTCTGCTTCTCCGCCGCCTGAACTGTTTCTGGAATAACCTTTTCTCAGATCACCATGAGCCAAAGAACTGAAAAATTCCTGCAGTTAAAAAACACACACACAAAATGTATCACGTTGTTTTGGATATCATTCTTGATTTCTTGCCTTTCTTCGTTTTTCCTTTTTTTGCAGTTTAGCTAATTTAATGGATCTCATATTTATAGCTAAAGGATTTACTATTTCAGTGTATCTTTTTGCATATTTAAGTTGTATTTTTTTTTTCTCCTTTTTTAGTCTTATTATTTATCGCATAAAGCAAATTATACTTTGATAAGCTTTTTAACACAGGCTAATGTGAGCTGAGGTGTAGCTGCAGTGTTGTCCTGGATATAGTGGTGTCAAAGGTGAGAGGGGAGAAGGTTAGGGGCAGGTTTCATAAAAAGAGGTCTAAAAATGTTTGAATGATTTACGTGCGTGTGCGTGTCTGTGCGTATGTGCGTGTGTGTGTGTGTGTGTGTGTGAGTGTCCATATTAGGTGTCTTTTGTGGTATCATGAATCTAGTAAAAGTTATATAGATTCAGTAACTTTATAGACCAGCCTTACAAATCACACTTACAGACATTTACCATACATCAAAAACCATATTAATATAAGATTACATAAAATTGCTAAAAACATACATACTTCTAGAGTAGAAAGTCAATTTTTAACATACATAATTTTAGCACAGCTTGAGCATAATTGTCTAAAGAAAATGTGCGGTTTTGATTTCTGGTTTTTGGTCAATCTCTTTGTCATAGTTATAATCTATTTGTGATTCCTCAAAGTGCCAAAACTTCACACACAACTCCCGTTAAGTGCCGTGAACAACTAAAAATGGACGAGTGAGTCATTTCAGCAGATCTCAGGCTGAAGACAAATGCACTCTACTCTTAATCAGTTCACCGCTCTGAAATAGAAGTAAAACAGATTCCATTGTGCAGTGAGTATACAGTGATATTTATATGAGGTGCTTGTGATAAAAGCCCAGGGAGAATACTGTTTTTTCTTGTGTTATTTGTGTTTCCAGAGCAGGCCCTGGTTCATCTGAGGCTGTTTGTTTTTATTTATGTAGATATAACATGATTGTTTTGTCGCACAGTCGCTCAGTGGGTTTTTCTCACTGCAGACCTGTGTTTTGTGACCCATGTTGAAAGGCTGTGTCGACATCTGACAACAAAGGGAAAGGGAGGCGTGTGGTTTTGACCGTGTTGGATTTTCACCACGTTGATGTCGGGAGAGTGTCAGGAAAAAAATGGTCAAAACAAACCTCAGACTTTCAAAATATACCTTATTAAGTCACAGCGCTGTTTACCCAGGAATCACATTTTCATGGACTATAGCAAGAAATATAAACGTTATCAAACATCATTTTACAAGGATAATTTTACAAAAGAAAGAATCCCAAACATTGACGGTAAGTACTTCCCTCTTGTTGGTGGTGATTCAACAACATTTATGGACATTATCAATATTTATGGACATTGCTCATCCGCCCCTGATGGACCAATGGCTCTATGTGTTTTATGTCATTGCATTTCTTGTTTTTGAACTATTTGAATCTCTTCTCTGTGTTTGCAAATTTGACAGTTTTGTAAAGTCTTCAGAGATAGCTACTGTTGCAACATGTAATTTAGGGCTATACAAGAAATAAATTGAATTGAATTATTACACGGCTTGTCACACTGTCATTAAGCGAAGTATTATCCTTCGTGTGACTTGTCAACTTCACTTTTAAAACCGTTGTCACGTCATATTTTTCCGTAGCGATCCCACTAGACTCGCCTCGGCAAAAACACTACAGGAGTCCTTCTGAGATCCCAGTGTTTTGGCTCAGTGTGAATGAGGCTCTTGTTTTCTCAGATCATTACCAGAAAAACCTTTAACTTCCTCCACTTCTATGCAAACAAACTTTATACATACTCAAGAAATGACTTCCTTTTTAGCTTCGTCTACTCAAAAACCTTAAAAAATCCCTAATGTTGACGTTTTAACACATTGTACGTTCACCGTGAGTCACTGCTGTTAGACGTCCAGTGCAGAAGCCATAATAATAACACCACATAATTCAGCCATCACTGCTGCAGTCACAGTTGCTGCTTCGGCGTTGGAAAGAATCTCAACGTCAATTTGGCGGATGGGTCTGTGACAAGGCCGCCAACGCTGTTCCCATAAGCGCTGCATCTGCTGGAAATAGTTCTGAATTGTGCGTCTGCGGGGATAGGTGCGGGGCATCTGTTGGGGGAGTTTTATACATAGGACACGAGGCCGGAGCTTCTCCATATCTGATAAAAGATGAGGATTAAGAGCTCAATCAGATGAATGTGGAGCTTTGGGAGGTTTGGTTCAGTTGCCCAGGCACCAGACAGTGATGATAAGCCACAGTTTCCAACCACAAATACAAGAAATAGCAAATGGCACTTGAGAAAATAGCAAATAATAATAGTTTTGCATGATTACTTAAATTGCTCAATGGAGAATATGCTGTTTAGTCTGACAGGAGAGTTGTGTTGTTAAACCTGGTATGTTATAATGCATATGATTGTCACTGGCCGCAAGCTTGTATATATTGAAATCCAGGATAAAAGTGGTTTAAAATGCTTGTCATGTTGTTTGCAAAAAGTGATGAAAAACAAAAATGCTCAAATTTGACAAAAATGTATTTAAATATACCAATTGGAGAAGAAAAAGGATCTCGTTTTTAAAAGATAAAATAAATATCTCCATTAGAATGAGAAAATAAAGCGACTAAATGCCTTGTTCCATTTGCAAATCTTGTTTTAAGACAGTCAGAATGTTCTCAAATTAAGATAAAAACAACTCAACATAAATAACTCATTTAATAAATTTTTATTTTTTGTTCAGTGTATACAATTGTGTTATATGCATAATCTTTATAGTTTCCAAAAACATTTAAAACCATACACCAATGTAAAGTACAATACAATACAATACAATACGTCTTAAGCAGGGATTGAAAGTGCTGGAGTGATTTTGCGGTTCTAATGTGCAAAAGTAAAGAGTTCCACAGCTGTGGCCCCATCGCAGAAAAGCTCTGTCTCCTCTGGTCTTCAGCCTGGTCCTAAAGACAACAAAAAGGTGCTGATCTGCAGAGTGTAGAGCTCTGGAGGGAAGGGGGGCTGGAGGTGTTCAGATAAATAAGATTCTATTCAAACTTTTAAAAAACGATAATATTAAGTTAAAAATGAATTCTAAAGCAAAGTAAAAGTAATAAAATGTCATATGTTCTTCCACTGAAAACCAGGAAGAGTCAGTGTTGGTGAAGATGACTGACTGGGACAGAAACGTCCTGGCCTGACCTGTGCTTTGGGAACCACCGCTCTCCTGTGTTCTCAGGTCAAATATGAGTCAAAGTAACACTCAGTGTCAGATTACTGCAGCTGACATAAGACCAAAGAAAGAACATTCCAGTGATTTATCTTGCTGGCTGGACTACTTTTTAAGCATCGCTTTGCACTGTTGTTCTGTCTATTTATATTCAGTCAGAGGATCCACCAGGCCGAGTTACATGCCAGATTAGTGGAGAAGCAAGCCCACAGTGATTGTATTGGTTTGACATTAAAGACACCTGAATTAAGGACGATGTTTACAAGCATGGGGTGACAGTGGCTCAGTTGGTAGAGCATTGGCCTTAGAGCCTGAAGGTCGTGTGTTCGAGCCCACCACAAGACCTACTTCACGACTCTCACTGAACACTGCTGTTGTTGTGTCCTTGGGCAGGACACTTATGCCCTGCTGAATAATCAATGCTCAGTGAGGGGCTGGTGCTCTGTGTACTGGGTGCAGCTCTGACTGCCACCCCCCGACCCAGAAATGGATTAAGGGGAAGAAAATGGATGCGTGGATGGGTTTACATGCATCCTTTTATTAACAGAAAATCAACATTCTGCACGTTTACTGCTGCTATGCTTGCTACAGTTTTTGTTATCTCTATTCTGGCAAAACTCAAGTGGCTGGAATATGAATGTTGCAAAATAATAATAATAATCTCTTTAAACAGTTAGGATAGAAAAATTCTTATTCAGAGGTCTCCAACCTATTTCTCTTGGAGAGTGAGCGAATAGTTTTGGCAGAAGTAGCCTTCTTTGTCTTTTTAACTGAAACAGCAAATATTCTTTAATATTAGTGCACAAAACTAACCAACTTCAGTGGATATTTATAATAAATAAAAAGGTTTTATTAATCATCAAATTGAATTGTCTTTTTTCTCTGTGGAACTACCTAGAAGGCGATGACGAAGAACTGGCAGTGCCGGCACACCCCTGAAGAATTTACTTTTGGGACCAAAACACTTTACTGCAAATGTAAATGATGGTGACTTAGAAAACTTATCAGAGTTTAGGGCAATTATAGACAGTGTTCTAAGAGTACCACAACATGTCATCATGTGCAAATACTGCTGTAAGTTGGCGACCACTACACCTATAGTGCCATACTGTAAGATACCGTAGGCAAAATACAAACATATTTTTGGATCCCATTCAGAGTACTTTGTATTAAGAAGCCTTCTGGATGTTGTTCATGTGGGCTCAGAATAGGCCACTTAACTCAACCTTTAAAAAAAAGACACATGGTGAACACAAGATTTCAGCAGCATTATTTTATTGAAATAAATAAATAACTATCAAAATGTAACTTAAAAACAACACAAATAAAACATGAACGACCTAAAACAAATGTGCAATGATATTTGGTACAGCACTCACAGACCACGACATGTGCACATGCTCTGGCAGTCCTTCAGACGTTATCTCACACACTTGAGGACATCAGCTGACCACTCAGAGCTGCATGTCCTCTGCAGGGATCAGACCAGGCCATCAGGACCAGGAGGGGGGTCCCGTCATCACCCCCCTCTGTGTCTGTTTCCACTCACACTCTGTCCCAAAACAATCTCACTTTACTGTCCCCTGTGTCATCAGTTTCCATCAGTTATAATCGAGACATTCATGAACACTAACTTTACCAAAGACCTCTGATGCATGTTCTTTCCCTCTACTCATTTTACTGAAGGAAATCAACAACTCTGTCTTGGGATTGGCTTCATCCATTGGTTTCAGCTTGCAACAATTTAAGGATTTTTTTCCCCCATTAAATTTAGTTTTTTTTTGATCACTTGCAACTGGTCTCATTCTTGTGTCCTTTAATTGATTTTTTTTTTTTTTCCATCTTTCTGCTGTAAATATGACCCTCAAAATACATTTGGATGCGTAAAATTGTCTTTAACACATTTCAGACAGCCAAAATCGAAAGGACAGACTATTACATTTGAGAACCACTACTTTGGAGAATGTAGAATCTATGCCAATTCTCCGACAGCGCCAACACAAAAGATGCATACATAAAAGCTTCCATACTTTTCCCAAGACTTTTCTATGCTACTAAAATGGGTCTTTTGACTATTTACATCTCTGTACAGCTTATAAGATATCAGATCCCGCACTGGGGACATTCCACTCCATGTATCACCCCCTCAGCCTCTCTGCGCCTCTTGGGATAAGGACCTTCCCAGGATATTGGGGACTTTGATGAACTCCACGACGCTGGGTTTGACCGGAGGCAGGTCTTTGGTGATCTCGTCCACAGACCTCTTGGTGGGACACACGCCATCGGGGGCGGGGAAAGGCTGGAGGTCCTCTTCCGTGTGAGGGGCCCCGCGACCGAACCGGATGCCCAGCTCTGTCGGGGTGAAGATGGGCAGTGGGAGGGTGTTTCTCTTGGGGAGGAGTTGGTGCTCTCTGACCCCGGTCTCCAGAGTTCCCACTCGGAGGACTCCGGAGGGACAGGTCTGGAGGAGGGTGCGGGCCTGCCACTGTCTGTACATGGTCTCTCTGTTCGATGTGTCGTTCATGTTCATGGTCTGTCTGAAATATAGAAGTGATGTACAATATACTTTACAACAAAATTAAAAAATAATCTCAACCAAAAGAAAATACAAGATAAGAAGCAGACACTAATAGTCATTGAATTTGTTGATGCTGTTAAATTAGGTGGGGACATTTCAGTGTTGCATCAGACGTTACAGAACAGTAGGAATGAAGAGCAATGAAGATAAATGAATAATATAATAAAATAAAATAACATCTCTAGCTCTAGCATAAAAATAAGCAGCATTAAATCTCTATCTTTAGAATAATACGCAAAGAAGTCTAAAATTTCCAACTTGAACATGAAGAAGAAGAAAGATTTATTATAGAGCTATAAGGTTTTTAGATGATGTTCGCATTAAACAAGTTTGAAGCCTAAAGTTGACTGAAAGTAAAAACGAGAGATTGAGCTGCAACTTCAGAGTGCAGTGTTTCTTTGATTAAGGTTCCTCCGATTTTAGACAAAAACGTTAAGTGAGGAGTTGTGCTTTCAATAATGAATGGGCCTATTTTAAAAAGCAGAGCTGAAAATGGCTTTATCTGTCTCTAAGGAACAAGCTCCCCACATTAAATCCAACAAAAACAACTCACAACTTTGGCAATTTTGGTATGAATTCTTCTGTAGGTTTTCAGTTTTGAGACTGTATTATGTTTTTATTGTTCAAGTCTGGCCTTCTGTACGGCCTTGAGTTTCAGGAATTATATTTTTTTATGCAGTATGATACCAATGACCTTCTTTGATGTTTCCTTTGAAAGTTTCACGATTGTATCACTTAATCCGGTACAAATCCTCAGCTCCTCGTTACAGAACATTCCTTCTCCGTGACGATAGTGACTGCACTGTTTGTTTTCAGATTGTTTCAGTAACACCTGAGGAGTCACACATCTGTCTCTGTTATCGGCCTATTTACAGTGTCTATATACAGTGGTGCTTGAAAGTTGACACACTCAGTCATAGATTTAATTGTTTTGGCCATGTTTTAGATTAGAATATGATTGATAATGCAAAACTTTTCCCCTACTTGTTTTTTTGTGTTGGTGTGAAGATGTATAGTCAATAAAACATGTTTTCTATTTTTGAAGTTATGAAACAATTGATCCGATATGTTGAGTTCCTACAGACTATTTGCTTGAAATAAAAATAAGTAAATAAATAAAATAAAATAAATAAATAAAAATAAAATAAAATAAAATAAAATAAAATAAAATAAAAATTAATTAATTAATTAATTAAATAAATAAAAATAAAATAAAATAAATAAAAATAAATAAAATAAAATTAAAATAAAATAAATAAAAATAAATAAATGAATACAAATAAATACATAAATAAATACAAATAAACAAATAAATACTAGGTTGACCAGGAATTGACAGACAGGAACTGGAGGCAGCTTTACCATCAGAGAAGATAAAGACCTCATCCACATTTTCCTGTCATGTAGCTGCTAAAAGGGCAATACACGCAACCACGAACTGAGGGATGGAAATTTTTAAACAGGGTCAGACCAGATGAGTTTAGTTCCTGTTGCCAGTATCATTTTAATATAGAATGTTTATCTATTTCACAATATGGCTTCAAATGACCACTAACAACGATTGAAAAAATATCCCCATTCAAGTTAATTTTTTATTATATACATTATCTAATTTTTTATTTTTTTATTTTATTTGTTTATTTTCAACTTTAAATATATAATCTATTGTTGTTTATTTTCTCCTTTTCTCCTTGTTTTTTGTTTTGTTCAAATAACTGTGCTTGTACAGTCTGTTGAATGTGTATTGATTAAAGTATGACTACAAAAGAAAATTAATACAATATAAATTACCAATATATATATATATATTTTTTTTTTCTAAATCTAAATATTCCCTGCTTCATACCTGTCCTGTGGTTGTGTTCTGAGGCTCACACTCCTCCAGTCTGCACTGTAGCTCTCCTTCAGGGCTTTGTTCTCTTCCCGGACACTGCAGGCCAGCTCTGCTCCCACCAGGGCCCCATCTTGTCTCTGCACAACTGTACACACTGACATCCTTCTGGTCTCAAAACTATAAAAACACGAAGAAAAAAAAGGTGGCTTGTGTTTTGCGTCTGAAGCTGTTTGTCTCGCCGATGCCTTCCTCTGCTTGTTGTGTCGTCTGCCGGGGCTCCTCTCTGGCTTTTGTAGACGTTGTGTTGCTATTTCTGATGCATGTTGTCACTCTCTACAACCACTGCACTGACACAGGACACTCGGCTCTGCCCGTGTCATTGCTGGGAGAATGACATGAACCAAAAATAAGCTTGTGTTATTGATGATTGTGACCAATTTCATATCATTCAACAACATCGAGCTCACGCCGCATACATAGTCTTAATATGTGGAAATATGTAATCCAAACAAGACCAGGGTGATTCTTCAGAGATTAAAGGGGATTTGGTGTTGATGTACACATGCTAACAAGTGCTAATACGCAGATAATGTGGAAAGATCATGGCAACACAGCTGTTTATGTCATAATGAAGGGGATTAGACTGCGGAGAGATCAAAGGGAAAGATGGCTTTATTGTGTGGGACAATAGAGAACACAGCGCTTCATAATTATTGATATAAAAAGCCATAATTTAATAGCGTTTAGTAATGTTCCATTTCAAGATGAGACACAAGTTTATGTAAGATTTCCATTAGCACAATCATGGGGTTGCCATTCTCTCCAGGGTTCCAAAAAGTACACACACTTAAAGTTTATAGTGTATATAGGTCTATATACTTGTCTTTAAATAGTTTTGATATTATTTCAAATGTTTAGATTGTATTGAGGAAACAGCAGACCGACACAATCTTAAATTGGGTTGGACAAAGCAAACACATATTTGACACCAACCCTTCAACCCTCATCCATTTGTCTTTCTGTTGTCTCAGCAAAAAGACAGCAACAGTTTGAACACAAATCATATTAAGTTGACTTAAAATTAGAAGACCTAACTTTATCCCATATTATGTTTTTTCTAAAAGAAAATATAGCAAAATTAATATTTAGCAAACAAATAGAACCGACAGCTGACATACCATTGTCACAGATGCCAAAAAATGTGAAACACAGCAGGTTCTGTTATGAGAATGAGGAACTAATTACATGCATTTCAATACATAAATTTTTGTTGTTTGAAAGTTAGGTACCCCAGCTTTAAGAATTTTACATGGATTTTAGAAATTGGACAAGATCACATTAATTAATGACCCCAAGTAGAGAAGGTCATCGGCCTATTCTGTTTTTACTGATAGATACACATACTGTAGTTATGTCATTTACTTTTTTTGAACAGCCTTTTTGATTATCTTCTTGATTATAATGTAAAACTGTAGAACAATGTGGATGTTGACCCAGTCCATTTCACTTCTAGTAACTTACATCCGATGACATTTACATCATGACACATATTTATAGCAATTTATGAGTCCCCAAACTTCCCGATGAGATGCCAAATAAAATACGGTGTCTGTGGCGAAGGAAGAGAGAGATTCCTGTGAGTGATACGTTACCGCTCTGCACCAGTCAACACGGTCTAGTCCGGGTCCGGTTTCAGGCCTTGGACCCTGCTACTACAGCTCCCTCAGTGAATCATTCATCTCTTTAGGGGACTGCGCTCACCACATATACATCACTGCAGACGACGGAAAACTCCAGCTACTGTCGTATTCTAGAACTCCCAGAGCAGTCAATTTGACGGGAATGTTTTCGTTTTGGAAGTGCATATGTATGTTTTTGGTTGTCATAACTTTCCAACTTCTATACGTAATTAATTAATTATTTCCATGTATATATGTTTATTATTTTATCTTGACCCTAGACTGGTCCTATACTGGTTCAGAGCTATCTCAGCTTGGAGCCAGTGCTGGTTACCATAGAAACATAGTGTTTACCTGCAGTAGTTAGTAGTTTAGCCCTCACTAATTAACAGCTAATTAAGTGTTTTTGTATGTAACCTAACCCTCACCGTAACCCTAACCATATCCCTAACCTTAACCCTAACCCTAATTTTAGCCGTAATCCTAATCCTAATCCTAACCCGCATGTGAAAGTGTCAGTTAGTTGTTAGTTAGATGTTGAATAAGGCATTCTTTAGTCCTTGTATAAGGACTATAGAATGCTTAATAAATACAAATTAAGAGCTAATTAACCATGAATCTGGGGCGACAGTGGCTCAGTTGGTAGAGCATTGGCCTTTAAGCCTGAAGGTCGTGGGTTCGAGCCCACCACAAGACCTACTTCACGACTCCCACTGATGACTGCTGTCGTTGTGTCCTTGGGCAAGACACTTAACCCCACTTTGCCTGAAGCTCCCACTAAAAGATCTCAGCTCCTGTGGATCAGTGAGGGGCTGGTGCTCTGTGTACTGGGTGCAGCTCTGACTGCCACCCCCCCAACCCAGAAATGGATTAAGGGGAAGAAAATGGATGGATGGATAACCATGAATCATACATCATACGATCATAATTAGCACATTGTACTACGAGTAGTGGACACTACTTTCAAATGACTGCTCTGAGAGTTCTAGTAGTTTCAGAATTAGTGTTAAACAGCATCAGACACACCTTTTGACCAGATACACAATACAATACAATACTAATAATTCGTTCCTTTTTCGGGGGTTAAAGGACAGTGATAATATTTATGAACAGTGGTCGTCCTGCTCCCTATAAACCAATGGCTCCAATGTGTTTGTTATTATTGCATTTTCTGTGTTCGAACCTTTTAATTCTATGATCTCTTGGTGATTAATCAACAACTTTGTGATTCCGAGACGACTGCTGTTGTTATTTAGGAATATACAAAATGAAATGAATTGAATTACACACACACGATACAAAAGTGAGCAGAAATGCACTGTTTGAAAATGGGTTGAATGAAGCAGACACTTTCATAAAACACACACACACACACACATAGACAAGACACAGGTCCAAACACTCTCTGACCCTACAGCTCTCCCCCATCACTCACTCATGTGGATAGCACCGGCTTGAAATGGGTTCTAAACTACTTTTAAAATATAAAACTATAAAAAAATTGTCTTTCTTTAGTCTGTAATTATAGTGAGCATCTTGTTTTGTACTTAAGACAAGTTTGTCCAAACTCAGGCCCGGGGGCCGATTGTGGCCCTCTGTCTTGCATACCCGAAGTACACTTTGAGATAATAATAATAATAAATCTTTATTTATAAAGCACTTTTCAAAAACAATGTTTACAAAGTGCTGCACAGCATAATAAACAATACATCAGTCATAATACAAAGTTAAAACAATAAGAATGAATGCAAGAAGACAAGACAAACAGAGGAAACACAAGACCACAAAACAGACAGGACCGACAGTAAAATACAACATTATAAGTTTAAAGCTGACAATTAAAAGCTGTTTTATAAAAGTGGGTTTTAAGAAGAGATTTAAAAGAGGATACTGATGGTGCAAGCCTTATCTCCTCGGGCAGGTCGTTCCAAAGCCGAGGAGCCCGGACAGAAAAGGCTCGATCACCTTTCGTCCGGAGCCTCGACCTTGGAATGGTCAGCAAGGACCTGCCCGAGGATCTAAGGCTGCGGGGGGGCTCGTAGGGGGTTAAAAGTTCATAAATATAGCTTGGTGCCAGACCTAAACGAGCTTTAAAAGTAATCAGTAAAATCTTAAAATCAATTCTAAATCGCACAGGGAGCCAGTGGAGGGACGCTAAAACAGGGGTGATGTGCTCCCTTCTGTTAAAACCAGTGAGAAGTCTGGCTGCTGCGTTCTGAACCAGTTGGAGGCGGGAGAGGGATTTAGCATCAAGACCGGAGAGGAGGGAGTTACAGTAATCGAGGCGGGAGAAGATGAGGGCGTTGACGACTTTATGGAGATCGGGAGGAGTGAGAATGTTTTTAATCTTAGAGATGGTGCGGAGGTGATAGAAGCAGGTTTGGGTGGTTTTATTGATGTGGGAGCGGAAGGTGAGGTGAGAATCAAAAATGACACCGAGGTTACGGGCGGAGGGAGTGATGTTTGAGGACAGGGGGCCGAGGTGGGTTTGGATGTGGGATATGGATGGAGGCGGGTTGATGAGGAGGACTTCTGATTTGGAGGTGTTGAGTTGAAGGAAGTTATGGGCCATCCAACGGTTCACATCATTAAAACAGTCGACCACAGCAGCCAGACTTCCAGGGTCGTTTGGTCTCAGCGGGAGGTAGATCTGTGTGTCGTCCGCATAGCAGTGGAAGGACACGTTATGACGGGCCATAACGTGTCCTAGGGGGAGCATATAAATAGAGAATAAAATGGGGCCTAAAATCATAAACACAAGTTATCATAAACACAAGTTATCTGTGTCATCTATCCAACTTCAGCTCAGCCACTATAGACATGTCGTAATTCAACTGTTAACTTGTGAGCTAATGAGATGGTAAACGTGTGTCATTCAGCCAACTTCAGCTCTTTATAGATTATTTTAAAGTTTAGAACAGCCTGATTTCAGTCAAGACAGTTTTTTAGTCCGTGAAGTTGGCCTCTGGACTAGTCTGGTGAAGTAATGTGGCCCTCTTACTAAAATGTTTGGATACCCTTGACTTAAGAGATGCCCTGAACAGTTTTAACGTTGACCAAGTCTTGAAATCGAAAACCTCATAATTTAGAAGTTTGACCAAATTGAGAGTTTTTTAATTTCTTTTGTGCAAAAAACAAATCAACCTCACATTATTTTTTTGATTGCTCGACTTAAAACAACATGAGGTTGAGGTCCAAGCAGCCTCACATTTGCCTGTTTTGACCATCTACTTTGTCAGAATGCTGCTGCTGGACTCGCCTTTCCCTCTGTGAGCCCTTTCTTGTTGCTGCTTATGACATAACAGGGGGATTGTTGGATCCTGGACAAATGTATTTCCTTTCATCACTCTTCATCACAGCGGCATGAGGCTAAAGTCCAATATGAGAGAAATATGACGACCAGAGACCCAGCAATACCCCTGAGGACGCTATGGCGGTGTCCAAGGCCTCAGCAACTCAAGGTTAGACAATATTTTCAGCCTTTTTCCAAACGCCAAAGACGACTGAAAAAGTAAAAGTATAGCAATACATATACTTAGCTGTCTATAAACATTCACTTCTACTGTTGTTGTATGTACCTCGTGTACCTGGATTGTATGGCTATTTCTGGTGAGATGGTTTTTTAATGGTTTTACAATAATTAAGCCGCAGTGTGTGAGGAAAATTTGGGAACAAGAAATGAAATGTACAGTGTTTTAGAACTGACAACATCAAAAGAAGAGGATGTGCGGTTCATCATTAAACTATGAATACCAATAAATCAAAGCGCTTTTTCTTGTAATGTATTTATCAAATATATTTTACCTGTACATTTAAGTTTGGGCTAGTTTTCCTCTCAATAGTAAGAAGTAAAGTGACATGATCAAAAACATGTCCAGACTGGAATGAAATGTTGATATTTTTCAGCGATCTTTTTGAGTGTGTCTTGAATTTTGTTAAGTCAAAGAAAATCTTGCACTGTCTTTGCAGGTAATTTGGATTTCACAAGATGCAATTGACAGTATTTGGGCGACAGTAGCTCAGTTGGTAGAGCATTGGCCTTAAGGCCAGAAGGTCGTGGGTTCAATTCCCACCTCTACACCTTCTCCACCGACTGCCACTGATGACTGCTGTCGTTGTGTCCTTGGGCAAGACACTTAACCCCACTTTTCCCAAAGCCCCCACTGAAAGATCAAGGCTATGCTCACACTCAGAGAGCAGCCGTCCTCCTGTGGACTCACCACCTGCAGAGGATCAGTGAGGGGCTGGTGCTATGAGACTTGGGTGGCATCTCTGATTGCCACCCCCCTGACCCAGAAATGGAGTAAAGGGTAGAAAATGGATGGATGGATGGATGGAAGATGCAATTGAAGTGTAAAAATCACATGCTAATCCGAAGTTCTGGTCCAACATGTTTCTAAATGTAAAATTCTACTAGTGTCATCAAAATAATGAACCTATTTGGCCTTTACCTCTTATAGATTTGTTTGTAAAATAAAAAGTACAAATAAACTGCCATTCCTGTGGTGTCCTTGCTGCCTGCTCGTCCTGCAGTGTTGTGTGTTAAACAGTGAAAGTTGATGAACTCAAAGTTGTGTAACAGCAAATGCCTCAGCTGCTGAAGTGACACGACCGGAGCTCAGGCTGTCATTCGGTCTGCATCATGTAGATTCAGGAAATTCCCCTTGATGGTTTCAATCATTTGGTGGATCACTTTTTGAGTCACAATATCTACGTGAAGCTTGGGATTGAAAACTACCACATTGGGGCATCTTCATCACTTTGGATATAGGCACTTTAAACATCAAACTGCACCTTAACCATTTGGTAAAGGCCTATGTTATTTGTGTTATTAGTGATCCTACAAATAAAAATTACATTTATTTTAAGTTATGTGGCCTGTGTTTCAATGTAATAAGCTGCTAAAGGACGAAACATGAAAACTACAAAACAGGACATTTTTTAAATAGACAATTATGGGCAAAACATGACAAATACAAAAGATCAAAATAACAATGTTCCCTCTTATTTCCAAAGTCATTCTGAGATGAATCGGGACCAGTTTGAATTCCAAAAATTATGTATTTGCAACAAAATGAATTTGATTTTCCCTTTTTCCTTGAACACTACATTTCATGTTCAGTGAAATTGCCTCAACTGAGAAAAGATAATTATTAAACCATGCACTCGTATATCTGTCTGATGTTTGTGCAGGTTTTGAGATAAATATTATCTATCTATTAAAAAGAAAAGTCACAGAGCGTGGCTGTAGCCATAAACAGGTAAAGAAGTACGGTAAAAAATAAATACCTTCCTTTATACTGTATTTAACAAAGATAGATACAATTGTTATCTTTCCATGTGCATATATTTGTTTCCACTTATAATTAAAGCAAATAAGTAATCAAAGGCCAAAACTACAGGGCTTCAGCTTCACAAAGAGCCCAGCTAAGGTAAACCAGACAGAGAATCTTGTGAGCAGCAGGGTATGTGCACTTTTTATTGTTGTAATTTAAAACAGTCAAAGACGCTTTCATCCATCCACCCACACAAAGTTTAATGTTATCGTTCATATTCGGTGAAAAACATCCATGAATTCTGTTGAATGAGTCCACTTTATCACAGTAAGTCCCTTGTAGAGTAGGTCTGTTCCAGTGTAAACATGTGGTCTTCTCACAGATTCACGTAACATCCACAACAGCAGATCACCACAACAGAGGGGTCCTGGGCCCCCTCCGCATGGAGCCGGACGTCCAGGACAGTGGACCTCTGCCCAACTGTGGAGCTGCTCCAGCCAACAACGTGAGGGCCACTTTCACCTGAAGTAACCTCCAACTACAGTCTGCACATCTCCACTGGACAATTAAATGTTTCCCCACTTTAAGTATACACTAGGGAGATCTATAAATAAGAAATCCCTGCACAAAATACTTATGAAGGGATTAAATAAATTATAGTGAAATTATGGTTAAGATACTTATTGTGTGAGATGTTCCAACATGAGTCTGATAAAATGTCTCCTCTAAAAATAGGACAGAACAAAATCGTTGGGTCGACAACTGTTTTTTTGGACAGAAAAATGAAGGGCTGTGAAATAAACATCAGGATCAAAGATAATTTAAAGAAAGAACAGACTTATTCCATCAAACTGCACATCAACGGTTTGGTAAAGACCTACAATAAAAAATTAAAAAAACTAGGCTTTCAGAAAAAAAAAAAGAAAAAAAACATAAAAACAAATGGTTTGTGTTCGGCATCTTAGAAATTGCTTGCGGGGGAAGGATACTGGCGGTTTCCCTGGGTTACATCATCATTCAGATGTTCTTGACCAGTGTGAGCACTGCCGCAGACACATTTTACACAAATAAGGCAGTATTTGGCACAAACTAATGACCAACTCCACCAAACCAAACCCTGAGCCAAGTCCGTGACCGACTCTGTTCCAATTTTGGCTTAGGTCGTAAACTAAAAAAAATCTATATTTGTATTTTCAGTTGATATGTTGGGGTTAAATATTTGACCCCTGTTGGTGTCAAAATATATTTCACCAAATATATTAAAGCAAATTATACTAGAACCTTCAGAGTGAGGTTGGATCATGGTCTTTTAAATGGGCAACAGAGTGATACCTCATCAAATATCTTTCTTATGTACATCTGTTTGTATCAAATATTTCATTTTGGGCAGTTGAAAACCAACCATTGTGTCACAGGTACAGAACATATCAGTGAGAACTTGAATGCAGAACTGCCAAAAAAAATTGATTTAATTACCAAAAAATCCAGAATTAAAGACATAATCCAGGATATAACAGAACTCCAAAATAAAACCACAAAGATACAGTGACAAGGATACAATGGACTGAGCGGAACACAGGATTTCTATACACACAAAGATACACAACACTCTAGGGCTGGGCAGGCAATCAACTGAACAGGAAGTACAACTAAAATCACAAAAGAGAACAGATAATACAAAATAAAAATAGGGACTAAGAATGACAACCATGACACATTGCTTACGTTGACCTAAAGCACTGCTCAACTTTACGACTTATAGGACGGTGATGATCCGGGACATTTAAAGACATTTAGGAACATTTATTCACATTTATGGACATTGGTCATCATACCCTATGGTCCACCGGCTCGATGTGTTATTAGTGCATTCCTGCCTGTGTGCGAAATGCAGCCAGCGAAAGTTCAATTTGGTAGACGTCAGCCAAAGGTAACCCCTCCAGGCCGGTTCTCATCCCCAGCCTATCGCACGGCAAACGCCCCCTTCCAATCACCGGTCCAGCCAAGCAAGCTGCTTAAAAGCGGAGGAACTCCCATTCTCGGCCTTCTCGAAGCCTGCAAGCTTCTCGAAGCCTGCAAAGAATCGTCTGGAGGAATCGTTTTCGTCTACTCACGCTACTCGGCGCGTCCCTGGCGTCCTCCGTCTGGCTGCTTGTGGTCTGCTCCTCCTTCGCGTCCCTGCACTGGTCTGCTCCCCCTCCGCGTCCCTGCACCTGCTGTGGTTCGCATATCTCCACTGCTCTCCTCTGCGGGCTCTTCTGCGGGCTGCTCCGCGGGGCCCTCCGCGGGTGCTGTGCTGCTCGTTCCTCGTGGTCTGCTGCCGCACGCAGAAGGTCTGGCGGTGCCGTGCGTGTCCCTGCCTCGATTGGCGGTGCCGCGTTGTCCCGTTGCTTTTCCCAAGTCTCCTGGCATGTGAGTACAGTGAGTGTGCTGACCGCGGACAGATTAATCCCGGAGTTTTGGGCTGCAGGCGCCAGTTTTCCGCCCCGTGCTTGGTCTGCAGGCTCCGTTTCACATGTGTTTGAGCTAACTGAGGGGCAATGCATATTAAATGGCATCAATCTCTATCGTCTGAGGGATATACGAGGAGCTATGTGCATAATTCAGATTCATGTTCTGCCACTTGCAGTAAAACCATGCATTTAAATAGCTAGGTCGCTGGTATTTAATTAGGTAACTAACTGCAGTTGTTGCATTTTGAAGGTGCAGCAGAAAGAAAAAGGGCCCAACATGACTCTGCAATGGGTGTGAAGTGGTGTTGGAGCTATGAACGCATGGATCAGTGATCGTTCATGCGTATCTGCCATAACCAAAGCAGCAGATGGCTCCAGGGGACGTCTGTTATTCACATGGGATGTTTCGGATTCGGGTCGGTTTTTCTTTTCCTCAGGCTGTTAAACAACCATGGGCATGGTTCTCTGACCGCCGCTGCTGCCGGTCCCCGCTGCCGTTCCTACTGATGCTGATCCCGCCGCCACCGTTCCTGCTGCCGCTCCTGCTGCTGCCTGTTCCTGCTGCCGCTCCTGCTGCTGCCTGCTTCTGCTGCTTCATACTGCTACCGCTACTGCTGCTACTGCTGCTGCTTCATACTGCTACTACTGCCGTGCTGCTGCTGCTTCATGTACTTCGTCATCTCTCTTCACTTTGCTTCTCTTACTGAAACACTAAACAGCTACAACATATTCTAATGCCGTGGCTTTGATACAGGGTTTTTGCCGTTATTATCTACGGATGCTGCAGCTGCCGCGGCTGATACAGGTCGTTGCCGTTATTATCTGAGGTTACTGCTGCTGCCGCTGCTGCTACTGCTACTGCTACTGCTGCAACCCACTCTCTCAGAAGCTTATCCTGCTTCTAACGGATGCAGCCCGGCTGAGTATGCCGCGCTGCGCTGGACTCGCACCTATGCTCCCAGGGTCGCTTCGGCGGTCATGCTTCATCTCTTTACTTAATCTTCCGATTCTATCAGATGCAGCTGGCCGAGTAGCTGCGCTGAGCCGTCAATCGGACTCCTAATCAAAGGCATCCATACCTGTATTCTTCACTCTTCTGATCGCAGGCTCCCCATCATGCTGCCCATCCTGCAGCGGCGCTGAACTCCGGCTCATCTTCCAAGTACATGTCTGCCCTCCTCGCAGCATCTTCCTGCTCGCCTTCCATGGCTTCTCTGCATAAGCGTTTCAATACTGCTCACTCAACCTTCATGCGGTCCGAGACACGGCTTTTCCCGACCATCCTACTATCCTGATTATCTACTCTCCAACCCAAGATTCTAAGCGTGAGGGCGCCTGCAACTTCATGGCCCTCTCCGATACGTCTCTGCCCCTACAGGTCTCCGCTTCTACACGGACGTGCCCCTTCCGTGGGTTTTGGGGGGTTTTTTCCAGGACCATTGGGTTGCCGGGCCGTGGCCGCTACTTTCCACCGGAGCATCTCCTCTGCCCTACACGAGCACACCTCTCTGCAACAGCTGGGGCGCTGGTCCTCTTCGGCTTTCTCCGCCTACATCAGGCCAGACGCGTCCGCTATCCTGGCTGCACAACGTCTACTGGCTTCCTCGTAAGCTCCCAGCAAAGCAATACGAAGCAAAGTAAGTGAAGCAATAAGATTCTGGTGGCGGCACGCACTTCTCAAACACTCTCCGCTGCCGCAGCGTCTGACGGAACGTGATGCAAACGCTCACGTTCCCAGCGCGCAAAGATAACCCATGATGCATTACACTCGCCTCCGCTCTCGGAAAGGAGATCTCAACGGACCGTTATTTCTCAACCCCGATCACCTCCCAATGTCATCCAACTGGTTCAGAGCCCAACTAAAGTCCGTACTGCTGCTTTGTAACCTGTCTCCCCATCTCTACACAGCTCACTCCTTCCGGATAGGCGCCGCCAGCAGCCGAGTATCCGCAAGTATTGATCACAGTAGATAGCGGTCACAGTATATAGTGATAGCGGTCACAGTATATAGCGATAGCGGTCACAGTATATAGCGATAGCGGTCACAGTATATAGCGATAGCGGTCACAGCATATAGCGGTCACGGTATATAGCAAAAAATGGTTAGCGGTCACAGTATATAGCAAAAAATGGTTAGCGCGCGATGGTCGCGACTCGTCAGTATATAGCGATAGCGGTTACAGTATATAGCGATAGCGGTCACAGTATATAGCGGTCACAGCATAGAGTAGTCTCGACGTCTGTCCCCTCCAAACCAGGCTGCAAAACTCCATCAACTGACAACCTTTTTGGGGATTGGCTCGCTCCTTCGCATGGAGGCCCTCCGATCCGAAGGCCGCACCGGGGCCTAGGGCGCCAAACCTCCTCCCAATAAAATACTCAAAGCTTCTTGTTTCTCGTCTCTCCAAATTGAAATGCAGCCAGCGAAAGTTCAATTTGGTAGACGTCAGCCAAAGGTAACCCCTCCAGGCCGGTTCTCATCCCCAGCCTATCGCACGGCAAACGCCCCCTTCCAATCACCGGTCCAGCCAAGCAAGCTGCTTAAAAGCGGAGGAACTCCCATTCTCGGCCTTCTCGAAGCCTGCAACCACCGCCTCCCCTCCTCCTCCTCTTCACCCTGCGTTCATTCTGCCTTCAATCTGCTTCCCGCTGCAAATGCCGCCACCAGTGCCTAGGTCCCGGGGGATTGGCTCGCTCCTTCGCATGGAGGCCCTCCGATCCGAAGGCCGCACCGGGGCCTAGGACGCCAAACCTCCTCCCAATAAAATACTCAAAGCTTCTTGTTTCTCGTCTCTCCAAATTGAACTGTTTTATTCTCTGATCTGTTGCTGGTGAATCGACAACTTTGTAAAGTCCCCTGAGATGATGCTGATTTAGGACTATGAAAAATTGTAATTGTAATGAAATTGCTCTCGTGGTCTGTTCTGAGCTAGCCTGGCCTTAGCCATCTGTAAACTCTGGTAAATTAACATTTCTCTACATGTACATCTGGGTCTGCTCCCTGTGGCTGCAGTTACCTCGGTTGTATCCCAATCAGCAAGCAGGGGAGGCGGGTGTTGCAGGTAGGTGTTGTGACGTCAAGATTCTGACGGCAGAATTAGCTGGTTGTAGTTTGGCAATGGCGGTGAATGAGAGAGTAAAGTAATCCGTTCTGGTTTGATTCCAAAAATCAAGAAATTGAAGCCGGAGCAAGAGGAATGTTTAGCAAATGTCATTTCTGGCAAAGATGTTGTGGCTCTACTCCCCACGGGCTCCTTTAGCGACAAAGGAGATGGCTAAAGCTAGGCTAAATGCTAAATGCTAACAACTGACTTGGGCGCAGTACATACGTTCAATCGTTTCAATCTGCAAAAGGAGTTGACACATGCGTATTCTTTTTTTGATGTCTCTATATAAGCTTCCAAGAGCAAATGTGTAGGATTTGTGAAAAATACACGGGAAGTTAATGTCCAATAACTGTGAGGGCTGTTGGGGGGAGCTCTTCTGTAATGTAATATTAATGTCATTTTGGAGACAGAAGATGGCACCACAGTCTTTTCGCACACACACTTTCGGCTGCAACTTTATTTTAGCATTGCACACAAACTTACACAGACAAATTCATTCACCTACACAACCTTTTACAATACTTGACGGACACACACCGCTGAATGATCGACTTCCGATACACCTCCACTGCCTAATGCCGTTTAAATGTGTTCTTAAGCAAGTAAAAGAAGGACATTTATTCATATAGCACATTTCATACAATCACATGAAACTCAATGTGCATGACAACAGGTGAGACAAGCATAGACATTGAAACAAACTGAAACAACAGTCTGAACAAATGTTAGTTTACCCCTAAAGACTCAATACTAGGGCAGACTTGATGTCAATAATGCATCGGTTTTATATAGCGCTTTTCTGGACACGCAAAGACACTTCACATGTCATTATTCATTCACTCCTTACACGGTGGTGATAAACTACCACTGTAGCCACAGCTGCCCTGGGGCACACTGACAGAAGCGAGGCAACCAGTATGCGCCATCGGCCCCTCCGACCACCACTACCATTCACACACACACCAGACTCATTCTAGGCAATGGGGGTGAAGTGTCTTGCCTAAGGACACAACAGCAGTTTGGCACTTTACAGCCGCAGCCGCCCCACTGTGGCTGGTGTTCCCAGAGGTTAAGTGTCTTGCCAAGGACACAACGACAGCAGACAGTGGGAGTTGATGGTGAAGGTCGGCTCGAACCCACGACCCTCTGGCTCAAAGGCCAAGGCTCTACCAACTGAGCTACTGTCGCCCTTTCATTGGGTTGAGTATTCCATTTACAGGGAGCGTAATGAGAGAGAGCTGATGCTCCTACTTTCAGTTTTGCACAAGAAACATTGAGTAGGCCACAGTTCGAGGATCTGACTCTGCGTACAGGACCAGTGTTGGAGAGAATACTTTGAGAATTAAAATGTATTTCAAATGAAAACTGTTGTTAAATGGTAAATTATAGGTTCCATATCACTCCGCCTGAGGTTTATTGTACCTCAAGGTGTTTCTCATGATGATTATTTTATAAAACTCATGAGTTTAATGCAGGCAAACATAGGTTTGTCTCTGATGTGTGTTTTCACATTGGTCAGGACAACAGCTGCTAATTCCTGGACTGTAAGCTGCTCATTTTTTAAGGTCTTTGAACAGCAACAAAACAATGGGGCCAGTGTATGTATTTCTATTTCTTTAGTACTCCCCATGGAGTAGGAAGGGATTTGGACACAGCTCTTTCAGCTGTTTATCTCAGGAGTTGATGAAATAGTATACATGCCTGCTTCCCGGGTGTTGATGTGATCAGCAGAGAAAAAACAGGCAAAGAAGTTCTTTGTAAATACACACAAAAAACCTGTGGCTTGTATTCACGTACAGCCTGTTGACGAACATACTTTCTCCAAAAATAGAATGAAATTTAGTGGAATGTGTCTTCCATTACTCTCCTCTGAATCAGGAGGCCATGAATATCTCTTTTATAAATGCTAACTATAATTTAGGAGAATGATGAGATATTTATGGAGAGTTATTCCCAATCATGTGATTTTTTTTTCTGGGGTAAGAGCAGCAGATAATCAAAGAACAAAAAGAAGTCTAAAAGAACAGAACAGCCCTCGAGGTAATTTACATATTAACATTCTAGAGAGTTCTTTTTAAATTAATAAAAAATATGCTTTGAGAAAACTTACAGAAGATTGTGCTTTTGTTCATCTGTTTGTGTGCACCTGTCCATGAGAATACAATGTATTTTATATTTTAACGTTGATATAAAACCACCCCCTTGGTTGGGGGCCAAATTTAAAAACATAAGAGCTGTTGGGGCCAAGTATAAAAGTTCTTTATTTTTAATATTTTTTCACACATTTTGGTTTTTTGACAAATTAATTGTATTTGATATGAGTTTGGATATTTTCTGGTAGGTTTAAGGCCGGACATGGCCCACGGGCCTGAAAACAATCTTTTTTTAGGTGTCGTTTTTTCACATATCTCTTATGCCTTAAATGTGCACACAATTTGTATGTATCGGAAAACTATGTTTAAAAATCTAAATCTGAAATTGAACATTGGAATTGAAAATAATGTTAGGATCAAATTGATTGTAAATATATTGAAGAAATGTAAAAGAAAGAAAATCTGGCTGAGAGACAGGTTATATACCAGAGATATACGAGAGAAATCACTCGAGTATTAGGAAGATTAACAAACAAATCAAGAAGGATCTCTAAATACAATGTTGAAAGTGAGAAAGGGAAGGGATAAAAGGACAACAATATAACATGCTCAAAAGTTCTTACAAGTTTATTTTGCACAATACTTCCCCTCTAAATAGCTTCTGTATTGTGTATCAGCTCATGTGTTCAAGCTTGTAAACTGGTGCCCTCTGCCTGCTGTGTGGAGAACTGCAGCTTTAGGACCTGTCACTGGCGTCACTCTCATCCTCCTCCTCCTCCTCATCATCACCACCACGCGCTCCGTTCATGCGTGCCAGCAGCAGCGGCAGGTTGATGCTCAGCCCCGTGGGGTCCTCGTCAGAATCGCCATCTTTTGGAGGGTAGAACCGTTTGGCTTTGGCCACGAAATCTTCAGCAATGTCTAAGTAGATGAGGCGGTCCTGCGGAGAGATGGGGAGGGGTGTTTTTGTGTTTCTTTCCATTGCAACTAGGTTAAATATTAGAACTCCCACAGCAGTCAAGGGTTTTTGTTTTGGAAGTGTAATCAGTCTGCTTGTGTACGTGTTTGCTCTTCATAACTTGTTTCTGTATTTAAAGAAGCTATACCCGATTTTTTTTCTAAGTAGTTCATAAAAATGCTTTTTACTACATACAAGTTGTATCATAATACATCATTTAATTGAAAACTTGAGGTAATTGATTCAGCTGTGTAAGAATTACAAGCAGTGAAAAGTGCTGAGTAGAGTCTGAGCGGGCCGCTCTTTCTCCTCCGCTCACAGAACGAGCAGCGAACAGCCAGCGTCCTCTAGCCCCTACAGCGCTGGACTTCAAAATTCGAATATAATTCTAAAATAAAAAATGATGAAAAAAATTATTGGAATAAAAAAATTTGAACAAATATTAGACAACCCTTGTAATTCGAAATGTATTGAATGACTGCAAATAAAATAGTTAGCTCCCAAAGGTTTCACCGGGACGTGCTAGGCAGGTAACAGCTAAGCTAGCTAGCTGTTTCATGGTAACTTCCGGGTTTTTCGCAATCGCTTTTTGTCACATTGAAACAGTATTTTTGTCATGAAAACGTTAACAGCAAATTCTGAAATCATCCGTGCATGTGTGTCAAGGATGTATATGTGTACTGTATTGTCCGATTGACGTTTAATGGTGTTGATTGATAGATATGTAGTTGTTTATTGAGCGTGGCTAGCTCCGCTAGCTTCTCTACACAGACAAGTGTGTAGTGACAGGCGCTAATAGCGTTTTGTACTTGCAGAGTAATGGCAGTATTTTACACACCTGAATTACAAACAGGTTGCATTGGGGCTTCGGTCATTATTGGTTTGAGAGTTCTGTTATCAAGAAAAATGATCGGAAGAATTGCTGCTGCTGCTTTGAGTAGCTCTATAACAAATTATAATTAAATATTAGAATATATTCTAAGGTTTTAAATCAATACATTCGGACGCGAAACTAGCGGTATTCTTTTACTTATATATTGTGTTAGCAGTGCGTTGCTTTAGTGCCATTTCATCAGTGATTGTTGCACAGCTTACAAGAAGTTGCGCTAATGCTAATGTTAGCATATGTATCAGATCGCAAATAAAACTAGGTGGCTCTGTGTTATGAGAAATGAGAAGCCATTGAGCGAGTTGGGGGGCGGTGCTAAACATTCAAACATTGCAGAAACGGGTATAGCGCCTTTAAATGTAGTTTATCGTATGTCTTTAAGCTCATGAAATTATCTCTATCCTTGACTGGTTCCGAGTAATCTCAGCTTTGAGCAAGTAGACGTTAGATTTTAGCTTGAAAAGATAAAAGATGTATTAAAGATAAAAGCCAAATTACTTATACTAATTAATACCTAAGCCTGTACAGTATGTTCCATTCATTTGAATTGGAGGTGTCAAAATGACTGCTCTGGGAAGTAAGAGGGAATCAAATTTAGAATACATCTGCCTTGAATATGTTATCACACACTGTTTTGAGGGATAGAACTAGATGTGTTCTGTTAGGTACCCCAGCTTCAGGAGAAAAAAACATTTTAGTTGAGAAAATAATGTTGAATTCTCTGAAGTTATTGTGTCACTGGAGAAAAAAGAAAGTGTTGTGCCAATGAAAAATGAGCTCTCACTTGTCTAAAAAAACAAAATGAGATAAGATTTATTTTGTCATTTCCTGTTTTAGAATGTGAAATTATATATATAAGGCAAACTAAGTAGAATTTTTGTGGTATGATTGGCGGTAAACACAGCCATGCGAGTGTAAAGAATATCCTTTCAATGTTCACTTGAGACATTTTCAAAACTAATTACTGGGAAATCCTTTTGTTTTAAAACTGCTCTGACATCATCACGTGGTACAACGACATCACACTATTACAGGACGGAGCGTTTAGACAGAAGGGGCGGAGTTACATGTTTGTGCCAGAAGTTCCTGATATTAGCATGGAGGAATCTATGAACAACTCCAGGTCTGTTTAAGATGAGGGAAAAATGTTGTAACGTGGTTTAAAGCTTAAGATAATTGAAGCTGTAATAATATATCACCTTTAAAGCCCGTGAGCTGCCCTCCCCACCTGTGGTCTGGGGGTAGGATCTGGACATGGCACACTGTTGTAATGCCATTTGGCACAAAGCGACATCACCACATTAAAGGGCTCCAGCGCTCTTGGTATTCAGCTCAGAGGGACTAATAATAGATGCTGAATAGAAGCTGTGTCTTTGTCACTCCAGGGCAGACGGCGCTGTTTACCACATCAGTGTGAGTGATGACTGTGAACGCCATAAAACTTGAGAAAAAAACGTCTAGCACAATAAATCACACCAATTATAATTCACTGTCTGATTAATTATACAAACAATTGATCTTATATGTCAACTATTCTCTTATTCTCTTCTCCATTCAAGTGTTAAGGCTTTGTAACTCACAAAAATCCTTCACTGGAACTCCCAGAACCGTCAATTTGACTGCTTTTCATTTTGGAAGTGCACATAACTCCACTTATTTATATTTTTGGTCTTCAAAACTTTGTGAGTTTTGCTGTATCTTTATGTAACTATGTTTATGAAATCATCTCGATCCTAGACTGGTCTTAGACTGGTTCAGAGAAATCTCAGCTTGGAGCAAGTGCTGGTTGATCCAAGCTGAGACAATTTACTTACTTCATTTAGCATTTAGTGTCACTGTATACATTTACATCGACATATTTTAGCATGTATTGAAGATTAAAAAAATGTGTGAATCACTTAATTTTCATAGAATCTGTGAGAAGATTGGATTTTTTTCAAGAAATCCATTACATTGAGTGGGAATGACTGCTATGGGCGTTCTATTAGTTCCTGGGAGTCCTGGTGTTAAGCAGAAAGGTGAGCTCAGTGTTGTGGTCCCTGTTAGTGATAGATGTGTGTATTGTGTGGCCGACAGTGGCTCAATTGGTAGAGCATCGGCCTTTGAGTCTGGAGGTTGTTTTGGACAAGACACTTAGCCCCACTTTGCCTGAAGTCCCCACTGATCAAGGCTGTGTCGTCACTGACAAAGAAGCCCTCCTCCTGTGGACGCACCTCCCGCAGGAGGATCAGTGAGGGGCTGGTGCCCTGTGTACTGGGTGCAGCTCTGACCGCCAGCCCCCCAACCCAGAAATGGATTAAAGGGAAGAAAATGGATGGATGTGTTGTGTTTCCCTCACTATAATGAAGAGGTATCTCTCTGGGGGCGGCTCCTTCTGGCTGTTGAAGATGGAGGTCTCTGTGTGCAGCATGTTGAGCATGGCCCGAGCCGCGGGTGCGTCCCTCATCCGGTCTTGTGACGCTCCGGCGGAGACAGTCAGCAGAGAGTCAGCCTCTGCCATGAAGCCTGGAGAAAGATTAAAACACATCAGTATTTTAGCACGAAACAAATACAGACTGTGTTTAATCCACATTCCATCAGGTTGATTTACCTAAGTTCTCCAAGATGGTTTTCCACTTTTCTCTAACTTCTCGTCGTGTGTCTCTCATGGCTTCAATGTCCACACTTAAACGTCTGTATCCCTAAAACAGAAAAAAAATATTTTATTAACTTCTATATTTTGAAAACATTAATCAAATCAGCATAGTACTAAAACATTGCCCCTTAATGGAAGGTCTAATTATTGATTAGTGTTTTCCACGCTATACCTATTATCTAGCTTTCTATCTATCTAAGAGCCATAATCTGGAGCTTTACACTTTCTTTCCTAAGATATGATATGAGGTCACCAGTGTTTCCAAACAGGGGGTCTGTGAGAGTGTTACAGGCAGAACTTGAAATGATTATCAAGAAAGAGGTTGATATGGGCAATGTTACATCAATACATCTAGTAAATCTAACACACTTAAAACAATAAATTAACAAAGAAAATAATTAAATTGAAATACTATCTTTTTAACCCATAATGCAATAAATAATAATAATTTGTCAATCAGTCAAGTCTTTTTCATTTCGTACTAAGGTCTGGATTTGCTCCATTGAGCTCCGTTAACAGGTGGGGGAGGAAACTCCTTTTGCAGATTAAAACAATTGGATCTGAGTTTACCTTGACGTTTGTAATGCACCCGTGTGAGTGAGGCATTTAGCATTTAGCCAAGCTTTAGCCATCTCCTTTGCCACTAACAGAGCCCGTGGGGAGTAGAGTCACAAAATCTTTACCAGCAATGAATTTTGCTAAACATTCTTGTTGCTTTGGCTTCAATTTCTTGTTATTTGGAGCCAAACCGGAATGGAGTACTTTACTATCACATTCACTGCCATTGCCAAACTACAACCGGCAAATTTTGTGTAAACTCGACGTCAATTACTTCTACCAACAACACCCGCCTGCCCGGCTAGCTGATTGGTCGGAGGGGATTCGACCGAGGTAACACCAGCCACTAAGAGCAGACCCAGACGTACATGTAGGGAAATGATGACCGGAGTTTACAAATAGCTAAGGCGAGTTCAGTCCAAGCATACTAATTTTGTTGAGAAAAAAAAGTAATACAAAAAGGGTCGGGTCTCACCGTGGAGCCCATGCGTGTCTGGTTCCGCGCCTGCAGCAGCGTGTACAGTGTGCGGTCGTCGTTGCGTTCGGAGTGGCTGGGGTCCCCCGGAGTGCTCCACAGGTTCGTCTCCTCATCTCTGCGCTTCTGCACCTCTCGGTTAAAGTACTCCAACGGATCAGGTCTGTCCGGGAAAACAAACCGAAAAGGGACAGTAGATGTTTACATTATTAGGGTTTGGCAAAATAACATCTTATAACTCCTTTTACTGATACGGCCATTATTGCATGGCTGTGTGTATCACCCATAATCCCCGGAATTTCACAACTGTATGCAACTGATACTGCTGATGCTAACGATGCTAATGACGCTGCTGATGCTACTGATACTGCTGCTGCTGCTGCTGCTGATGCCTTCTTCTTTTGGCTACGTAATCGAACTTTAATGAACATCGGACTACTCCACTATATTCAATACAATCACATATTTGCTTATTATATGGCAGGACTGTACAAACTATGGCCCCTGAGAAATGTACGGTCCTGCAAGCATTTATTATTGACCCAGCATTCACATTTAAGACACCAAAATGAAGTTTTTTGAATGTATGTGTTCTTGCATTACTAATGGCTCTGTCTAACCAGTCTATGGTCTAACTAGCATGAAACTGCTCCGGTTTGGTCTGGCCCTGCACTGGTCTCTGTTCCAGCTTGTGGCCTTAGCTCTAAAACGTTTGACTCACGGCAACAGAGGCTCCTTCTCGTCATCATCTTCCTCGTCTGGGATGCAGCAGCAACAACAGAACTGCATACAGAATCTAGAAAACGCAGACCCCATTTAAGCACCCTCACATGAAGAACCGGGCCTCGCGAAGGTCAGTGAGTCCAGGATGGAACTCTTCTTTTTTCCCTGGAAGGTTCGTAGATTTAGGTCCACTGTCCGGAGGCCTACAGGAGGGAGAATGTTAAAGGAGAATGTTTTAGTTTGACTCGCAGGTAAAGAAGATTATTAAAATTGGATAAACTATGAATACAGATTGACCAAGATAAAACAGCAAAAATCTCAAAGGACAGAAATGCTGTTTTGCCAGAACCAGGACAACATCCAGACCAACAAACTCCATTCACACTGGACTCAATCAGAACACAATTTAAATGCAACCAAGGCCTATATCCAGATGAAAATAACAAGCTTAATAAGGACTTGTAACCCTTGTCTGGTAACCACAACCAGAAACAAAACTATGTTGAAAGAAACAGTTTGTTCAATCCACATTTGAAATAGTCACAGAAGCCAGACACACTGCAAACATAACATCAGGGCTGAAATGTTGAAGCCAATTTCAACAAAACTTGAAACAAACACATGCATTTCCAATAAGGCCCTATTTTTTTTTTACATGATAATGATTTATATAAGTTTAAAAAAGGACAACTGAGAGGAAAAGATCTGAAGAAGAAAAAATAAAAGCCTTTTTTTCTTGCAACACTTTTTTACCCCTCTCTGGTTTTTATCAGGGCAAGTCTAAAATAATGTGTTGAAAACCATCCGGATCCACAAAGTAAATTTATACATAATCATCACTCTATAATGCATAATTCAGGTGTTCGTATAACTACAGCTTTGAAAGTTTTCACACTGTTTTGGTCAAATTCCAGAGATTATTGTTAGTGGTAGCGTGAGGCCATTTATAGCCAAATAAACATGTTTTCTACATTCAAATAATAAAATAACATAATTGAGCCGATCTGGGGAGAAGGCAAATATGCAGTTACTGTGACTCATTGACTGCCAGCCGTTTTTGATGATTTCACTGACTTTCAAGACCCACAGAATATTGTGTGCTGTGACTATGAAAAAAAATGAAACCAGATTCTGACAGATTGGACCGTCTACTTTCATCAGCAAAAATATGTTGGTGCCTAGCTCGTTTTGTTCTGCTGTAATCTTCAGTCGAATAGAGAGAAGTTTGACAGAAATCACCAGTCTCAACCAATTACGTCCATGGCAGTCAGTGAGTCAATGCAAGGCAGCGTTGGAATTTAAATTTTCACTTTTTGCCAAGGAGAAGCATTACCATCAGAGAGGTGTAAGAGCCTCCACCAAGAATCCAAGCTGTCACAGATGTTAAAGGGGAAATACGTTGAGAATCTAGGGGGAAAACTTCTAAAAAACTGGAAACTTCTAATCAGGGTCATCTGATTGCTTTCTGTTGCCATTATCAATTAAACAATTTGGAAATAAATGGCTTCGCATGGATACAAAACTAACAAGCACATCAGACACGACTGCACACCATCAAA
Organism: Knipowitschia caucasica; assembly: GCA_964034765.1. Classification (NCBI taxonomy): domain Eukaryota; kingdom Metazoa; phylum Chordata; class Actinopteri; order Gobiiformes; family Gobiidae; genus Knipowitschia; species Knipowitschia caucasica. The sequence goes on from OZ035840.1 coordinate 11,333,980, forward strand.
ACCCACATCTCACGTCATCCCATTTGCAGATTTGCATACAAAAAACGACAATAAAACACCACCAAACCTAATTGCAGCTGTCCATTGTCTTGGGCTGACCTCACACGTTCAGAACAGCAGGTCCCAGTTCCCGGCTGCAGGTCTCTGGATGGCGTCCTCCTCTCTTGGACTCACATGGAGGACAATGGACGCACTGAAGATCCGCTTGAGACTCCACACTCCCTCAGCAGACAGTCACAGCTTTATCACATGAGCCGAGCGGCCGTGGTCCTGTGTGCGCTTGTGTTTTGCCCCCAGGACGTCCCATCGCTGAACGGAGTCATTGGACACATCTCTCCACCGTGGAAGCTCTCATTTAGAAGCCTAATTCCATTGTCTGCGGTCGCTGTGAATGTGTGATAATGTGGGTTTAAGACATAAAGAGAGACATTTTATGCTTGTCCTGGTTTGGTTCTGATTAGGACTGGTTTAGACCCATTTAAAGGCAAAGAATGAAGGAACTAAAGTGCATTGAGAGGTCGGACTAGACTAAACTACCATCAAGAAAATACTGTTCATCACAAGTAAATAGTTGGCCTTCCCAGTACCACAAACCCCTATTTCAAAACAGGTCTTTATTTGGGACTTTTCTAGATCTAAATGAGTCCTAAATATATAAAAGCTCTGTTTTATTCCCACTGTTCTTTAATGTGAAATAACATTGATGTTTCCACACTGTGGGACAATTACAGGTTCTCTTTATGACTAACAAGAACATTAGCATGACAATAACATACAGATCAAACGCTCCTCTCTCCACAAAACAAAATAAAAATACATCCATGAATGTGCAAATATCATACACAATTTATCCAATTATTAGAGTCAGATACCAAGCCATAAAGTTACTCCTTGTGCTATAATGTATTACTTCTTAATTGGACAAGAATATTAATTTTTACTGTTGGATCTACCAATTTGACAACAAACATATCATAATTTATTTTAAAAAACCAATAAAACCTTTGTGTATCAGCTGAAAGAGCCCAAGTACCAAGAGTAAAACAGGCCCCCATTATGAGAAACATTCGCTTGGATACACAGATGTGACTTGTCTAAGAATTTGCATAATTGTGCACGCAATATTGTTAAAATGTAAAACTTTATGGCTCTCATAAGTCCTCCATAGTCTGGCACAACACCATTTAACACAAATTCAAGGTTAGAAACTTGGAGAAAAGGAAAAATCTTAACATAACATTTTTACTTTTCCATATGTAAGGTTAGAGCGCGCAATCTTCACTTTTGTATGTAAAATTAATTGCAATAATTGTACACATTGATGAAGTTTCAGACATTTGTAACATTGGAACAACTAGAGGACAGTATTTCACAAGACACACTGATGGGATCATTTGACTAGTTTGATCTTTGAGTAACGATGTATAAAAATAGGGATTCTTTACGCCTTAGTACTTAGATCTATGTCAGTAATCCGCTTTAAGTACAATATTCAATACAAGTATTTCAAATCCCAGCAGATCCTAGTCCGGGACATGCATTCTGTCATAATATCTTGATTTTACGGCGTGATGATGACTTTAGAATTCACATGAGACGATGGAACCGGAGCAGAGTTCGGAGAAGGAACACTTTCAGCACAATATTATTCATGTATCACAGTGAAGAGCAGATACGCACACATTCAGTCGTATTGTCAACTCAGACTTAATAATTATGCAAAAGGCACACGGAGTCAGAAGACGGTCCTCGGTTCAACTCGACGTGGGGCCCTTCTGGGTGGGGTTTGCATGTTCTTCCTGTGTCTGTGGAGGTTTCATTCAGGTGCTCCGGTTTCTCCTACATATCACTGCTTAAGAGCCACGCGCTTCATGGCACAGCAGCTATAGCCGAGAAATATTTTATTGTAAAAAAAAAACAAATATACAGAGTCATGTGGGGAAAAGAACAGGCTGTATTCACGTTATTAGAAAACATTTTGCTAACTTTTAGGTTCCCCAGCTTTAAAACAATGTTAAAGGACTTGGACACAATAATTGGAATAGTACATGGAGTCTGAGAGTTTAATTGATATAAGAAAATACTTAAGACTTGAACATTTGGTCGTGAGATGGCTTCGTGTTAAGTTTGATGAAATTACAGTGTAAACTATATATAAAACATGAACACGATACTCAAGTTTCACAGAGATTTCTCAACAACAAAAACATTGAAAAAAGAACCATTTTGGATGGCACCATAATGCAAACTATACAGCAAAATATATTTAAAAACAGTATATAGAAAAAAAAAAAGAATCCAAAGTTGATAATGGTGTTGTGTGCATTCAAAGTCGTAAAATTGCACCGTTCTGCTCGATTGCATTTGACACAGCAGCTTTCATCTGAGTTTAAATGGAAGCACAAGGAAGAACGGTCACACCACTTAGCTCAGAGTTTACCCACCATTATTGTTTCCAGCAAGGCAGCTACATTTGTAAATTATTAGGCTAGTTTGTTATATTACATAGTTTGTTTATAAAAGATGCGGTCTGTAGTCTATGCATCTCCTGAAACTAAAATCAAATCTTCCTTAAAACTAGTATCCACAATTTCACTTAAGAATCTGAAATATTTTTGTCTGCTTTGAACTCAAGACACATCTGGTTTGGTTTGATGCCATATTGTGTGTATGAGGTTGCGTGCTTGTATTGTTTTGGCTTATTAGGTGCACACAAGAAACAAAATGGCGGCTAGATTTTGCCAATGACAAGTTGAGCGCTTTCGAAAGACTGAGTTAAAAAGAAACTGCATTTTAGTTTGAGTTTAGAGACGTCAGACACATTTCTTACTCATCTCAAGACTTCAAGTTATTTAACAATCACGTCAGACTTTTGAGATGGAATGACGGCTGCACGATAGCTTTAAAAAGTGGCATTTTGTATGAAAAAAATACATGTAGTTTGTGTTTGATGGAAGGTACAGTTGCTTGTGACATTTACCTGTAAACAAGGTCATAACATTTGCGATATGGCAGAAAAGGAAAAACTAAAGAACAAGTCAAACCAAACGCAAAATCTGAATGGTGAAAATGATGCCTATGACTTGGAAAATTACAAATAGATAGTTGAAAAGGTCACTGAGAGCCTAATCTATGGGACGTACAGTGTTATCACTTTAAGCCTTGTTTGTTAGACATATTTTTATCTTGTTACAAAACAGTCTTGAACTTTGAGTGAATTAAACATGCTTCAAAATGCAATAACAAACACAAAACCGACGAGGGAAACCACATTGTGAGCCTGCGGACAAGGCCACAATAGAACTATTCCCTAAAGCAGCAATAACAACTTGGTTGTTTAACTGCATAGGCCACTAGAGGTCACGGACACAAAATCAGAGTTCATATGTTCTGGTCCAAAAATAGCATCACAAATAACCAGAGTTGACAATGACAATGCATACTAATTGTCAGGTGAATTGGTGCTCCCTATGTGAATAAGTTAATGTTTTTGAATAAGCCCTTTGGATAGAATTGGTTGCTTTTTTTACTCTCATATGCATTTCTATATAAAGTGATACTTCCCTCTTGTGATCGTTGCACTGCACAAATATATGAACAACTGTTAAGGCAAGCTATCCAGAAGATCAGCAAATCAATCGTGGATTTACATGATTGCTGCAAGTTAAGGCTCAGAAAGAGTTTTGTAAAACATTTCTCAGTCACGCCGTCGTCTCTTCTCGTCTTTGAACCGTCTTCTTCCATTTTGACACATGAAAAAGCTCAGGAAAAGCTCAGTTAGAATGGTCCAAAAAATTTCCTTCTGCCAGAAGAAAGTTAGTTGCAGTTCATTGATATCAGTAGATTCTTGTCTATGATGTCTAAAATACAACAAAATAAAGTTGAAGAGGTCCCTGGTTTGCCGCTGTAGTGGCAGTGGGGGCAGTGGTCCACAGTTAAGGATGCTGGTGGTGATGGGACCGCCCCGAGCCCCGGATCTCAATGATGCGCAGACGTAAATGACTCATGAATTCAAACATGGTCGCTGCTAAGCTCTGGTGGATGAGGTAGCGTGGAAGTCGGCCCTGGAAACAAACAAAATTAATTGGATTTTTCACTATTGAAAAGTTGTAAGACACTATTATTAGTAGTGGTTGGTGGTTTATAAGGCTGACAATTGCCAACAACCTCACAATTTAATATTCTAAAAACAGTCTTGAAACATAGAAACATGGAGAGAAAAACACTTATTTCTTTTGCCAAAACAAATGTCCATAAATTAGCTTTCTGTCATCAATTGCATTAATTACAACTGCAAGCCTCTGTATCACCCTGATCTATATGATCGTACATAACTCTTGTATATGGATTGTAATTCACCCGGCTGCCAGTAGAGGTCAGGCTAACCTAAATCCTCATGATGTTTTTGCGGCTGAGTCAGACTCTTTTACAAGTTTGACAACTGCCAGAGGGTCAATTTCACCCGCAAGTTATCAGAGGTCAATACCTAAACAATATCATAACAAAATATCCAGTATAATATTTGTGGAACCTTTTTTTATTTCTCATCTTTTGCATCATTGGTCCTTTTTTGGCATTTCCTTTTAACAATATGGGGAATTTTGAAAACAAAACTTGAATTGGAAATGGGTTTGAATTAAAATGGACTTGCTTGGATTGAAAACCGAACTGAACCAAGGAGCGATTTACAGATGTTTTATTATTAATGATTACTAATTGCGTTTTGTGCGAGATGCCAAATCAACGGGAGCATACTTTAACTGGACAATAACAATATAATAAGTCAATTATTGTTAGTTGGTTATGGAAAGAACGTGTTGCGTGCTGAATAAGTGCATTTTAAATAAAAGTACACATATAGAATAGGTTCTTATTCCTGTCTGGTTCCCACCTTGAGGTCTGTGTTGAGAACCCAAATAAAGGTGCAGACGGACGGGTTACTGCTGGACTTCAGGACCACAAACCCACCAGGACCGTTTTCTCCTCTGAGAGAAACAAAAGCAGCTGACGTCATCAAAAGGAACAGAACAAGAAACAGATAACCTTAAGCACAAAGTTAAAGTTCTGACCGGACGAAGCGGGCGCTGGGGAGTTTGGCGTCGTGCTCGGTTGCCATGCCAGCAGACAGGTAGCAGTCTTTCCTGCGCTCGATTCTCCGCACGTTTACAAAGTCCCTAAAAGGAGAAGACACAAAACTTGAAGTGTCTAATGAAAAAGGTGACAATTTGTAAATGGCCTTAGCCATCCGTAAACTCAGGTCAGTTATCATTTCTCTACATGTACTGAAATGAGTACGATATGGTATGGTAAGACCAGGCTACCACGATCAAAGTAGTAATTGTCAGTTTCACTGTGCTTAGAGACAAAGCCTTTAAAGCTATTTTTATAAAGATGAGTTTTTTTCAGTCCTGACGGAAGCCATATGCCACTTTTCCAAAAAACGATACGGTACGGCACGGTTATTTTGCATTTCCACTAGAGTTGGGATCGGGGTTTGCGTACTTTTTTTGTACCACCTCGACTGTTGGCGACATCAGGATGAATCAAATACAGAGGATGAATTGCCGTACGGGGATAGATAAAGTGCACCTTTACCTTTACTCTGCACTGGCTTCCTGTGGCTCAGAGAATAGACTTTAAAACAGCTCTGCTAGTTACAAGTCTCTCCATGGCCTCGCACCAAAATATATTAGTGACATGTTAGTCCCATATGAACCAGCCCGGACTCTGAGGAGCACAGGGACTGGACTCCTGTTAGTGCCCAGAGTCAGAACTAAACATGGGGAGGCTGCTTTTCAGATTCATGCTGCTAAAATCTTGAACAGTCTTCCTGAAGATGTGAGACAGGCCTCCTCTCTGACAATGTTTAAAACCAGGTTAAAAACGGTTCTGTTTAGCTGTGCATACAACTGAGGGATTTTATATTTTTATCTTTCTTTTTAATGTACTGTGATTATTTTAATGCTTTCTTGTTTTGTTCAGCACTTTGAGTTGCCTTGTGTATGAATTGTGCTATACCAGCCATTCCCAAACTCAGTAACACCGAGGCCCCCTTAAAAATCTGAAGGGCCTGCGTGGCCCCCCAAAATAATAACCAAGAAGACAACATTAAGAATAGGCTCTTCTGGTTATTTTATTTTGGGGAAATAGCCTCTGCTACAAACATTGTAATACAAAAATGATTACAGTGGATTATTCAAGTCAAATAATGAACACAAATATTTTAATATTACAAACAAAACATTATAAATTTAACATTAAATAATTATATATATATATATATATATTTTATGACCTCCCGCGGCCCCCCTGCAGTACCCTCGCGGCCCACCAGGGGGCCGCGGACCCCACTTTGGGAGACACTGTGCTATACAAATAAACTTGCCTTGCCTACTGGACTCGTTTGAGGAAATGGGTGGAGTCTGTTGTGCTCCTGCTTGGTTGGAATTATAACCTGCAGCCACATGGACCAGTTTCACACCCCTACACTAGAATGGAATGTTCAGAATTCTCTAAGCATCAGAATAAAATTGTCCTGTGAACATGGAGGCAGCTTTTCAGCCTGAACACAGGTGTCAACAGATCAATGAGGATTTTCACTTAAAAATAATTTCTGTTACAAAGATGTGCATCTTCAATCCGGATATTGCCACGAAGTGTGTCCTGCCCTGAACGCATCACTTTGTAACCTCAAGAGCTGCACTGAGTAAGAAACTATTCTTTCTAGGTCTTTAGAATCTTTAAAGAAATGACTCCCACTCCCAGTACGGTTCATTAACTCATTGATTGCCAGCCGTTTTTGATGATTTCACTGATTTTCAAGACCCACAGAATATTGTGTGCTGTGACTATGTGAAATATGGAACCAGATTCTGAAAGACTGGACTGTCCACTTTCATGAGCAAAAAAATTTTTGTTTCTTGCTAGTTTTGTTCTCATGCAATCCCAAGTCGAATAGAGAGAAGTTTGACAGAAATCACCGGCCTCGGACAATTACGTCAATGGCAGGCAATGAGTTAAGGTTTGAACTAAACAATGAGACCCTTGTACCTCGCAGAAACAACGCCCCCTGCTGCTCCGGCTGAGACATCCCACGATACGAGAGTGTTGTCATCCACTCTTTGCAATATCTAGAATGAAAAAAATGTTACTAAAAATTCAATTCAACAAAAGAAGTATAAAAGTGTGGTGATAATAAGGTTACCTGGCAGCCTGACACGGTCTTGTTCCAGTGAACCATCTTCTCCGGTTGTAATATCACCTCCTGGTAAACCAGCTCTGCCGAACACTGCATAAAAGCCTTGGAAATAAACAAGAAATATTTATTCAAAAAATGTATTAGGTTTTAGTAAAATTATAAATCTGTGTCTATGGACTGCGCTGAGCTCCTTTAATAGATTTTATTTTTCAGTTTGACGGACTAAAGACTGTGGGACAACAACGAATAGTTATGGCCATGCTTAATTCTGTTCACACGCAAATTTACCACCTTTGCATTCGTGGAAAATCCCTCCATATATAACCCACTTCATGACAGGAACAGGAAGAGCTGAGCGCCTCCAGCACTAAACATAAACACCAATGTGTGTGACGGCTATATGACCTGTATACAGTTCTGAGAAAGTTCTTTCTTTGGCAATTATGTAAAAACTTTAAAAGCAATTTAAAAAGTGGCATTTTTTTAATCTACTATGAAAAAAAAAGAGTAGTCTGTGTTTGATGGAAGGTACAGTTGCTTGCGACATTTAGCTGTAAACAAGGTCATAACATTTGAACTGCCACAAAAACATGCAAAGTAAGGTATTAAGAGCGAACCACGTATTGAGCAACAACAACGTCCAGAATTATAAAGTAAGTACCGTGTGAAAACGGATCCAAAATAAGGATTTATAAAAGTATGTTTGAATCAAGTATGTTTTATCTGGATTAAAGTACACTTTGGCGATGTACTAAAATAAAAGATACATTTAACCCAATTCCACCAATACTTCACTTACTTTGTCATTTTTGTAGCGACAAACAATGTACCGTATGATTGTATTGGAGAAAGTTAATCTAACCGATTTACGTACAATAGTATCAGTATCAAGAGGTGAAAAGTTTGTCTCACTAATATCTAATTGTTGAGAACATTGTACCTTCAGTATAAAAGTCTTTCCATGGAAGGGAATCTCCAGTGTGTAAACAGAGTCACCCATGTCCTGAAAACAACATGAAATATCAAAGAGATTCATTGAAAGTGAAACCAATGTAATATGATCTTTTATTTCCTTGTTTACATAAACATACAACATTAAACCTAAATATTAGACTCACATTGTTCTTTTCAAACTTCCAGTTTTCCTCCTGAGAGAGAATCTGCTCCACCACCGACAGCGCCTCTCGTCCCTGCCGCACAAACTCCTTCTCCTGCACCAGTCACACGAGTCAGTGAAAAACAAAGTATTTGAACACTAGTATTTCCAGAACAGTAGAAGTACCTGTGCTGTAACGGCTCTGCGTCCCAGTCCTTCCTCATCCAGGTCCTCCTCTGAGCCTGAGGCAAATGTTCAAACTGCTTTAGAACAAGCGCTCTCAGCCGGCGCTAAACAGCGAATCATACAACTCAGGATTTCAACACTTTTTGGCTACTTCATACGTTAACACATAGTCCATTTTTAGTAGAAAACGTATCTGCTTTTGCATGCTTGTAAGAAAGAGCCCTGAGAGTCACTTTTTGATGCTTTGTGCTGAGAGAGGATTGGCTGAGTGAGGCTGGTCCTCTCTTTTTCACTTTTTTGAAAAAAAAAGCTGGTCTAAAACATGTGACAGAGGCCAAACAAATGCATGTGTGTTAAAATTAGTGATGAAAGCAAACTGTTTTGAGTGAAGAGAACACGTTGAATAGATTGGATTGATATAGTTACATTTGTTGTGGTTTCAGAGTTAGGTACCCCAGCTTTAAGATAGATCGCCTCATTGACAAACTAAGAAATATTGTTAAATCAAACTAGATTTTCTTGTTGCGAAAAACACAGTCGTCAATCTATGGAAATATTCTAGGTCACATACTGTAAGTGCAAGTTAGGCTCTGGATCCCTTTACTATAGCGCATGAAGTGAAGTTGTAAATCTCTAGCGTCATTAATAACAGCTGTCAAAAAACACGAGAGACGTTTTTTAATCACAGCTCATATTTGCCCCGTGAGTTCGTACCTGCCAGAGACTCGGGCGGGGAGTAGAACTGGCCGCCCTCGGAAATGGCTTGGGGGTAGATCATGGGGGCCCGCTCGCACGCCGCATTCACCGCTGCCAAGTACGCTGACAAATGGACGAGCAGAGGAGTGAAGGTGAAAAGGAGAAATGCTTTGTCTGTTCTTAAAAAAATCTAGCATTTAAACAAAAAAATATCTCACCTCGTTCATCGTCGGCCTCTTGAGTGATAACCTTAAAGTCCAGGAACCAGGTCTCTAACCAGGCCAGCACGAAGGAGGTGACGGGAAGCACGTAGCCAAACGCATTATCCGACATGAGCTGCCAGAAGACAAAGACGCAGGTCGTTTGAGGGAATTCAAGAAGTAGGGGAAGAATTCAATTTATTCTTATTCGTACAAGTTCAAAACACAAGAAAGTGATTAAAGAATGAACACAAAAAGCCATTGGTCCAGAAGGGGCAGATGACCAATGTTCATAAATGTTTTTGAATGTGAGAAGGTGAACATTTGTCATTCAGCCAACTTCAGCTCTGTTATAGATCATCATAAAGCTCAAAACAGGCCGATGCCAGTCAAGACCGTTTTTCAGTCTGTGATGTCGGCGCCTGGACTAGTCTGGTGAACTAAAGCGGCCCTCTTACTAAAAAGTATGGACACCCCTGACCTAAACTCTAAACCCTAAACATCTTATTTAAAATCTTGAGGAGGCCCAACTTATTTTTGCTCCATAAATAGTTTGTGATTGTCCCAACAGAAAGTAATTTTTAAGGAGCATTTTGTGATAGAGACAGTGTGTGGTGGTCTGATTTATCTTATCTGAAATTGTTCTCTCTTGTGAGTGAGGGTGGTTCTCTACTTTTTTAGGTAAGGCCAAAAAATACCGTACATGCATGTGATGTAGTTATAGAACCCGTTTTGAGAGATAGAGAACCTGTTGTTGTTTGGAGAGGAAGTATAGTTACAGTAAATGTACAGGGCCAGGACGGATCGGTGCAGCATGTGGACTGTTGCACTTTCTCGTTACTTCTCAGTCTATAATCCCGCCCTCACCTACGGTCGTGACCTTTGGGTTGTGAGCAGCTGGAGGAAGTGGCGCGTGGAGGGGGAAGTCTGAGCATCTCTGCACAAACTGCCGTCTTTGCGACCCAGAGCGGTGCAGTGGACGGATGGAGAGTTATCAGGGCCAACGTCAGTGAGTGCGATAGCTAATCATTTGAATTGGAATATGAATAAATCAGAATCTTGCTCAAACCAATTTAATAAACAAAAGGGAAAAATAACCAGTATCAGAGTAGACGGTTATTGAACAGGAAGTGCAGGAGTTCCCAAAGTTCAAACTGTCTTTAAAATAGACAAACACTCCTCAACCATGTCACTGCTTCTTTCCCATCATATCAGGATGGTGTTAAACCATCATGTTAGAGGCAGAGACCACACAGAAAATATTCTTCAATTAAATCAGGAATTAATCATTTCAAGCAAATACTAGCCTCTTGTCAAACTTCATGAATCCTCAAGGTATGGTGACGGATAAAACCATCTTACTTAAAAATGAGTACTTTTCTGTATCTCTTTATATTAAAATCTGTCAACATGTTTGTCCAACATATAAATCTGCTTGCACGGCACGTTTCCAAAAGGAATTGAGAGGTTAGCAAATAACAACATGTAGTTAAATAATGTGCAAAATAGGCAAATTAGCGAATTTTAATTTTTCCCCCGCTGTGAGACGAATCAAGGATCTCTTAATCTTAATTAAATAAGACTAATTCAATCTGAAAAAACATCCTCCACAAGACAACTCTTCAGTCATCCATTCATATTATGTATCTACATAATTTCTTCTTTGATCTATTCATTTGTATCAACTGTAACTTGTGTTTGATGAACTTCTGAATCCGAAAGACTTTCTATAAAGCAACAATTATCTCTTGTTTATTTTAGTTATTTCCACTATTGATTTCAGTAGGGTTTCATCTATGAAAAAGTTCCAGAGCTCCAACTTTTTGTCCATTTTATCTCAACATTTTGGAAAGAATTCTGGTGCCTCATGATTTAATATAATCCAGAGAACACCCTGAATAAAGCTGATTTTGTAGTTTTCTAAATAAAGGCCAGAAAATGCTGTTACGTCACGACTGAAACTAAGAAGTGCAACTTACATGAGACATTCTGACCACTTTGGCGACGAGGAAGGCACTGGTCACTAGAGTGGTTACCTAAAACAAAAGTTGATAGTAAACTAAATGTACTGTGTAGATACAGTTGTGATATTGGTGATAGGTCATGTGACTGTTCTTACGGCGATCATCCACCAGTGCCGGAGCTTGAAGGCAGCGTAGCCCAATTGAAGACACAGGAAGCGAAACAGAGCGAGGAGCTGAGACAGGCAAAGACACAAACAGAACCACGCGGTTACAGAGTTTGAAAACCGCAAAGATGTTTCTCCTGTTGGCTAATTTTGAGCAGAAACGAAAAAGAAAATGCAACTGAAACTTGCAGAGCGGATTCATTTACTCCTTATGTCACTTGTTTGTTAAGGGCTGGTAGGATGATGTTTAATTTACAATTAAACATATCTGACGGAATTTATTTATATCATAAACAAACATGTATCTGAATGTATTTAGTGAATAGTGACATCGGCGTAGTAAATCTCTACTTACAGTTATGTCAAAGAAGGAAGTTTCAAACTCATAATGTACGACCTCAAAGTCCAAACGGTCCCAGATGTTGTTGTTGGCGTACTGCAAAGTAAAGAGACAACAAACCGCGTTCAAACCATGAACCATTCAGACTGAAAAAATTTATTATAATAATAATAAAGAAATCACAACATTTACAAACTAGTTAATATGTCAGTTAAGTGTAATCCATGATTTTGGACCACTAGTGTAGGTCTGGGAAGCAGTTCTAGTTAGATAAGATGAGACTTTATTGATCTCACAGTGGGGAGATTTAAATGTTATATTTGGCCTCACTCAGGGTGTGCAAATAGACAGGAAATGTGAAAAACAGTACAACAAAAAAGTGACATTGGCAGTACAAAGAGCATTACTTGTATTGCTACTTTTTTGTGTGTACATTTTCCTCCACTATAAAATAAGGATATATTAAAATTTTAGGATACCCATAAACTTCATTGTCTTTATCAGTCACACTGCCCAGTAACTTTCTACAGCGCTCAAACAGAGCCCCATCAGTCACACTTAATGACTATTTGGGCTGAGAACTGATTGGCTGAGTGAGGGTGGTCCTCTCTTTCAGTTTTCAGTCTTAAAAAGTTGGTCTAAAGATGGAACAGAGGCTAAACAAATACATACATGTGAAAACAAGTGACAGAACCAAACTATTTTGAGGGTGGGTAACTGTTAGCCCACATGGACTTTATCATATATATTTATTTGAGGTTTGAAAGTTAGGTGCCCCAGCTTTATTAAACAACTGGTCCTCACATTGAGCTCTATGATCCAGAGCATGGTGACGAAGAGCAGGTCGAACGTCACGAAGAGGCAGAAGGTGCGGCGGACGTCGGAGATGGCCTTGCGTTCTGACGGCGGCACAAACACGTACGGAGACGGGATGGACAGGGAGGTGGAGTAGGAGGCGTTCAGGGAGGCGATGGCCGGGAGGCTCCCCGACTCCCGGAACTCTCCGAGGGGCATGTCTGCGCTCGGGTACCACTGGAACACACACAACACGACACACAAGTTTATTAAGACTGCTGATTGTTAGCAGTTTGACTAAGACCAGATGAAGCAACCAAGCAAAATTAGTATTAGTCAACTGTTTATCGTCTACAGGTAAACTGCAAAAATCAGGAGTTGTTGAGGATATTGGTAACTAAAGCTTCACGCCAGATCAAACTCTCAATTCAGTAATTTTATGAATTATTATTATGAAATTCAAGTACAGTTGAAGCTTGTTATAGTTTTTTTTACTTTTTAGTCCACCAATAGATCTGTTCTGAAAAGTAAGTTTTAAGAAAGTTCACTAATTAATGTGTAGATGTAATATTGTACATGAATTAATCAGCAAAAACAAACCAATATTAACAATAATTACTACACAGTCAGACTTATTGTTTGAACGATACATGGAGGCGGCAAAGACATTATTGCGTCACCTCAGAATGATTCGAAAAAGGGAATTCATAACTAATTTTAGTCCACAAAGTAAACTAGAATAAGGAATGAAGTAGTAGAGCTACAGTAAAAAATAAGCTGTGTCATGACCTTCACATTTTGCCACATGAGCTACAAATTCGACCACATAACTCTTTGGAGCAATTATATTTTAAAACCTCGAATTGGGTACATTATGGAAAAATGGGGTTGCAGCTCACAATTCATTTTCTAACATTATTTCTGCAGTAATATTAAAAGACAGAATTTAACAACACAAAATCATCTACATTAATTTTGATGAATAAATGGCACCGTTTTTCATATAATAGTAAAGTTATGCAGAAAAACTCCAGTCATTTTATGATAGCAATTACAGATAATGAGGACATGACACAGACATTAAAACAGGAAGCAATAGTTTGGTAGGGTGAGTTCAAGTAAACCCATTCTAAACGACATTTTGGAATCCATGAAATAATAATAATTAAATTCACTGGGAAAACAGTGCAGTGGCCTTGATGCTTTCCTCTTATTCATTGAGGTATAATCTGATTAATCTGTCTGAGAAATCTGTGGTTTTTACCAATTCGTCTGCTCGTGAGACATGTGCAGAATCAAACAATTTATCAAAGTTAGTGTCTACAAAAGTCACACTGAAGGCAAAACACTCAACCAGCATAAAACTTATATCTCTTCTACTGTGATCCCGTGACAGAACCATAGAAATCCACAAACCCAACATCACATTTAATAACCTGAAAACGACAACACATACCAAAACATACATATTTAAAGTATTAATTTGGGGCAACATTGAAAATACAATAGATGTCCGTTTTCTGTTTTCTTGTTTTCGATGCAAAGAATCAGTCAAAGACAACCGAAAGTGGGTTGATAGAAGAAATGCTGAATATTACCACTCCTCTAAATGCTTTGGGAGGATATAATATCACAATGTAGATCAAATAAACAATGATTTCCATGGACATTATCCTGTAATCAACCCGTATATCTTTGGAACAGTAAAACATGCTTCTTGCTCAACTAGTCAGCTGTTATTATTAGCAAGTTGCCCCAGTTAGCTCGGGGGCTAACTAACCAATGAATTTGAAGCACACATGCTAGCAGGGTAAAAAATCACAGGCAAAACAAAATTAATTAGCCTTGTACCTTAAATTAATTGATCCGGAAAGGAGATCCGATAATGGACACGAGCAGGAGAGTATGAAAAGCCCCAGGACATGTTAATAATGTGAATTTTATGGACATACAGACATCGCCGTGCTGGCTTCCGGGAGACGAGGGTTTCGGCCAATCAAAGATACAAAAGCGACAAGACAGTTCTATAACAGAATAATCACTGACAAGCGCACAGAATCTAACAAAAATACAGTAAATAACACAAAGCAAAAGGGAATGCGTATATGAATACCAATACAAATATTTTATTTGTACATATTCCAGACTAAATATATTGCTTGATGCTCCACACATCTAAATTATCTTAATGCTAGCAACTTGGTTGATTTATCTTCATTGAACAATTAACGTTTTATTTGATTGTTTGATTTCATAATTTGGTTGTTTCTAATCGTATTAGACAGAGTAAACAATCATCTGTCTTCTAACAACTTTAAGACGACTGCTCTTGTGTATGTGGGCGATACATAAATTCATTGATTTGACTTGTTTTGACTTTTATTTCACCCAGAATTTTAGTATAACCGATTTTGAAGGTGTCTTTTTAACATTAAACTCACAAGAAACAAATAAGACTATCACTGGAATGTTGTTTCAAAGAATTCTCTAAACTGGCTGAGTGTTTACTATATTTGTGTCGATTACAGTATCGATTAGGTCAGTTCAATCAAAAACTAACAACTTCACAAAAACATCACGCGCTTCCAAGAGCAACCGCAGCACAAGAAAATAAGTACCCTTTACTTCCTGTTCCTACTTTGCCAGCACATCACGGCCACACGACTGGACCCTGGCTTTGAAGACTGCATGCCAGAAATGACAAGTCTTTTCCAATTTAAATTTTAAATTTGAATGATGATCAATGGATACCATAAATAGACCTTGCAGAATGTTTCACGTATACACATTTACATAGCTTATTAATGTCAAGGTTTTTTTTTCTTCTACTTTGACTTTTAAGTCAATTTACTGTCAGTTCAAGAAGACATTGTATTAGAACTATTTTTGAAAAGTCATATTAACAAGAATGACAAAGTTGGAGATTAATTGATGAAGCAGTTTATTTTTAATTGTTGTCTAAAAGCAACCAAAAAACATTAAGAAACCAGAAAATGGAAAAATAAAATAAAATTTCATACATGATGTTCCTGTGGTGGTTGCTTTTGACCGATGAGGAGAGACAGGGGGCATAGGAGCTCAATCTGTCTTCCGTTTATATCACAAACACTATTTGCAAAATCACTCAACCTCCAATGAACACAAAATCTAAATATGTGATTAAAGAAAAAAAAAAAAAGTTCAATTCCCACTTGATGCACAAAAACTACAGGACAGAGAAGACAAACTCGTACAGCAACCTTCAAAATAGAAAAATACTTCTTACATGACAAATTTATGACACACGCTTCATGCTATAAAGAGCCATAGAAAATAGTCCAGTTATAAAAGGGGAAAGTCAATTTGTATATCAGGCTGTATCCATTGATGGATTTCAAAGCTCAGCACAAAGTATATTTTGGATTATATATAGAAAGGTAGTCTTACTTCAATTTCCATTTTAATTTACTGGTTCATGGACCCATTTTTTGGTCTAAGCCACACACAATTATATATTTAGAATAATTCACTCTTTACTTGCTATTTTTGTGTTCAGACCTGAGTGATGTCCCATTTGGTCCCAAATAGTGTGAAGAGATTGTGAAATTGTTGTAATAAAATCATGCAGCATTTATTAGTAAGCCCACCAAATTTGGTTGCATGAAATAGACCTGCTTTGTTTGAAAATCAAACTTATCGAAATTATTGAAACATTTTAACCATGTTCTACAAGACTGATCTGATTGTTCATGTAGTAAAAAACATTTCATAATATTAAAAAGTAAAATGCCAATGTAAAATATAGGTTAAAGCTAGACAAGCATAAAGTTAGCTGCGAATACCATATGAATTAACTTAATTGCAATGTATTTTGGGTTCAAAATATTCTAAACATGGGCAGTTTATGAGCGATAGAAACGTGGGCAAGTCAACCATACAAACTCATAGTTAATGTAATGAGCTGAATTAATAATGTTAGTTCAGTTTCATGAGACCTGCAATTGTAATTCTAAATATTGGCCACAAGATGTCAGCGTAGACCTGTAAATCTACGAGCCAAACGACAAAGTTAGAAATGCACCTAAAAAACAGAAAAACGCAGAAAATAATTCACCCCCAATAATTCAAAAGTGCATTATGCAACTTTTCTGATGGAACCATCTGCTTATGGCCATGGAAAAGTTACTGCTTTGCTTTAAATGTTTCTTAGTATGGCATTAAACTAACAAAAAATAAGTTGGGGTACAGACTACTTTCAAAACACACCAAAAATTGCAATCTCATGAAATAAATCTAAATAGTTCAAAACAGCCGTTGGATTTACTACTGAATATTCCAGGCATAACATGCAGATGGTAAATGACAGGACTCCCCTCCCCCCAGCAGAAAAGTTACTTAATGCCCCCTTACATTTGTTTACTATATACAAGTTTTAAAAAAGGAATCCGCAAAATTCAGAATAAATGTGTACGTGTTTGACTTTTTAATGCTTTCATCTTGGGACCTGACCTTGAGCTCTCTATTGAGACTAAAAACAAGGGTATTATTTAGAGGCTAAGAAGCATGGCCTGTCCGTGCGTCACTCCACACCTCCTCATAAAGACATAACTTGTCTGTTCTCGACCCATTTGTAGGTCACTTTACATGTTACATTTCACCCACGTCACAACCTTCCGTTTCAATCCTTTACTCAGACACAAATTCCTTAGATTTGGATCCATTTCCGCGCCCCTGTATCCCGGCTCGAAGGTGGAGGCTTCAGTTTCGGCTGAGCTCGTCTGTGCTTCCCTTCATGTTGTGTGTGGAGATGCTCTTTTGCTCTTCCTCCTCCTCCTCTTCCTCTTCCTCCGTCGCGGCCTGTATCTGTGTGACGCTGGGTCGCTCCGGCTGCTCCACTGCCGCTGTGTCGTGGTGATCTGAGGAGACAAATGAAATCTTGTGTCAAAGAGAAAAAAAAAAGTCACATTGGTAAGGGCTAATGTGGAGGAGTTCAAATATCAATATAATACAATAATACATTTTAAAGTAAAACCACATTGGAATACACGTGCAAAAATCCCCAGTGTGCATCAGAAAAACACATCACAAACTATTCAATCTGAAAAGACTCAAGACAAAGATTAGATTAGAAATATATTCATTAGCATATTTGCATGAATATGTCCAATATATTTTACATTAATAGACTGGCAGACGTATGATGAAGAACGAATAGATTTATTGAATTTGAACTTGAAATGTTCATTAAGACTTGGTATAGAAGTAGATATATTGAGCTTGCAAACCTAGACCCTGGTGGCGAAGGAAACTGAACCAATAACATTACGTTACTCCACTGAAAAGGCTGCGACAGGGAGGAGGTGGGTTGCTGCACAAACAGCAGATGGAAGCTGCAGAGAACTGAGAGGCTCAGTTTGAATGCAGTGGTGATTGATGGTGATGAGCACAGGTGTGCGACTGTGCGGCTGTGGCTGATGAGCTCAGGCGCAGGTGTTTGGAGAGGGAGGACTCAGAGGCACAAAGTCTCTCCAATCTTCCAGCCTGAATTCCGCTTTAGCTGTATTTATGAAAGTGTTTGGAAAGTGTTATTCAGAGACATAAGGAGAGGTTTCAAACTACTATTTATCCCTTTTTTCATATTTTGAGCAGAAAGAGACATGTGTCTGTCATGTGACACAGCAGGATCTCATCAGTCATCTTCTGAGATAAAATGAAGACAAAACAAACCAAAAGTGTTCTGCTAAAACAAAAGATAATAATGACATGCTGTGAACTTGGTGTAACATTTGCAGATGTCAGACGCTAAAGTAACTAAAGGAAGACCTCAGACAAGAGGCACAAGGTTCCATTCCTAAGACAGTAATCCAGATCATACACAGTGAAACATGGAAAATGAAAATATTGTTTGTCAATATTATTGTATTGATAATTTATTGATGTATTCCGATAACCACCTAAGTCTTAAGCAGTAAAAACACGTTACCTAAACTGAGCATTGTCCAAAGAGAAGCCTGAGCCACAGAATCTTCCACTGAAATCAAATGTCAAGCTGAACTAATGGGTCATTTCTGCTACATTTCCAACTCATCCATCTCAATTATTTTATTGGAAAAGACGCTTGTTTCAAATGCGTAGTGTCTGGATGAAGTTCGACAGCAAAAATAATTTCTTACATTATTTAATGACAGTTTTAAGAGAAAGTTGTGATACATTACTGTTTTTTTGAGAATGGTTTATACTGTATAAATAGACAAACAAAGACATTTAATTAAACCAGCGCTTTTACTCATTCCAAAATCTTTAACTGGTGCTTGTGATAATGATATGAATACTTATCTTTGGCTTTTCTTCTCCAATGTGACTTAAGTTTGTTACTGTACAAGATTATGGCCAACGTTTTGGGGAAAGAATATATTCCATGTTCTAGTTACATACTCAAATTTATTTGTGTTTGATTGCAAAGAAAGTTTTTTATTTTTGACTAGTCCACAGGAGAGCAAACATTCAATAATGTAGTGTGGTTTGGAAGCAAAATCATAATTGCAACACTATGTATTGGTGTGAATTAGTTTGAAAATGAAAAAATACTTTAGAATTGTCTGGTTGCACAAAGATGCAGTCTCCATTTAAACCATTAAAGTCAGGACACAAATGAAATAATCAGGCAGTGGTAGAGTCAAAGCTCATATCCTGTCAGCATTTATGATAATTCTGTTTAAACTCAGTATTCTGCTAAGATAAGGAGCAAAGAAGCAGAGGATTATATAACTCAAGGCACTGAGCCATCTGTTTGATTCTTATTCACTCGAGGCCGGATCTTTCCATTCTGAAATGTGTCATTTTTATTATGTTGCGCAACTACGCCGTATACAATTTCATATTGAATAGAACAGAGTCGAGTGTAAATTGAAAATGGAAAAACAATCAGACTTATTTAAATAAAAACCTCTGACAAAGAATTTTTTTATTTTGTGTTTTTATAAATAAATAAATATATGAATTAAAATCATCTATCAATTGTGTCCCTGGGCAAGACACTTAACCCCACATTGCCTGAAGCCCCCGCTGAAAGACCAAAGGCCATCTCGTCGAGGACAGAGAAGCCATCTTCCATGGACCCACCACCTGCAGGAGGATCAGCGAGGGACTGGTGCTATGAGACTTGGGTGGCAGCTCTGAATGGTCTGGACAAAGACACAGAAGGCAGAGGGTTTTTGGCCGGGACATCTCACCGTACTCCTCCTCCTCTTCCTCGTCGCCCTCGTGAGCAGTGTACACCCCGAGGTTCTGCATGTGGGCCTCTGCCATCTTCTGCACAGCTACGGGACACACGAGAGGAGAGAAACATACACAAACACACACACACACACACACACGCACACACACACACACACACACACACACACACACACACACACACACACACACACACACACACACACACACAGGGAGTGAATGGAGAGGGCTGGGCTCATCCATACAGGCTGTTTTCACACATAGAGGAAGTTTTGAAACTAGCGATTCTAGTGTGTGAGGATGTGTTTTATGATACATTACAACTTTAGTGTTTGACTTTTCTGTTGAATGGCTGTATGTGGAAACTATTCATACCAATAGTTGAGGTAATTTTGAGTTCAATGTACTTCAAACATTATTATCAGATGTCACTACATAGAATTTTTGAACATATCCAATCCCTTATTATAATTCTGTACATTATTCAAACTCAAAAAGGAGTGGGAGGAAGAACAAACTTATAAATTCCCGCCGCAATCTCGTGTATTACTGTAATTCCAACTTACTGTAACTTAACATAATAACTCCTGTCGCATTTATAGCCAACTAAACTTTGTAGTAGATTATGTTTTTACTGTATTGTATTGTATAATTCTAGCTACATATCTGTTCCATACGCAGATATAACAGCAGTGCATTCTCTGATTGGACAAAGCTCTGAGAATATTATGGTTGTGTTTAAACTGTGTAATTATTCTACACAATACTAAACTCATTGTATGTTTCTTCAAATGTAAAAACTGACAAATGCAGACAATTTTAAGTACCTTTTCAGTGTGTATCTAAAATGTGAAAACAACCTGTATAAAAGTATCTATACACAATATGGACAGTGTTTAAAGGTTTAAAGCAGGGGGACAAAACACCACACATGCATGCAACAAATAAAGGTAAAGATAAGAAGGAAGGAGCAAGACACTTTTTTTTCTTTTTTAACATTTCCTGAGCGCTATGACTTTGCACCTGAATGGACTTCCCTTATCAGCCTCCCTGCCTTTTGTCATTGCACTCAGACTGCTGACGCATAAAGCCATACTGCACCATGGGGACTTCATCATTTTTAGTGCCCCCGCTGCTTCCAAACATTTGCACATGAGGAAACCGTGTTAGACGATGAAGGAATAAAAGGCGTTAATTTGGAACAGCATTTTATCATCCAGTGAATGAATAATAAGTACGGGTTGCCAAGGTTATCAGACATTGACGTATTATTATTGTTTAATTAGCGGATATTTCATAGCAACCAAATTACATAAATATTACAAACCAGTGGCAACATTACAAGAATTTGGTCTGAATAATCTCATTCAAATTAGAAATGACAGCTCAAGCCCAAAATGTAAAAGTATAAAAAGCTGGAAACATATTCATCACTCCATCTACTGTTACTACAATTGATAACTTATCTTGAAGCCGGCAAACCCTTTTTGTTATAAATAATGCATTTTGTTTTTGTCTTGTAAAGGTAAAAATGCATCTGATTAGAAACATCTTATCTTTTTCATACTTTTAAGAACGATCCCTGTGAGTCACTATTTGTTTTTGTTTTGCTTTGCTGTCTGAGAGCTGATTGGCTGATTGGCTTGGTGGTCGCCTTTTTTTCACTTTTCTGTCTGAAAAAGGTGATCTAAAGATGTGACAGAGGCTAGAAAACTAGTGATATCATATAACCAAACCATTTTGAGAAAGGGGAACTATTTAGAAGGATTTTTGTATCATTATCATTATTTGTGGTTAAAAGTTGGGTACCCCAGCTTTAATACAACGCATGTGATTCCAGATGCCCGACCGACTGAGCTAACAGTTGTCGCCACACATTTAAATGTAAAAAATAAATTAAAAAAATAAAGCAGACATATTTTTAAGTAGCACTTTTTACACTTCACAAATTGGTAGGTTGTAACATAGTAGGTTTTAAGTCTTTAATGTCGCTCAAATCAAAAACAAACAAAACATGGGGCTCTATGGGGAACTATTGTCCACCTAATGAGCACACGTGAAGGCAGTGTCATCTGTCTACCTCCGGCGATAATCCTGGATCAGCCCACGCTTCATAGTTTCACTGTCTCACATCTGTTATATCGCCTAATCTCTTTCTACATCATTTAAAATACACTCTTCTGCTTTGAGATGCACCGAAGCCGAACATTGAGACCACGGTAGAATGTTTTTGTCCAAGATTACTTTAAAAACTCTGAACATTTGTGAGATATAGAGATTGATTTGTGTTGCTTTCGGATGAGAAATGATCGGTTTGTCCCTTTTCTGTCTAAAGAGCTATTTTAAATCTGCGCTCGTGGCCAAAAAAAATAACAAAAAATAAAATCAGATTAATATTCTAATGGGTCATGTGAGCTCTTTGAGTTTGTTAGACAGATGTAGATACCAATCCATATTCAAATCTAGCCAATCACACTTTTGGGTGCTTTTTTATGTATTTGTTGTGTTGCTTTCAAGTAAGCAGCTAGTATAGTTTAAGTTTGCATGTTGTGTAGATTATTCAAGGATTTGAGTGTGGGTTTCAACTTCTGGGGATTTCTAGGGGGCCGTAGATCATGTTCCACCAAACATTTTTGATTTTTACTTGAATCTAAAATAAAACTTTTAGGTACTAAAGCTGGTGTACCGTAACTATGTTTGTATTCATAAATATTGTGTGTTTGTCGCAACAGAAATGATTTCATTCAAGTAAAAAGTTGTCTTATTTCTGACTTGTAGAAAAAGAGCCCTATTTTTTTGTTTCATTAGCTGAGAGCTGGTTGGCTGTGTGAGGGTGGATCTTTCTTTTCCCCTTTTTTATTCCGAAAAAGCCGATCCAAAAACACATGCATGTAAAATCTAGTTATAGGATCAACTAGATTCATTTGATTACTTCTTGTTCTGTTTTGAAAGTTCTGTACCCTAGCTTTAGCCTTCACTTACATTTGGTTTTATGTGTGTTTTGAACTTGTTGATGTTATTGTTGCAGCCAGGTAGAAGACAATAGAAGGTTCTTGCGACGTTTTCTGACAAACCGACCTATGTCTAATCATATTGTAAATAACCTTTTCAAAAACAGTGAGAATTTCTGTATTTCCAAGCCCTAATTCTCCAATGTACAGTTTTTAGGAAGCAGAAAGAGCGAGACAGCCGACAAACAGCAGAACAGCAGCAGCGTCCACCACCTCCAGCCTCTTAAGCCCATAATACACTGACCTTTGAGTGACGGCGGCTGGTACACGTTCTGATTGATGCGTTTGGGTTTGAGGATTCCGTTTTCTCCCACCACCCACTGCGGAAAAAAAAAACGACAAACATCAGTGCGGTGAATGAGTCGTCAAACTTTATGGTGAGGCCAAAACATGTCTGAAGATTGTTATTGTTATATCTGTAATTTACCCACTGTGGGACATTGCATTAGCCTTATACAAATGAAAGCGTAATGGATTGTCCACGCCTGATAATGTCAAAATTAACATTCCAGACAACGCAGAGGAGGGATAAAAAAAAAAAAAGCAAGTAGTACATTGTAGTATTTAACTGTTCTTCCTTGTTGCCATAGAGATATTGCTTTACTTGGAAAGCAGCTCTGAATAGGACCCCCTTGTAAAATAGATAGTCCATCTCAACAGGATCTTGGCAAGGCAAGTATTGTATATTTGTGTAGAATAAAAAAGATGGAACAATATTTTAGACAAGGCATTTAAATCATGAATAATAACAGCACATTAAAAAGAGTGAAGATACAATCCTTCAGTTGCATGCACAGCCACATAGAATGGTTTTTAAACTGGATTTAACCCAGATTTTTGCAGTATAAATCTGAAATGCAGCCTTCCCATGTTTAGTTCTGACTCTGGGCACCAGCAGGAGGCCAGTCCCTGTGCTCCTCAGAGTCCCAGCAAGAGGCCAGTCCCTGTGCTCCTCAGAGTCTGAGTTGGTTCGTATAGATATAAAATGTTACGGTTGTACTTTGATTCGAGGCCATGAATAGATTTGTATACAATTAAAGCTGCTTTAAAGTATTTTCTCTTAGTTAGCCGGTACTTCTTAATAATAGTGATAGAAAAAAAAGAAAAAAAAACATCTCAACAAGACATTTATGGAACTAGTTAGATCCATTTTTTGTGGTTGAAAAGTGTAGTTCCCCACCTGCGTATAAAATGGAGGTTAACATTAACAGACAAATATACACAATAGTACAGAATTATCAAAGTCTATTGTTCAGTCCAATTTAAAAATCAGGTCTTTATTTTACTTAATATTTCCAGATGATAACTTATCATGTTGTCCATTTTAACCGAACTTTCTCAATTGCAGCTTAACGGAGTTCAATGGACAAAAACACTGTCTCCACTCTTTTGTATTTTGTTGAGGTCAAGACCCGAATAAAAGAAAGAAATATCTCATATCCAGCAATAAGTGTTTAAAGTGTGTCCTATCAACACAAACAAATCTTGGGCTTTTCTTTTAGCCACAAGCAAGTTCCTGAAGATAGTGGAATCGTTTTTTTTATCGGCTGAATGACTATTGGTACAGAAAGTCGTTGGAATGTGAATAAAAACAAAGCCGTCCCGGAAAGTGCAATACATCACGGTCGAATATGAAGGGAGAACAGCGTATCAGCACAGTCTATCTGCAAGTTAGAAATGTTGTCGGGAAACCTAGAAGGATTGCTTTTTATGCAGAGGTCACTTTATTCCAACACCACATAAATGATGGATTACGGCGTTGAAATGATGTGATGAACAAAGGATTTTCTTTAAAACAGAATCTAATGTAGTCTTGAATCAGTCCATTTTTATAGCAAATGATTGACCCACCTGCAATGTTAAATGTCTGTAAATTGTGTGTATGCATGGCAAATAATAATACAATTTCTTCTATTTACAAATGCACACTATTTTGTATATAGTAGAAATTATATGATGATTTGTTATGCATGCCGTATATCTATTTTTACATTTAACTTTGTTTGCACCATGAGCCAAAGAAAATTCATAGTTTGTGACTTCCTGTTACTTCCAATGGCAATACAAAGTTTTTCTGATTCTGATTCAAACGTTAAATATAAATAGTGTTCAGGCATTGTCCTTGTTATTTTTTTAATTTTAGACATGATCTTGAGGATATTTGGCATTTAAAGTTTTATAATGGGAAATATGTATAAATTAGCCCGCAAGTGAAACCTCTAGTGGTAGAAGTGGGGACTCACAAAGTGCTCTTTTAGTGAGCATCTAAAAAGATAGATTTTGATACTAGTTTTAGTTTAGATTCATGTCTGGATTTCCGGACTTCGTGTCGATAACAGTGTAATGTATAAAGTAGTATAAATCTTTGATTTCACCTTTACCTGATGCGCGGCCGGGTCATCGTCCGGAGAAGCCTGGTCTGCGACTCTGAAGAGTGTGGCAGGTGTGGGCCTCCTGCGTCGGATCTGCACAACATGAACCGAGACATCGATAAATAAAAGAATCCACAGAAGCATTATCAACAGAAAAGGCACAAAGTCTTCAGATTCTGATTCTGATTCATTTATTTGCCATTTGCAGTAAAACCACATTGGAATACATTTGCAAAAGTCCCCAGTGTGCACCAGAAAAGAAAATAAATAAAACAAGGTTAAAAGTACAGAAATAAAACAAACAAACAAATTGCAGGAAACAATTGATCAATACAAGTGCAAGATCATCAAATTGCTCCGTTTAAACTGATGGAGGGAAGAAGCTGGAACATGGATTTTCCAGGGTGGCCAGAAGAGTCATTTATTCTCTGGTCTGGTCTTTCTCTGGTCTCTCTCTGGTCTCTCTCTCTGGTCTCTCTCTGGTCTCTGC
This sequence comes from Knipowitschia caucasica, assembly GCA_964034765.1. Lineage (NCBI taxonomy): Eukaryota > Metazoa > Chordata > Actinopteri > Gobiiformes > Gobiidae > Knipowitschia > Knipowitschia caucasica. The sequence continues at coordinate 11,359,707 of OZ035840.1, forward strand.
CTGGCCTCTCTCTGATCTCTATGGTCTCTCTCTGGTCTCTTTCTATGGTCTCTCTCTGGTCTCTTTCTGGTCTCTCTCTGGTCCCTCTCTGTTCTCTTTCTCTGGTCTCTCTCTGGTCTCTCTCTCTCTCTGATCTCTCTTTGGTCTCTCTCCGGTCTCTCCCTCTCTGGTCCCTCTCTGTTCTCTTTCTCTGGTCTCTCTCTCTGGTCTCTCTCTGGTCTCTCTCTGGTCTCTCTCTCTCTCTGATCTCTCTTTGGACTCTCTCCGGTCTCTCCCTCTCTGGTCTCTCTCTGGTCTCTCTCTGGTCTCTCTCTCTGGTCTCTCTCTCTGGTCTCTCTCTCTGGTCTCTCTCTGGTCTCTCTCTGGTCTCTCTCTCTGGTTTCTCTCTGGCCTCGCTCTCTCCACTAGCTGAAACATAGTAAACAGATTTGATAACACCAGCGTCAGATACAGTCAGATACAGTAAAAGCCGTGTGTCTTTGTGGCCGTAAACACAGGTCAGATCCACGCTCGATTAGCTTGTTCAGTGTCAAAGCCGCTCGCCTCTGCTTTGGCAACATCTGCGAGTGTGTGCGCTGACGCAGTTGTGTTTTCGTCAGGACGCGGAGAGGACACACACCGCCTCAGAGCACTCCTAAAGACAACCCCGGCCAATGTACAGCACAAGTGACGTCAAATGCTTAGTTTCATCGAAGGCGACAACATAAAACAGTGCCGTGTTTGTGAGAGCTGCCAGCTTCAATCATCTGGATAAAAACACACATTCATTGAGTTACCGACTTTTCCAATGAGGTGTTTTATATCCAGCACGTCTGACATTTACTTCACAGCCAAGGTCACGGGGCCTTTCTTCAAATGTAAAGCCACAAGACTTCCTTTTATAATGAATAAGGGTAATATATATTTTTGACAGCATTTGCCTTTTTTCTTAAGTTCCAGACGTTGTAAAAAATCTGCAGCCACAACTTTTAAGCTATAGTGACGCAAGTAAATGTTTTATAAGAATCATATGATTGTTGTGAAATTCAACACTTCCTCTACGTTCGTGGTTGCCTTTACAATATCAAAATAAACTTGAATACATTTGAGTTGAAAAGCCTTGTATGAATATTTAGAAAAGAGTTCACTAGCAAAAACAAAACATAGCAAATATGATCAAATATCGAAAAGTTGTATTGCTCTAGCTACAGTCTTCAACAATATTTGTTGTTTGCAATATATTTGAAAAGAAATGTGCTCAATAAGGGCTGAAACTTTGTTTTTATGGTATTGACATAGATCTGACTTTTCAAAACTTGGTAAGGATAAAATTGTAAGCCTTTCAAATATTTTTCTAACCAACTATTCATTTGTATAATTGTTGGTCATTAAATGTGAGACCCTTCCTTCATCCTGGAATCAGTGGGAAGAAAACATGAGATAAGCACATGTAAGAGGACATTTCTAAATGTGTGTTCGAGCTCTACAGAAGTAATGATGAGCTAAAAATGAGTTTTGGTTTGGAACGTGACATCACTCCTCGAAGGACACAGTCGCGCTGTGATAATCAGCAGTGGACGTCTTTCTCAAAGGATCCATGAGGAACTGGCTGCAGAACGTTCTGCTCTGTCAGGCCTACGTTGGTTCAGACTTCAGGTCCATCATGACGGATCCGACAGATCCGACAATCCACATAGACTGTTTTGTGAGGGACAGGGGAGATTTTAGCAGAAATTGTAGCTCAACTAGTAACAGCTAGTGCAGAAGATTTTACTGTAATTTGAGGCGCTCGGAGAATCCTTTCTGTAAGCCAAAGTGGCACGCATATGGATGATTTTTATTGGAATGTGTTGTAAAGAAGTTTCCAGCAAATATTGCTTCTGTGTTCTAATGGTACATTGTGTTAGCTAATTGTATCAAAACGCTAATGGTGATCAAACAACCCTTGTTATAGAGATTTCATACTTGCTTCTTTGTATGCTAGGGTTAGAGATTTTAGTTTATCTTAGGGCTGGCCCGGTGGCTGAATGGATAGCACTCTCGCCTCTCAGCAAGAAGGTTCTGGGTTCAAATTCTGGTCGGAACAGGGAATTTCTGAGTGGGGTTTGCATGTTCTCCCCGTGTCTGCGTAGGTTTCCTCTGGGTACTCTGGTTTCCCTTACCACTAAAAATATGTGCAATAGTTCAGGGTGAGTCCGAATGTGGGACAACAAATGGAAATTAGCCCATTAGCCCAGTGTGTTCACATGTACTGTCCCAACCAAATAAAATAAAAATTAGTATTAGTATTAATTAGAGTTAATATTCATGTATCTTGTGCTGTATATCCCCACTGTGGGACGAATAAAGGATCTCCTCATCTTGATCGTGTGCCTTTATGTTGGAATGACACCTATAAAATGGTGAAATTTCATGGGTAACAAACAGTTGCCTTACAGTCGAGTTTGAGAAATGTAGAAATAATCTGAACCTCATTTATGGAACCTAACACCTAAACTTTTGTCAATTTCATTAAACATTGTATCCATCAAAGTCCAGAACGTAAACACATATCCTTGGCATGTTTTGACGTGTTTGTTGCTTCTGTGCAGGGCAATGTTTGAGGTGGACCGTGTGGGTTTGCAGGGCACAGCCGAGCGTTTGTTCCCACACAGAGAAGGTGCTTGTGTGGGCGGACACGAGCACCACGGGCCCCTAAGAACCGGGCCTCTCCTGGGAGCACACATGGGGAGTGTCTGGGCCGGTCTCTCATTGACTTTTGTTTATTCTGTGACTGAGCTGTTTACTACATTGTAAATAGTGCAAAGCCGTAATCAGGGACATTTGAGATTCAGATAAAGTAAGTTTGGAAGGAAAAGGCGCAGCAATGTACTGGAAATGTGACTTTACAAAATGAGAGAGTGTGTCGGCATGACAACTAGTCTTACATGAGTTTTACTTGAGCGTGAATGCTTGAGCGGTCAATGGTTTTTAGTGTTGGTTCCTGAATTATAGAGTTTTTCTCGGTTCCTTTTCAGTATTAAATGTTATCTAGATTCACAAGGTGCAAAATGTTAATGAAATTCAATATCTATGAGGAACAAAAAACCAAATCGCGTACTTTCTGCACCAAAATATGACTTTTATGACTTTTTTGTATCGGTGTAATCATGAGAATTTTTTAAGTCTCGTCTTAAGACCCACTTTTACTCTCTGGCTTTCAACATTGCGTGAGTTGTGTGGTTTGAGTTGTTTTTATTTATCTTAAAGTTTTATGTTTATTTATGTATTTTGTATTTTATTTTAAGTGTTTTGATTTTATTGTAATTGTTTTTTAGTTTTTTTAATTTTATTTTTTTAATTATTTTTTTTTAGACTTGTTTAGTGTAATCTGTTACTGTTCTTCTGTTTTTAAATGTGCAATATACATGATGACAGAGATATGTCTAATTAAAACCAAAAGTAACTACTATCAATTCAAACTTTTCAGACATAAGACATAAAATAGAGGCTTTAATGCACACAACACACTGTGAATGAAAGTTAATGTTTAATAGTTGGCTGCTTGACAATAGTTTCAACAATCATAAAATAAAGATATTTCCTCACATTTGACTAATCCCTCAAAGACTTCACTGGCTACAAATGCTCAAGTTCACCACTTATTTCTATTTAATCAAACCACTCTGACAGTTTTATTCCGAAGAGAAGGATTAAACTACAAATCCAATATGACAAAATGCTTCATTGATCAACGAAAACATGTAAGCATGAGTTGTTTTCAGTATTTATATGTGTACATGGCGCTAATAGATTGTCATGGGAATAGAGATATGCCATGAAAAAAAGGTTTGTGTCTAAACCAGAACCAAATAGGATCCAACCAGGACTAAACAGCACTAAAGAGGGACTAAACAGTAATATATGGACCTGACCAGAGCCAACTCATTTACCTTTACCCTTGAAGACCGGCCTGTTTCTCCATCGTGTACTTATTGAGAAACAAATTTGGCCTGTCAATACAATGTTCTTTGTGATAGTGGAGATATTTTGTATATGTTGTTTGTAAAATAACAAAGAAAAGGGTTGCAAAAATGTTTTTTGTGTCTGAATAATACTTAATTTTTCCTCTTTTACCTGCTTTATTTTTTTTTCCAAATGAACAAAACGTAAACTTACAAACACACATACAGGTACACACATGCATAGGTCCAGAACAACAAAAACCTCCATCTGCAAAATACATTTAAAGTAGCAATATCTGAGATTTACATGTCAAGTCATCATTAAATGGCCCTAATCTGACTGATATTTTGACTGATAATAGTGGTTCAGCCGAGATATTTGGACTTCAAAATTAGTTTTAATTTCAATGTCCTGCCCTCCACTATTTTACCAATCAGAAAGGCTGTGATCCGGGTTGCCAGAACTCACTGGTAAGTACAGTATGTCAACAACATGTACTAAAAACGGTCTCATTATGATTCTCAAATCATTAACGACAAAACATGGAATAAAACAAGGATTTCTATCGGGATGAGGTGTGAAAAAGAAGTTGGGTTATAGATTTGTTGTTGACATAAAATTCTTGTCTATTCAGCTATTGTGGTCCCAGCTGGATTCGTCTGCATATCTGGCAACCTGAGTCAGGGAGAGTGAGAGAGGACTACAGAATATTGACCGTGATTGCAGTACCACTTTTGGCCAGATATTTACATATTTCTCCTTTAATCTCTGAGGCTCAAAAGAAAAGTAACTCGGGTTCAGTCTACCACACTTCTGTACGTTTAAAGGTCCAGCACTTACACGTCTCTGGGCTGATTTGTGGATGACGACAGTGCTGACACCACAGAGCTGCTCTCAGGCAACTGGTCAAACAAGTATTTCTATTGTAGAGGGTTTTTTCACACAGACAAACCAAATACGGTGAAATAAAGTGACTGAGGCTCCTTCAAAGAATGATTTTTTTGTTTTAAGTGATATTTTTCTTCTATAAAGTCTGGAGAATTATTTAATAAACTAGATAAAGTACACTATGTAGGTGCATTTAACCCAGTCAGGCTGAACTTCAATATTAAGGTACACACATTCACTATGCATACACACAAACACATACGCCCCCACAAACACGCATAAACACACACATATACACACCCACACACACGCATAAACAGACACATATAGACACACACGAACACACACATATACACACGCACACACACACACAAAACACACTCTCACATGCACACAAACACACGCAGACACACACACACACGCTTGCACACTGAGATTTGAGATAACTAGGGCTATACAAGAACAAATTGAAATGTAATTGAACATACACCCAAACACACATAAAAACGCACACGCACACACGCACACACACACACATACACTCACCTTGTATCCCCCTGTTCCAGAACACTTGATCTTCTACAGTCGCTGCTTTGTGGACTAATACAGAAAAACACATTCCAGCACTTAAGGACATTTGCACTGTGAGGTGCTTTTTCACTTCTCCATATCTTCAATGCTGATCTGTCACTGTGCATTTTAAAGCAACAAGTGCCTCTGTGTTCCCTGTTCTGCACTTCTCAATATCTGTCAATGAAATCTTTAAGTGACGTAAAGAAGACTGTGAGATAGAGGTTCATAAAAAACAGATTTAGTTTCAGCAGGCAACAAGAGGTTTTTATAGAGAAGCAAGTTTCAATATACTCAAACATGGCAATATATAAGTCCATTACAACATTTTTGAACAGTAAAAAAGCATTTCATATAATATTTTTTACACTCTATTTCAAGCAAGAATTATTTCAAGCTTTTGTATAAAACAATACTTTCTGCCAGATCTATTGTGTTTTCAAATATTCAGATTTCTTTAGACAAACTAGTTCAATAACCCATATGAATGTTTGAAATTGTGCGGTATGTGTCACGATTATTGTCCAACCTCATTTCCACCTTTGGTCCGGCAGATGGCTGGAGCTTATAGAAACACCTTTGGGTGAAGGGTGCACCCTGCCCACACATCTGCAGTCCTCCTCACTTGTTTTGGTCTGTCTGATTATGTTAATAAAGCTCAGTGAAAACAATCTGTTTCATGAAGAAATGCATCAATAGGTCCTGATCTGTTTATTTGAATTTCACATAAAAAACAAATTAGGTCAACTTTCATTTGGCAATGTCCCAACTTTACATTTATTTTTGAATGAGAAGGAAAAGACCCCATTAGGAAGGTGAAATCTTGGAAAGTGTATGGATGACCACTGCATATCACTTTAATTGAATCTAAACAACACAGTTTAATATATATAGATATAGAAGGTCCTTTGATTTGTTTTTAAATACTGCAGAACCCCATAGTTTCAGAATCAAGTATTATCCTACTTTCATTATGCAGGAGATTATTAAAATGGAAGACTAGAAGAGATATTTCAAACAGACATTTTGTGAGCACTAAAGCCTTGAATGGAGGTGAATACAGATTTACACGTTATGCAAAAATCTATAAAAAAGTTGACAATAAAATATTGTAATAAAAAGGTATAAGAGTTCCTAAAGGGCCATTTTACATAATACTGTGTCCCTTTGTAGAAAAGTATCAACTTGTTCCTATCAGACAAACTAATTTGATAAAATAATAATAATAATTATATTCATGTATGTACATTTCTATCATGTGCATTCCTTATATGTAATTGCTGTTAAATCTAAAATTGATTCCTGTTTATAAGCTTGAAATAAAATACAATCAATCAATCAACGTCATGAACGGTCAACCATTCACCTCCACAAACAGCTTTTTCACACACTAAAGTCCATCAGGCTGGATTACCCTGCACCAGCGAATCAGATCTAAGCCCAAAGCGTCATATAGTGACTCACATGGCTCTTCCTGACATGAAAGCAATAGTTCAAATGTTTTATATTTAGAAAAAGACAAAGTAACAGACGCGCTTTCATGATAAATTTCTGCCGGATACAACTCACTTTGGATACAGTAGTAAGGAAAATACAGGTGAAAATTCAAAAGTCTATTTACTTCTGTAACTTGTAAAACTGAGACGTATCAAGCCTTTTTTTTATTAGGATGTTGATAATTGGCTTGTAAAAACTGAAATAAAAATAAGAATATTTTGAAAATTGACTTTAGGTTATAATGATTTTCATGTGTCACTTTGCAGGTAATGAGTCTATATCAGAGGATTAGTTTCACATTTTAAGTCAAATTATACACAAGCTAACTTTTGAACAATATTAATTTTCCGAGCCTCACCTGTTATTGATATTATGAATCAAAACAAATATTAAACAAGTCAAGTTTCAATGTTGTCCTCTTCATGTGATTGTTTTTACATGAGTACTTGTCTTAATGAATGCCTATAGTTTTATAATTAGTCAAAAAGTCACAGAGGATGATGTTTTCCTGACCATAGTCCCAGTCCATGCACCAAACTGGATCCAGCACTGACACCACGGAGCATCTTTACCCAAGCACCATCCACAGATACTCACATTTTCCACTCATGATTTCATTTCAACAGTTGGCAGTGACGTCCTCCATTTGCAATGTCCCAATTTGACATGCACCGAAAGCAGACACCGCATCTGTTAAAGGCCAAACCTGCGTAAACTTCTGCTACGCCTTAATCAACTTTGGGCTCAGTTTAAAAGCCTCCGAACGGCTTACATACCTCTGTCGTTAAATGCACAGCCAAAAGTGGGCTCTGATGTATAATAGAAGCATTGTTTTAGCGCAGGATGGAGGTGTACTTAAATCCAATTGCATAAAAGGCAGACCATTGTCCAAGATTTGAGAAAAAACCTTACTATTGGAAAAATGTCTAAATAGTGCTGAGACAGACATCCACCCACAAGACCCTGACCGTGTTGGACTGGTTTACTCTGTAGAAGCTATTTAAACTACAATCATTTACTTTAAAACATTGACTCTATGTTGTGTTTGCTGCTTGTGTGGGGAATAAGAAACTGTATCGTTCCTGAAGGACACTTGTTGACTTTTTATGACTCAAGAGATTTGCACATCTTATTCTGTGTGGACTTTGCATGTTCTCTCCGTGTCTGTGCTCACTAAAAACATGTTCGGTTCCCAAAAAAAATGTAAACGTTCTTTTTTACTCTATGTCTTTGTGAGGTACGTTAAAAGATAAATGTTTGCACGACATCCCCATCACCTGCGATTCCGAGAAGAAGAAATGGGAATACCAGGTGAGGGATGAATGAGGCGAAAGTGTGAAGTGTTGTAAGTAAGTAAGTAAGTAAGTAAACTTTATTTATATAGCGCCCCTCACAGACCAGGGTCACAAAGCGCTTCACATAGTATAAAAACAGACATATAAATTAGACATACACATTTTTAAAGGCCAAGACAACCATGTAAAAGAATACATCAAGACAAACTTACGCAAAAGCCTGAACAAATAAATGGGTTTTAAGTTGACTTTTGAAGCACTCTACAGACTCTATAGAACGCAGAGAGAGCGGGAGAACGTTCCAAAGCTTGGGAGCAACAGCCTGGAAGGACCTGTCTCCTCTGGTCTTGAAGCGAGTGCGTGGAACCATCAGGAGGTTCTGATCCACAGACCTCAGAGCCCTGGCTGGGGTGTAAGGCTGGATCAGGTCACTGATGTAAGACGGGGCCTGACCGTGCAAAGCTCTGAAGGTTAAAACCAGAATTTTAAAATGTATCCTGTAGGACACTGGCAGCCAATGAAGAGCTTTCAGGACAGGGGTGATGTGCGACCTCCTGCTGGTGCGGGTCAGGATTCTCGCTGCAGAGTTCTGCACTAACTGCAGGCGAGACAGTTCTTTCTTGTTTAAACATGAAAACAGAGCATTACAATAGTCTAAACGCGAAGACACAAATGCATGAATGATTACCTCCAAATCATTCTGTGAAACCATTTTCCTGACTTTGGAGATTCTCCTCAGCTGAAAAAAGCAGTTCCTGGTCAGCTGTTTACAGTGCTGCACTAACGACATGTCCTTATCAAAAATAACACCTAGGTTTCTGAGGCTCAGTTTAACTGACTGGCCTAAGTCACCTAGGCCCTGGTTTATCCCTGGGATGTGGTCATCAGGGGCAATCACCAGAGTTTCTGTTTTGTCAGCGTTGAGCTGCAAAGTGTTGTCACTCAGCCATTGTTTTATCTCGACCAAGCAATGGACCAAGGAGTTTAGCCTCTGGAGCTCGGTAGGCTTGAAAGAGCAGTATAGCTGGATGTCATCAGCAAAAATGTGGAATGAGATGCCAGGAAATCTCCGGACAATCTTTCCCAAGGGGGTCAAATACAACAGGAAAAGTAGCGGACCCAAAACGGAACCTTGGGGGACACCACACAACAAATCTGCTGACTCAGAACATATCTGGTTTGCTGCGACACTAAAACTGCGTCCAGATAAGTACGAAGCAAACCATTTAAGCACTGACCCCGACAGTCCCACTCCATCCCTCAGTCTTCGCAGGAGGATCTGGTGGTCGACGGTGTCGAACGCCGCGGACAGATCCAGAAGAACCAGAACAGTGCACTCTCCAGAATCTGCCGCCATCATAATATCACTGGACACTTTCAGTAAGGCCGTCTCCGTGGAATGGTGTCGGCGAAAACCAGACAGAAATGTCTCGTGGATGTCATTTTGATCCAGAAAAGCTGAGAGCTGTTCAGACACTACCTTCTCTAGGATCTTGGACAAGAGTGGAAGTTTAGAGATCGGCCTAAAATTATTTAGATCAGTTGGATCTAAGCCTGTCTTCTTTAGTAACGGCTCCACTGTGGCATGTTTAAATTCTTTAGGAAACACGCCTGTAGAAAGGGAGAGGTTAATCATTTTGATAACCCAGGGGCCAATTACATCAAACACTTTCACAAAGAGTCTTGATGGAATGATGTCAGATGGACAAGAGGAGGGTTTCATCTTGGTCACCAGTGCAGAGATATCAGCAAGCGTCACTGACTTGAAAGAGGACCACAGGCTGGAGACCGGCTCAGTAACAGCAGGAGCACCACTCAAAACGGGAGGGATGTTGGTGGTGGTCAGAGGGGACATTGGCGTAGAATTTCGTCAGTTTGCCACAGGGCAGATGTGGCTACAGTAGTGTTGTCTCAATACTAAATGTAGGACTCGATTTTAATACTAGAATACTCAATCCAAGTTTTGATATGATGTGATGGGATGGGGATCAATAAAGTATCTATCTATCTATATCTATCTATAACACAGTGAGTATTTATACATGCTCATGTTGGACAATAAACTATATCTAACTCTAATAATACTTGTTATCTGGCCACAGAGGTTTTTAATACACATTCTACCGATAAAGTTTAAAATGTATCAAAACTATTCAAGAAATGACAAGTTTGGTCCTGTTTATGTAATTATATTGGATATCTATACTTACTCAAATTAGTATCTAGCTTTGATAATAGTTTCTGTATCAATTCATATCTGATCTTTGATACTTTTGACGATCCAAGGTCAGAGTAGCGAGTGTGGAGTGAACTAAAAAATACACAACATCATAAAGTAAATAATGTGTATGAAGATTACAACTTTCTTGAATTATTGATTTAATTTATTTGAGCAGAAATTATACATTCATAAGAATTTGCAATATTCACATCCCTTAGTTTATGGAGAACGATTGTACATGAATATGCTGCCTACTTCTACTAATAATGTTCTTTTATCTAACCTGACTAAATTAAATAGAACATTGACTTGCATCAGCACGCAGCACAAAAAAAAACCAAACAAAAAAACGTGTGATTATTGCATATAGATTGCGATACAGTCACAGTCACCGGAGCCTGTTGTAAGTGTGATTGCTGCACCAGTGCGTGTGCCAATAGTTGACCTGCATAGGGGGCACCGGGCCTGCATGTGCTGATCATCCCAACACGCAGAGATGACGCCAGTGACATCAGTCCACAACACAAAACACGCACAGTCACTCGAGTAATTTTCCAGCCTCAAATCCACGCCTCTGTGCTGTGTTCTTGTTGCGTAATATTCTGTAGCCTCATCTACGGTGGAGCCGAGCAGCCAGATTATCCCCCTCCCACTCCGGGCCGCTCTCTCCCCGTGCCCTCAATCTCCCAAACTACATCTTTGGTCTTGAGGTCGGAGCGCTGAGAGTGTGAAAGAAAGAGGTGAAACTCAACAGGAGACCAATTATGCAGGAATTTCATAATGAAGAAGAAACATATAATGCGGGGTTGTTTGGTGACAAGGTGTTAGGTGGGACGGTTTGTGTGAAGCGGAATGGGATCCGAGTCATCCGACCCGTTTTGAAGTTGTTTTGATAGTAAGAAAAAAATCGTAAAGAAAACATGCATGGACTCCTATGGACCAATATCTATGTGTTTAATCTATGTTGACGATTTCAATGGCTTTGTTAAGTCCCCTGAGATAACTACTGTTGTGATTCAGGGCTGTACAAGAATACATTGAATTGAAAAGTCATGACAAGAGATGTGCAATGTTTTCAAGTTACAGTATAAAATGTAAGCAAAACCAATGCAATATTCACACACTTGCTAAAATAATATCAGTTGCCAATGTTTGACTCTCCATAGAACAACACTCATATTTCTGTGTATTTAATCTGCACATATTAACCATTATTTTAAAATCAATTTCACATACATCATTAAAACTTCTTATAGTGACCCTTTCAAATGAAGGCGGTGGTGAGAATATACTGGGGATTGCGTTAGATCAGAAATAATACCAACAAGATTCAAGATTCAAGTATGTATTTGCCATTTGCAGTAAAACCACATTGGAATAACTCTGCAAGACTGCCCCAGTGTGCACCAGACAGTACACACTAGAGCTATTGCCACGACGCCATTTTTCCAGCGCCATGCAGAAGGATGTGGTATGATACAGGATGTTGTAGCTGTTTGTTTTGTTTTGTGTAGTTTATCGGCTTGAATATTAAAACCTGTATTCTTATTTGAATGGAAAGTAAAAAGGACACACAAAAACGTATACAATATTAATGCTTGTATTTTGGTGAACAGGAAGTACGATATTGGGAAAGGATTCCTACCAGATGTTGTTGTTTGGTGTTCGGCCTAATTTGACCAGACACTGATGTTTTTCTGCTGCTGTTAACAATAAAAGAGAAGCAAAAAACCCAGAGATTACCTCATCCGCCTTAGGCATCATTGAGAAGCATTCACTCTGCAATGATTCACATACTGTATGGAAAATTATTACTATTATTATTAAGTTAATTCAAAGCTGCACGTGATAGGGCTGGGCGATATGGCTTAAAACTTTATCACAATATAAGTAATTCATATCGGTCGATAACGATATATATTGATTATTATTTTTATTTTTACCTGAATCATTAACCTACATAATCATTGCATATTGTACATTTTTGGCAAATTCTTGAGGAGTACTTTTAAACGACTCAGTGGGCGAATAGCACTTTATATAAGCACTTTAACGCAAGAAAATCACAGGAAATATAAAGACAAGTTAATAATAAGTATATGAGACCGAACTGAACAAATCCAAACGCCATATAAGACCTGGGATGACGAGTAAAAACGTTGGTCAGACTCATGGCACAGATCTGCTGCGAGACATTTATCTCAGTTTGTCAGAAAGAGAGAGAGAGAGGTACTTGATTTGAAAAAAAACGACGCACTCTCCCTCCCCCTTCCTTTCTGATTGGTCTACTACACCTACGTTTCCGTAACACATTTAAATGTTAATGAGAGAACTGAATTATACTGTACATATACATTATTAATACACATGCACGGAGGTTTTCAGAATTATTTGTTAACGTTTTCATGAAAAAAATTATGTTTTAATGCACAAAAAACGATCGCGGCAAACCTGGAGGAAGCTATTATCATTAATTGCACATTATAGGACACATCTGCATATGGATTATGGATATAGATTCAGTATATAATGTACATAAGTACCTCAGCGCAGATGTTCAGAATTCTTTGTTCAGTTTTCATGTAGTTCCAGAGCCTAATGGAGGCTTGATTCGGAGGCTCCGCAAAAACAAACAACTGAGTATGCGCGCAGCTACGAGCATGGCATGACTCCATTGGTTAACGTGGACGGCATCGTGGATTCTGAGCTATAGCTAAGAGCGGGACTTAGTAATATTAGAATTAATAAAATTACTTATTTTATATCAACAGTTAAGGCCAGGTCAATTTACTACAATTCTTAAAATTTGTAATTAATTTAGAGTTACATACTATCACTTTAATTCATAGAAAACCCGGGACCCTTCACGCAAGAAGGGTCCGTGGTGAACAACCATTTCTCACGTTTTTCACCACGGTAAAGTGGCCCGGCTTTTTGCCGTCGCGGTAAAGTGGTCCGCACATTAAAAGCGGGTTGCTCCTTTACGCTGTTAATGAAAGTAAATGTGGAAAAGGAGCCCGCGGGGATGAGCAACCAAAATGCAATGTTTAAAATTCATCATCACTGTGAACAAGTGTGCAGTGAAAAGAGTTGCTAAACTTTTTTTAATTAATTTTTATCCCCTCATCCCCCCCGGCTTCCCTTTCTACATTTACCGTAGGTAACAGCATAAAGAGGCAACCCGGTTTTAATGTGCGGACCACTTTACCGCAGCCGTTTTTTGTTGTTCTTTTCCAAAGGAATTAGAAGAAGAAAAAAAAACTTGATCTGGCCCCAGCGGGCCGTACAACCGACCACACCACAAGAATGGACCATTTGAGTTAGTAAAACCTTTCTCCAAATGTCTGAAACTAGCTAACTCTCTGGCATCCAGGTAGCTTTCTATGCTGTTTTGCCACCCAGTCACGTGACCGGCGCGAAAAAACTATAAACAACAACGTCACTCCAAGATCCTCCTATTGCAAACGGCAAACGTGTAACAAAGATCCCCGTGAGTCCGTTTTGGGATGAGAGATGTGAAAGACAGTGCACCTAGATCCACTTTGTGAATACTTGTGACAAGTATGTAAGTACTGTAGTACTAGTAACTAGTAAGCAGGGATTTGGATAGAAACTCCTGATTAGGGCTGTTAAACAATTATTTTTTATTATTATTTTAATTACAGCTTAAAAATGTATTAATCGTAATTAATCGCATTTCGGCAAAATTGTGCCATATTTTTCTGTAAATAGTTGTTTGAATGGAAAGATAAATAACAACATAGTGTACATATGTACTGTATTTGTTTATTAATACTCTGAGTGTTATTATGGGATGTATGGGCGGCTCATTCGGCACATGCGTCAAACGCATTCATTTTTTAAACGCGATTAATGAAAAAATGTAATAACGTGCGTTAATGCAATCATTTTGACAGCCCTAATAAATACCCAAGCTTTAGAAAACAAAGTAGACTAGTTTTAAATATTACGCAAATAAAACACAAATTACTATGATACTACCCAAAAATGCTTTACATATTACATCGTGTCTAATGACATATTAGATTTTAAAGGTGGTTAGAACCCCCGGTGCAAAGGCAATCTTATTTACAATGAGTTTAATGGAATCAATGAAGCTATAAAATATATTGGGATGGTTCCAAATACCACTTAATGTGTCAGCTAATGGAAGTCTTCGGGAAAAATGGACAACAAACAACAATGTATGACTGTGTTAAGGAAGCAAACATTCTCAGATCAATTAAACAAATACTGCAGACAATGGTAATATATTGATGAAATGTATTATTCTATGATTCATAAGTGTAGAGAAACGTGGAAGTTGAGTGCGTGCTCTGCTGGTGTGTGTACAGCCACGACACGCGAGCCTACTCTGCCGAGGAGAGGCGTGGGTCACTCGCTGCTCTTGATGTGTACCGGCCATAAGTGGGAAGTCGACCCCAGGGCTTATAGCGCACACCATTGTGTGAAAGAATCTCCCAAAAACACTCCAGTCGTGTTTGACGAGCACATACGACAGCCTTATGTCACATATCGCCAGAATGATTAACAACTAGGAAGACTACGATCCACCTGGAGAAGAAGATTCTCCTATATACCTTAACACTTCCCAAGTGCTTTTAGTTGCAAGTTTTAAGGGTAGCATTGGAGCTAGCTTATTTATCATGCACATTTCTTATAGAACAAACCCATGGAAATTACACACTCTATTTACTTTGAATCTGCTATTTTGCACATGGGTCGATACATTAAAGTCTTTAGTGAGTTTGAAAAAGAAACATGCTTCAAACAGTTATTTTGTATTCATCAGTTTCTCACACGATGAGTCTGTGCTGAGATCTGAGCTGAAGTGACTGCAAAGGATCAAATACACATAAAGTTACATTGGATACAAGTAGTGATACAGTTTATACTGTTTTTGTTCTTTGTTTTTGATTCTTCATTGGTAATGTTTTTTTTCTGGATATTATTCATACTGGAGTCCATATATAAAAAAAAAAAATACACACATTAACAAATAGGAAATTATTTATTTCAAATAACCTGTAGCTCTGAAACAGTTGTTGTTTTGTGCTTTATATGTTTTATTTTTCTTGCTTTTTTATACCTGCAGTACAGTGTTCATGGTTTTGCACTGGTCCAGACCGGAGCAGAGAGGATCCATTGTCCGAACCAGGCGGATCAGGCAAAAATCCAATGGAGAACTTTTTGAAAAATGCTAATGCAGCGTTTGACATTTTACTTTAGACCAGAGCTGAGAAAATGGTCAGAACCAAGCGGCTGATCCACCTTGTGACCTGTCCAGCTCCATCCAGCGGCTACTCCACCTCTGCTGCTGTGACCTGAAGGGCTTTTGTTTTGCTGATTATTACTATTGATAGCTTTTTAGAGTGATCAATTTTATTTGTTATTTTTGTTGCTAATGGACACATGAATTTCTCTTACGGGGATCAATAAAGTATCTATCTATCTATTTATACAAATTTAGATTCACATTATGTTCTGTGTCCAGTACGAAAATAAGAACAATTGTGCCTCAGCTTTAGGCCCAGGGAAGCCTACTTCAACTTCTACTTTTGTCCATTAAAGCTGGAATATTATTTCAGGTTTTTAAAAAATAACATTACCATAGCAACAATACAAATACTACAATAGCGATGTAATGCAATGATGTAATCGCTATGACACACATTCTAGATCATTCAAGATCATTTTAGTGCTAAGAGACCAATCTGCCTCATTCAGACACTGACACTTGACACGCACAGATGCAAACCAGAGCTATAGCAGAAACCATGAAAGACTGGAACCTGTACACGTCTGAGGACGACGAACACCTCTACACTGAGGCCTTTGACCTGGAGGCTCTGCTTGCCCCAACACCACCAGGGGTCGTCCAAGAGCCTGCTAGAGCAGAAACCATGAAAGACTGGAACCTGTACACGTCTGAGGACGATGAACGCCTCTACTCTGAGGCCTTTGACCTGGAGGCTCTGCTCGCCCCAACACCACCAGGGGGAGTTCAAGAGCCTGCTACAGCAGACACCATGAAGGACTGGAACCTGTACACGTCTGAGGACGATGAACGCCTCTACTCTGAGGCCTTTGACCTAGAGGCTCTGCTCGCCCCAACACCACCAGGGGGAGTTCAAGAGCCTGAGCCCCAGGACATCCTGTTGGAGTCCATCATCCAGCCGCCTACTCCTCTGGAGGAGAGTGCAGTGGTGCGGGCTCTCCGCGAACAGCTCCAAGAAGCATGGGCTGAAATCAGCTCTCAGGCTGAGGTGAACAAGGCCCAAGAGCTGAAGCTCCAAACTCAGCAACAACGGGCTGACGACTCTGCCACTGAGCTGCTGGAGGCAAAGAGGAAACTCCAAACCACAGAGAGCAGCTTTAGGGAGCTGACCAAAGACTTTGGAGATATCCGCTACCTGTACAACAAGGCAGTGTCTGACAAGGCCAGCCAAGGCCAAGAGCTCGTTTTTGCAAAGCACCTTATTGCAAGTCTAAAGAAAAGCATCCAAGACCAGGCCAAAGCCATACAGGAGCTGCAGCTGAACTCTGCCAGGGAGCGCCACGTCTCCAGGTACTTCATTCTTGCTTCTTCATAATTAAGTTGGAGATTTTACATTTGTTTCCTTATTATGCAAGATAATCTATACTTTCTCCTTTATGCTTACATTAGAGATGTTATCCTCAGTATAGTGTTATTGTTTGTTTATCTTTTGCTGTGAGCTCGTCATTCCTACTGTTCTGTAATGCCTCCACTGTGGGATGAATAACTGTTGTCTTGATCTGAATCCAGGGCCATGGACACAGAGGGACTCTCTCAGCGGGACATGTCCAGCCAAACTTCTCCTGAGGACTTTGCCTCAGAGCTGCAGCAGCTGAAGCAGCAGCGCAGAGCCACACAACTAAAGTTACAGCAGGAGGCTAAAGACTTTGGAGAGATGCAGATCCTCTACAACTCTGCTGTGTGTGACAAGGTCACTCTGAGGCAGGAGCTCACCTCTGAGCTGATGGAGGCAAAGAGGAAGCTCCAAACCACAGAGAGCAGCTTTAGGGAGCTGACCAAAGACTTTGGGGATATCCGCTACCTGTACAACAAGGCGGTGTCTGACAAGGCGAACCAAGGCCAAGAGCTCGTCTCTGCAAAGCGTCTTATTGCAAGTCAAAAGAAGAGCATCCAAGACCAGGCCAAAGCCATACAGGAGCTGCAGCTGAGCTCTGCCAGCTCCAGGTACTTCATTCTTGCTTCTTCATTATGCTTAAGTTGGAGATTTTACATTTCAATCAATCAATCAATCAACGTTTATTTGTAGAGCGCCTTTCCTACACAAGGCAACGCAAAGCGCTAGAGAATCTGTACTTACTTATTTTTTATGCTAAAGCTAGAGATTTTTTCCTTAGTATAGAGTTATTGTTTATCTTTTGCTGTGTGCTCCTCATTCCTACTGTTCTCTAACCCATGATGCAACACTGAAATGCCTCCACTGTGGGATGAATAAAGGTTGTCTTGATCTGAATCCAGGGCCATGGACACAGAGGGACTCTCTCAGCGGGACATGTCCAGCCAAACTTCTCCTGAGGACTTTGTCTCAGAGCTGCAGCAGCTGAAGCAGCAGCTCAGAGCCACACAACTAAAGTTACAGCAGGAGGCTAAAGACTTTGGAGAGATGCGTATCCTCTACAACTCTGCTGTGTGTGACAAGGTCACTCTGAGGCAGGAGCTCAGGCCACAGAGACCAGCAGGAGTAGGGGACCAGAGGGGAGTGTCCAGGCGCCGTCAATAAGACACTAACCTCCTACAACCCGCTCCAGACATTGCAAAATATAAACATGTTCACTAAAGATGGAGTTTGTGTGTCTTATTAATGTCTTTGAGAATCTATTGAAATCTATGAATGAGATTTAAAGGCGCTATACCCGTTTCTGCAATGTTTGAATGTTTAGCACCGCCCCCCAACTTGCTCACAGGCTTCTCATTTCCCCTGCGCTCTCATAACACGGAGCCACCTAGTTTTATTTGCAATCTGATATGTATGCTAACATTAGCATTAGCACAACTTCTTGTAAGCTGTACAACAATCAATGATGAAATGGTACAAAAGCAATGCACTGCTAACACAATATATAAGTTAAAGAATACCGCTAGTTTCGCGTCCGAATGTATTAATTTAAACATTAGAATATATTCTAATATTGAATTATAATTTATTATACAGCTCCTCACAGCAGCAGTAGAACACTCCATTGACTTGAATGCAATTCTTCCGATCATTTTTTCTTGATAACAGAACTCTCAAACCAATAATGACCGAAGCCCCAATGCAATCTCTGTTTGTAATTCAGGTGTGTAAAATACTGCCATTACTCTGCAAGTACAACAAGCTATCAGCGCCTGTCACTACATTGTGCAGTTTTTCTGCACACTTGTCTGTGTAGAGAAGCTAGCGGAGCTAGCCACGCTCAATAAACAACTACATATCAATCAATCAACACCATTAAACGTTAATCGGACAATACAGTATACATATACATCCTTAACACACATGCACGGACGATTTCAGAATTTGCTGTCAACGTTTTCATGACAAAAATAGGGAGGGAGGCGTGACTGTTTACATCTGAGCCCCCTTGGCCCCCACCACATCTCTCCGCCTACCCCTCACAAACACCGGATGAGTACAATGGTGCAAACAGTGACTCCTATCTGTCTGGCAGTATAACTCCAGTTCTTCCACTGAACCGTGCAGCCTCTCGCTCTGAACAACAGAACACCTGTGAGAATTTTGGCCCCAAACAACCACAAAAGCTTTCACACCCTAAACTGATAGAGACTGTGCACATTCCCCGCTCCAGCTCAAAAGTAATATTTAATCTTAAAAGAGCTACTTCAGGCGTTAGACATAAAAACTTAATACAAATTCCTACCCAATCTACCAGTCCTAAGAATATGCTTGTGAAATGTGGTCTACTAAACATTAGGTCACTCTCTTCTAAATCCCTCCTTGTAAATGAATTAATCGGTGACTCCAATCTTCAGTTACTTGCCCTTTCTGAGACATGGCTCCAGCAAGACGACTATGTCAGATTGAATGAATCCACACCACCCACCCATGTAAATTATCAAAACGCTAGAGCCTCAGGCCGTGGAGGTGGTGTCGCAGTTATAGCGCACTTAAGTTTACTCCTTAATCCAAAAACTAATGGGACATACTCCTCCTTTGAAAGCCTATCACTGTCAATCTCCTGTCCAAGTTGGAGGAACCAAAAAGGTGTTTTATTCATAATAGTGTATAGACCCCCAGGTCCCTATAGTGAGTTTATAGCAGAGTTTTCTGATTTTTTAACACATTTAGTTTTGAAATGGGACAACATTGTGATAGTTGGAGATTTCAATATACATGTCGATGACTGCAAAGACTGCCTCAGCAGAGCGTTTCTTACTTTGTTAGATGGATTTGGCTTCACACAGAGTGTTAAAAAGCCAACACACAGTCACCAGCACACGCTTGATCTCATCCTGACATATGGTATCAAAGCTAGCAACATCTGTGTCCTCCCTCAAAACCCTTTACTATCAGATCACTCCCTAATCACCTTCAATATTACCCTTAATGACTACCCTGTACCACAGAATAAAACTATAATGAAACGGACCATAAACAAAACAACCATTTTAAAGTTCAAAGAAATGATAGAGCCAACATTTGGCACCATGTCAAGTGAGCCTGCTCTGAGTAGTCTAAATCCTACGGAATGTGACCAACTTGTGGACGGCACTATGAACGCACTAAAAATGGCGTTGGACGTAGTCGCTCCAATAAAACAAAAAACCATCAGGCAAAGGCATTCCTCCCCATGGTACAATTCTGAACTGCGCACTTTGAAGCAGAGGGTTAGAAAACTGGAGAGACTGAGTCGCCACTCTAACTCGGAGGCCTCTCACAGGGAATGGAGAACGTGCTTCATAATTTACAAAAATGCCCTTCGCAAGGCTCAAACACATTACTACTCAACATTAATTGAAGCAAATAAAAACAACACTAGGTTTTTGTTCAGCACTGTAGCCAGGCTGACAAACTGCCATAATTCTGTGGAACCAAAGGTGCCAATTACCCTTAGTAGCGATGAATTTCTGAATTTTTTTAACTGCAAGATCACAAAAATTCGCAATAAACTGGATGAGACGATTCCCTCCATTAGCAGGGAGCAGGGCCAAACTGTGTCATTATTGTCAGATTCGGACCCTCTGGTAACCCTGAACAGGTTCACTACCGTGAGCCAAGCCGAAATAATCTCAGCTATTGCATCCTCTAAGACATCATCTTGCATTTTAGATCCAATTCCAACTGGACTTCTTAAAGATACTCTCCCGCTAATAATTAACTCTATTTCAAGCATTATAAACACCTCACTCGAAAGTGGCTATGTTCCAAAATTATTTAAAGCTGCAGTAATCAAACCACTTCTCAAAAAACCTAATCTTGATCCCTACCTGCTTGCCAATTACAGACCCATTTCCAATCTCCCCTTTATTTCAAAAATTCTTGAAAGAGTTGTAGCCGAGCAGCTACACCGCCATCTACGGGACAATCATTTAGCAGAACAATTTCAATCAGGCTTCAGAGCTCATCACAGTACAGAAACCGCATTAGTTAATGTCACGAATGATCTTTTACTAGCCGCCGATAACGGACTGGTGTCAGTGCTAGTTCTGCTAGACCTCAGCGCCGCATTTGACACGATAGACCA
The DNA here is from genome assembly GCA_964034765.1 of Knipowitschia caucasica. Lineage (NCBI taxonomy): Eukaryota > Metazoa > Chordata > Actinopteri > Gobiiformes > Gobiidae > Knipowitschia > Knipowitschia caucasica. The sequence goes on from OZ035840.1 coordinate 11,380,863, forward strand.
TAAGATACTATTACAGAGGCTAGAATGTGACATAGGTGTCAGAGGAACAGCACTTCACTGGTTCGAATCCTATTTATCAGATCGGTTCCAGTTTGTGAGTGTGAACCAAAAATCCTCACTCTGTTCTAAAGTGGCCTTTGGTGTGCCTCAAGGATCAGTACTAGGTCCGGTTTTGTTTACACTTTATATGCTACCTTTAGGAAATATTATCAGAAACCATGACATTAACTTTCACTGTTACGCAGACGACACGCAGCTTTATTTATCGGTGAGACCAAACCAAACAAACACGATAGATAGACTCAGTGCCTGTATTAAAGACATAAAGACCTGGATGACCTTGAATTACCTGCTTCTCAACCCTGATAAAACAGAGGTAATTGTCCTAGGCCCTAAAAGCATGCGTGACGCTCTCCGCGACCAGATCACTAGACTCGACAACGTCAGTATTTCCCCCAGTGACAGGGTAAGAAATTTAGGGGTCATATTTGACCAAGAGCTTTCCTTTCGAGCACATGTAAATCAATCAAAGAAAACGGCCTACTTCCATCTGCGAAATATTGGAAAAATTAGAGGTATCCAGCCGCGAAGTGATGCTGAAAAGCTTATCCATGCGTTCGTTACGTCAAGCCTTGACTACTGCAACGCTCTCCTAGCAGCGTGTCCCAAATCCACTATACACGGCCTCCAGCTAGTCCAAAATGCAGCCGCAAGGGTCCTGACAGGCACTAAACGAAGGGAACATATAACCCCAGTGTTGAAAGCGCTCCACTGGCTTCCTGTGGAGTTTAGAATCAAATTTAAAATTCTTCTCCTGACCTACAAGGCGACAAATGGTATGGCCCCCATCTACCTCCAGAATGTACTGGAACCATACCAACCAAACCGTGCACTTCGCTCTCAGGATGCCAGACGCCTGGTGGTCCCTAGAGTGTCCAAAAGCACAGTAGGAGGCAGAGCGTTTAGCTACCAAGCTCCTGTCTTGTGGAATCAGCTTCCTACATCTATCAAAGAGGCGGACACAGTCCCTTTATTCAAGGCCAGACTTAAAACATTCCTCTTTGGATTAGCGTATGGTTAGCTCAGATAGATAACTAGTAACACTTAGGGATATTTATCCTGCTCCCCTGTGGGCTGGACTTGTATTTTTATTATATGTATATATATATATATATATTTTATTTTTTATTTTTTTCCCTATTCAACGGTTCTCAATTCACCATGCTTCCTTCATTCAAATGTTAAAATCCCTGTACATACAACTGTTTTTAATGGCCAAACATACACAACTGTTTCTAATTCCCTGTTTTTAATGCACCATACATACACAACTGTTTTTAATGCCCTGTTTTTAATGCACCATACATTCATAACTGTTTTTAATGCACCATACATACACAACTGTTTTTAATGCCCTGTTTTTAATGCACCATACATTCATAACTGTTTTTAATGCCCTGTTTTTAATGCACCATACATTCACAACTGTTTTTAATGCCCTCTTTTTAATGCACCATACATACACAATTCTGTTTTTAAAGCACCATACACACACATACACAACTGCTTTAATGCACCTTTTTTAATGCACCGTACATACACAACTGTTTAGTGCACTGTTGTGACTGCACTTTAAATGAAGCACCAAACTTTTCCCGAACTGTCTTTTCTAATATATATCTTTTTTAACCCGTCATATCCACGGACTGCAGGATAAATAGTTCTCGTTTTTTACAGTTAATTTGTTGTAAATGCTTAAATTTCGTTTTTGCATTGCTGTTCACCTGTTGTCCCTCTCTCTGTTTCATGACGCGCTGGTGGGACTCGAAACCCTGACTCCCTGGACCTGAAGACTGGTCCACAGCCGTTGGGAGTTGGCGGTTCTGTGACGCCCCTTGAGACAACTGTTGTTGTGATTTCGGGCGATACAAATAAAATTGAAATTTAAAATTGAAATTGAAAAATACTGTTTTAAAATGACAAAAAGCGATCGCGAAAAACACGGAAGTTACCATGAAACAACTAGCTAGCTTAGCTGTTACCTGCCTAGCACGTCCCGGTGAAACCTTTGGGAGCTAACTTTTTTATTTGCAGTCATTAAATAAATTTCGAATTATAAGGGCTGTCTAATATTTGTTCGAAATATATATATATATATTTTATTTTAGAATTATATTTGAATTTTGAAGTCGAAGCCCTGGTGTTGAGCAGCGCTGTAGAGGCTAGAGGACACAGGCTGTAGGGGCTAGAGGACGCAGGCTGTAGAGGCTAGAGGACGCAGGCTGTAGAGGCTAGAGGACACAGGCTGTAGAGACTAGAGGACACAGGCTGTAGAGGCTAGAGGACACAGGCTGTAGAGGCTAGAGGACACAGGCTGTAGGGGCTAGAGGACGCAGGCTGTAGAGGCTAGAGGACGCAGGCTGTAGAGGCTAGAGGACGCAGGCTGTAGAGACTAGAGGACACAGGCTGTAGAGGCTAGAGGACGCAGGCTGTAGAGGCTAGAGGACGCAGGCTGTAGAGACTAGAGGACACAGGCTGTAGAGACTAGAGGACACAGGCTGTAGAGACTAGAGGACACAGGCTGTAGAGACTAGAGGACACAGGCTGTAGAGACTAGAGGACACAGACTGTAGAGACTAGAGGACACAGACTGTAGAGACTAGAGGACACAGGCTGTAGAGACTAGAGGACACAGACTGTAGAGACTAGAGGACACAGGCTGTAGAGGCTAGAGGACACAGACTGTAGAGACTAGAGGACACAGGCTGTAGAGGCTAGAGGACACAGGCTGTAGAGACTAGAGGACACAGGCTGTAGAGACTAGAGGACGCAGGCTGTAGAGGCTAGAGGACACAGGCTGTAGAGACTAGAGGACACAGGCTGTAGAGGCTAGAGGACGCAGGCTGTAGAGGCTAGAGGACACAGGCTGTAGAGGCTAGAGGACACAGGCTGTAGAGGCTAGAGGACACAGGCTGTAGAGGCTAGAGGACGCAGGCTGTAGAGGCTAGAGGACACAGGCTGTAGAGGCTAGAGGACACAGGCTGTAGAGGCTAGAGGACGCAGGCTGTAGAGGCTAGAGGACACAGGCTGTAGAGACTAGAGGACACAGGCTGTAGAGACTAGAGGACGCAGGCTGTAGAGGCTAGAGGACACAGGCTGTAGAGGCTAGAGGACACAGGCTGTAGAGACTAGAGGACACAGGCTGTAGAGACTAGAGGACACAGGCTGTAGAGACTAGAGGACACAGGCTGTAGAGGCTAGAGGACACAGGCTGTAGAGGCTAGAGGGCACAGGCTGTAGAGGCTAGAGGACACAGGCTGTAGAGACTAGAGGACACAGGCTGTAGAGAATAGAGGACACAGGCTGTAGAGGCTAGAGGACACAGGCTGTAGAGACTAGAGGACACAGGCTGTAGAGACTAGAGGACACAGGCTGTAGAGACTAGAGGACACAGGCTGTAGAGGCTAGAGGACACAGGCTGTAGAGGCTAGAGGACGCAGGCTGTAGAGGCTAGAGGACACAGGCTGGTCGCTGCTCGTTCTGTGAGTGGAGGAGAACGAGCGGCCCGCTCAGACTCTACTCAGCACTTTTCACAGCATAAATTTCATACACAGTGGAATCAATGACCTCAAGTTTTCAATTAAATGTAGTAAAAAGCATTTTTATGAACTACTTAGAAAAACAATTGGGTATAGCTTCTTTAAGTTTGTTGTGTCGGCTAACACACGTTAGGAGCCTTGTTTACAGTCACGGGGGAATGAGGCTAGAGTAATACGTTCACAAGCAGTCTCCCCCATAGTTATTCCTGGTGTAATGGCAAGGCAAGGCAAGGCAAGGCAAGTTTATTTATATAGCACAATTCATACGCAAGGCAATTCAAAGTGCTGAACAAAACAAGAAAGCATTAAAATCATAAATAATCAAAACATTAAAAAGAAAGCTAAAAGTATAAAATCCCTCCGTTGTATGCACAGCTAAACAGAACTGTCTTTAACCTGGTTTTAAACACTGTCAGAGAGGAGGCCTGTCTCACATCTTCAGGAAGACTGTTCCAGATTTTAGCAGCATGAATCTGAAAAGCAGCCTCCCCATGTTTAGTTCTGACTCTGGACAGGAGTCCAGTCCCTGTGCTCCTCAGAGTCCGGGCTGGTTCATATGGGACTAACATGTCACTAATATATTTTGGTGCGAGGCCATGGAGAGACTTGTACACAAGCACAGCTGTTTTAAAGTCTATTCTCTGAGCCACAGGAAGCCAGTGCAGAGACCTGAGGACTGGACTAATGTGGTCGTACTTCCTGGTTCTAGTCAGGACTCGAGCTGCTGCATTTTGAATGTACTGCAGATGTTTTAAAGCCTGTTTGGACAGACCTGTGAGCAGGCCATTGCAGTAGTCTAACCTACTGGAGACAAATGCATGGATAAGAATCTCCAGGTATGCTTTAGACACTATGTTTTTGATCCTGGCAATGTTTTTTTAGATGGTAAAAAGCTGCTGGTGTTACTGATTTGATGTGGCTATTAAAATTTAAGTCTGAGTCCAGTATTACCCCTAGATTTCTGACCTTGTTTGAAGGTTTTAGGGAGAGAGACTGGAGGTGACAGATGACGCTCTCTCTTTGTTTCTGGGGACCAAAGACAATCAATTTCAGTTTTGTCTGCGTTTAGCTGAAGGAAGTTGTTTTGCATCCACTCACTGATCTGTTGGATACAGTGAAGGAGTGAGTCCACTGGTCCATGTTCTCCTGCAGTCAGTGAGACATAGATCTGAGTGTCGTCTGCATAGTTATGATAGGAAACTTCGTTTCTGCGTATTAGTATAACTGACCTAACGGCAGCATGTAGAGATTGAACAGAAGAGGTCCCAGGATCGACCCCTGTGGTACTCCACAGGTCAGGGCCATATGATCTGAGACACAGTTCTCCACAAAGTACTTCCTGTCCTCAAGGTAAGACCCAAACTAACTTAGGGCGGTGCCAGCGACGCCAACCCATCCTCTAATCTCTGTAAGAGGATCTCATGGTCGACAGTGTCAAAGGCAGCACTTAGATCTAACAAGATTAAGATTGAGACTTTGCCTGCGTCAGTGTTCAGCCGGATATCGTTTGTAACCTTGACGAGAGCAGTCTCAGTGCTGTGGTGGGGTCTAAAGCCGGACTGAAACATATCAAATGAGTTGTTGATTATAAGAAAATCTAGTAAGCTGTAGGTAGACAACTTTCTCAAGGACTTTCCCCATAAATGGCAGATTTGAGATGGGACGATAGTTGTTAAGTACCGTAGCATCGAGACTTCTCTTTTTTAGCAGGGGCCTGATGACTGCCGTTTTCAGGGCCTTTGGGAATATTCCAGAATGAAGGGACATGTTTACTATCTGTGTGAGTGAAGGTAACAGACTGCTCAGAACAGACTTTAGAAATCTAGTGGGTAGTACATCCAAGCTGCATGTGGAGGAGCTCAAACTGGAGATTATCTCTTGGACAGTTTTATCATTTACAGGTGCAAAGGTGAGATAGCAAAGAGAGCCTTTCTGGCTGTTGGATGGTTATCTGTGGATTGGAGACAATGGCGTTTTTGATGCCTTGAACCTTGTCATTGAAAAAATTTGCAAACTCATTGCATTTACGTTTGGAAGTAAGCTCTAATGGCATCTGAACAGGGGGGTTTGTTAATCTATTAACTGTTGAGAACAGAACACGCAGATTGTTGCTGCAGCCTTCAATCATTTCGGAAAAATACCTTTCTCTCGTACTACGTAGCACCCGGTTAAACTCGCACAACTTATCTTTGAAGATCTCGTGATGCGCCACTTGCGCCACTTCCGCTCGGCCCTCCGGCACTTTCTCTTTTGTGCCCTGACCGAGTCTGCTTTAGCCCACGGCACCTTCTGCTTATTTTTCACTACTTTAACCTTCACAGGGGCAACGGTATCCAGAATCAATCAATCAATCAACGTTTATTTGTAGAGCGCCTTTCCTACACAAGGCAACGCAAAGCGCCTCACAACCCATATAACATCATGCATAAATCATCAAACATTAGAATTTAAGTAAACATAAAAAGACAGATTAAGAGCACAAGATATATAAAATCACACAAGTAGTTAAAAACCGTAAAACATTAAAATCACACAAGGGATTACAATCATAAATAGTCATAGCGCATTAAAAAGATTAAAGATAAAAACAAATATAAAATCATTCACTTGTATGCACAGCTAAAAAGAACTGTTTTCAGTTCAGTTTTAAAAACTGCTAGAGTAGACGCCTGTCTCACATTCTCGGGAAGACGGTTCCAGACTCTAGCTGCATGAATCTGAAACGCAGCCTCCCCATGTCTAGTTCCGACTCTTGGCACTAACAGAAGTCCAGTCCCTGTGCTCCTCAGAGTCCGAGTTGGTTCATATGGCACCAACATGTCGCGGATGTTCCCTGGTGCGAGGCCATGGAGAGACTTGTACACAAGTAAAGCTGCTTTAAAGTCTATTCTCTGAGCCACAGGAAGCCAGTGCAGAGACCTGAGGACCGGACTAATGTGGTCGTACTTCCTGGTTCTAGTCAGGACTCGAGCTGCAGCATTTTGGATGTACTGCAGCTGTTTTACCGCTTGTTTAGAGAGACCTGTGAACAAGACATTGAAGTAGTCCAATCGACTGGAGACAAATGCGCAGTGGATAAGAATCTCCAAGTCTGTTTTAGACACTATGTTTTTAAATTTTAGCAATGTTTCTTAGGTGGAAGTAAGTGATGATGTCACAGATGTATATGTGGCTATTGAAATTTAAGTCTGAGGTCCATTTTACTCCCTAGATTTCTGACCTGAGTTGAGGGTTTTAGGGAGAGAGACTGGACGGGTGGCAGATAACGCTTCTCTTTGTTTTTGAGGTCTCCGAAACAATCATTTCAGTTTTTTCTGTGCTTTAGCTGGAGAAAGTTATTTTGCATCCAATCACTGATTTGTTGGATACAGTGAAGGAGCGAGTCCACTGGTCCATGTTCTCCTGCTGTCAGGGACACATAGACCTGAGTATCGTCCAGCATATTTGTGATAGGACACGTTATTACTGTGTATTACCTACCCGAGGGCCGCAGGTACAATATTAAACAGGAGAGGCCTCCAGGATTGATCCCTGTGGCACTCGCGATGGTTAGGGCAGGATGGTCTGCGATACTCAGTTGTCCGATCTCCACAAAATACTTTCTGTCCTGTAGGTAGGACATAAACCAGCTTAGGGCGTTGTACCAGAAACAACCAACCCAGTCCTCAAGTCTCTGAATGAGGATACCATGATCGACAGTGTCGAAAGCAGCACTTAAATCTTAACAGGATACAGAACTGAGACTTTTCCTGCGTCAGTGTTACGGCTGATGTCATTTGTTACCTTCAGCTAGAGCGGTCTCTGCCTGCTGTGGGGTGGGGGTCCCAGTACTGGAAACACATCAAAAGAGTGATTGGATTATTTAAACATTCTGTAAGGTTGTTGATAGACAACTTTTTCTAGAATTTACCCATGACAGGCAGATTTGAAATCCCCCCACCCCCCCAGGCGCCATAACTTTTAGTGGCCAGGCATCACGACTCTCTTTTGTTAGGAAGGGGTCTGATGACAGCGTTAAAGGGCCCTTGGGAATGATCTCAGAATCAAGAGACATATAGTACACTATGCGTGATGTGAGTTAATAAGATGCTAAGAACAGATTTAAGAAATTAGGATGTATAATACATCCAGCTGCATGTAGAAGGAAGACTCCAGAACTTGTAAAAATCTTTCGGACAGTTTCATTTTGTACTTGTGTTGAAGTGTGTCAGCCCACAACGCTTCCACTGGCTGTTGGATTGTAAATTTTCTACTGTGGAGGTGATGGCATTTTTGATGCCTTGGACTTTGTCATTAAAAACACTCTGCAAAATCATTACATTTGGAATTTGGAGGTACGCTCTGGATGCTCTTACACAGGGGGATTTGTCAACTTTATTTTACTGTTGAGAACCGAACGCGTAGTTGTTACTGAACCTTACCGTCAGGACTCGAGCTGCTGCATTTTGAATGTACTGCAGCTGTTTTACAGCCTGTTTGGACAGACCTGTGAGCAGGCCATTTGTTACTGAACCTTAAGAATCTCCAAGTCTGCTTTAGACACTATGTTGTTGATCCTGGCAATGTTTTTTAGATGGTAAAAAGCTGCTGATGTTACTGATTTGATGTGGCTATTAAAATTTAAGTCTGCGTTTAGACCTTGTTTGAATGGAAGTTGACGCTCTCTCTTTGTTTTGCAATCCAGTTTTGTCTCACTGATCTGTTGCATCCACTCACTGATCTGTTGGATACAGTGAAGGAGTGAGTCCACTGGTCCATGTTCTCCTGCAGTCAGTGAGACATAGATCTGAGTGTCGTCTGCCATAGTTGTGATAGGACACTTTGTTTCTGCGTATTAACTGACCTAACGGCAGCCTGTAGAGATTGAACAGAAAGAGGTCCCAGGATCGACCCCTGTGGTAACTCACAGGTCAGGGACAAATGATCTGAGACACAGTTTCCAAGTCTCCACAAAGTACTTCCTGTCCTCAAGGTAAGACCTAAACCAACTTAGGGCAGTGCCAGCGACGCCAACCAGTCCTCTAATCTTGTAAGAGGATCTCATGGTCGACGGTGTAAAAAGGCAGAGCACTCAGATCTAACAGATTAAGATTGAGACTTTGCCTGCGTCAGTGTTCAGCCGGATATGTTTGTAACCTTAACGCGAGCAGTCTCAGTGCTGTGGTGGGGTCTAAAGCCGGACTGAAACATATCAAATGAGTTGTTGATTATAAGAAATCTAGTAACACTGTAGGTAGACAACTTTCTCAAGGACTTTCCCCATAAATGGCAGATTTGAGATGGGACGATAGTTGTTAAGTACCGTAGCATCGAGACTGCTCTTTTTTAGCAGGGGCCTGATGACTGCAGTTTTCAGGGCCTTTGGGAATATTCCAGAATGAAGGGATATGTTTACTTATCTGTGTGAGTGAAGGTAACAGACTGCTCAGAACAGACTTCAGAAATCTAGTGGGTAGTACATCCAGGCTGCATGTGGAGGAGCTCAAACTGGAGATTATCTCTTGGACAGATTTTGATCATTTACAGGTGCAAATATGAATTAGCTCAGAGAGCCTTTTTGGCTGTTGGATGGTTATCTGTGGATTGGAGACAATGGCGTTTTTGATGCCTTGAACCTTGTCATTGAAAAAATTAGCAAACTCATTGCATTTACGTTTGGAAGTAAGCTCTAATGGCATTTGAACAGGGGGGTTTGTTAATCTATTAACTGTTGAGAACAGAACACTCAGATTGTTGCTGCAGCCTTACAATCATTTCAGAAAAATACCTTTCTCTCGTACTACGTAGCACTACGGTTTAAACTCGCACAACTTATCTTTGAAGATCTCGTAATCAACCTGGGGGTTGGACTTGCGTCACTTCCCCTCGGCCCTCCGGCACTTTCTCTTTTGCTGCCCTGACCGAGTCTGCTTTTAGCCCACGGCGCCTTCTGCTTATTTTTCACTATTTTAACCTTCACAGGGGCAACGGTATCCCGAACATTCAAAACACTAGAGGTGACAGAGTTAAACAGTTCATCTACAGTAGAATACGATGCATTCTCAAAGTTTATCATTCCCATAAATAGTTCACTCGTATTTTCATTTATGCGCCTTCTTCGAACAGTTGCAGAGTCCACTGGTGGTTTGTTAGTGAAACACATGTAAAAAAAAACACAGAAATGATCCAAAAGAGCAACATCGACCACGTTTACATTTGAAATATTCACCCCCTTAGTAACTAACAGATCTAGAGTGTGCCCTCTGCTGTGGGTGGGGCCACTTACGTGCTGAGTGAGATCAAAGGATTCAAGTACAGAACTCAGCTCATTTGCATTTCTGTCATCAACATTATCCACATGAATATTAAAATCACCTGCAATAACCAAACTATCAAAATCTGTGTATACAACTGAAAGCTACTCGGTAAAATTATCAATAAAACTGTGACATGACTGCGGTGGCTTGTATAGGACAATGAAGAGTATTGGAGGAGATTGTTTTTGTTGTATTTTAAAAGACACATATTCAAATGACGAAAACTTCCCAAGAGACATTCTATGGGAGACAAAGTGGTCTCTAAAAATGGCAGCTAAGCCTCCTCCTTTTTTGTTTTCACGTATTTCAGATTCAAACTTGAAATTTGGTGGTGATGCTTCTATTAAAACTGCATTTCCTGAATTTTGGTCAAGCCAAGTTTCAGCCATGAACATAAGATCAAGATTATGAGAACAAATAAAATTATTGATTAAAAAAGACTTGTTACAAAGAGATCTGACATTAAGCGTAGCAAGTTTCAAAGTTTCAGTATCAGCGGTTGTGGTCGGCTGATTCTTACACGGAACAAGAATTAGATTTTCTAGATTAGACTGATTAACTCCAGATGTTTTTCTGTAATGTATTCTTTGTGTTATCACTAAGGGAATGGCACAGGTGGCTTCATGACCGGGCCCCAGCCGGGTCTCTCCTCTAACTAGACTGCCAGTGGCTGGGAAGGGGAAGGCGGGGGAGGAGGATGGAGAGGTGGGTGGCTTTTGGGTGTTGAACGAGGGGGGCAGGGAGGTGGAGGGGTTTTTGGTGATGGGTTAGGGCCGGGGTGGGCTGAGGCAGAGGTTTTGGGTGTTGAACGAGGGGGAAGTGGGGGTGGAATGGGAATGAGCTTAGGGGAGGGACTGGCTGAGGTGGTTTTTGTAGGTGAATTGGAAACCCTAGGTGGTTTTGGAGGTACATATGGGGAGTGGTTTTGAATGTTGGAGAGGACTCTAGATCTAGCTAATATGGGTTTGAGAGGAATAGTCTTCATCGCCGATTTTATTAGCCCTGCAGAGTGTTCAGGTAGGTCTAACAGTGAAGGCGGGGATGAAAAGCAAAGGGAGGTGTCCCCATTCTCTCTTGATGGAGTGGACGTGGCAGGGGGGACCCAAGACAGGTCCATGGGAGGTGGCGAGGGAGTCTTTGATGGAGGGGCAGGTGGTTGAGGAAACCCCAGCACAGGCCTGTCTGCTGTAGGCTGGGGTGAGGATGGGGGCTTCAGAGGCGCTGTAGATGAAGAAGGCGTGGCTGCTTTGGAGCAGGCTGGGGATGAGGATGTTGGTGGTGGTGGTCGTGCTGCTGGTGGTGCTACTGGTGATGATGCAGCTGCTGCTGGTGATGATGCAGCTGCTTCTGATGACAGTGGAGGTGTTGAGATCCTTTGAGGCGGTGATGGTGTTGAGATCCTTCGAGGTGGTGGTGGTGTTGAGATCCTTCGAGGTGGTGGAGGTGTTGAGATCCTTCGAGGTGGTGGTGGTGTTGAGATCCTTCGAGGTGGTGGTGGTGTTGAGATCCTTCGAGGTGGTGGTGGTGTTGAGATCCTTCGAGGTGGTGGTGGTGTTGAGATCCTTCGAGGTGGTGGAGGTGTTGAGATCCTTCGAGGTGGTGGAGGTGTTGAGATTCTTCGAGGTGGTGGTGGTGTTGAGATCCTTAGAGGTGGTGGAGGTGTTGAGATCCTTCGAGGTGGTGGTGGTGTTGAGATCCTTCGAGGTGGTGGTGGTGTTGAGATCCTTCGAGGTGGTGGTGGTGTTGAGATCCTTCGAGGTGGTGGTGGTGTTGAGATACTTCGAGGTGGTGGAGGTGTTGAGATCCTTCGAGGTGGTGGAGGTGTTGAGATCCTTCGTGGTGGTGGTGGTGTTGAGATCCTTCGAGGTGGTGGAGGTGTTGAGATCCTTCGAGGTGGTGGTGGTGTTGAGATCCTTCGAGGTGGTGGTGGTGTTGAGATCCTTCGAGGTGGTGGAGGTGTTGAGATCCTTCGAGGTGGTGGTGGTGTTGAGATCCTTCGAGGTGGTGGAGGTGTTGAGATCCTTCGAGGTGGTGGAGGTGTTGAGATCCTTCGAGGTGGTGGTGGTGTTGAGATCCTTCGAGGTGGTGGAGGTGTTGAGATCCTTTGAGGTGGTGGTGGTGTTGAGATCCTTCGAGGTGGTGGTGGTGTTGAGATCCTTCGAGGTGGTGGAGGTGCAGAGACTTTTAGAGTCGGCTTCCTCCCTTTCGATGGCTGCACGCGCTGCGCAGGCTGAGGACTCAGGGCAAAAGAAAGGTTATCCATCAACACTTTTACTCCGTAAGTGTTCAGATGTGGCCCTTTCCCTTCAAAAAGCTCATGCCTATTCCAGAACAGATTAATCCTGGTTTAGTCCTGATTCATCTCCTGTTTTGTCTCCCCATGACGGCGGGAGAGGCAGTGGACACGGAGACCCGATGCATGCGGCGAAAGCATGCATCGGGTCTCTGTGTCGCATGCCTCTGCCTCGCACGGACACGCATAACCATTGACACGCCATTGAAAAACAATCTTAGATCCATGGGCATTTCCCAAAATGTTTTGCGGTTCCTGCCCGGCTGTGATAGGTTGAGAAGCCTATGCCTACATCCTGTGTTTTCTTCCTGTTTTTTCTTACAGAGGGAAGTAAAACTATCGAACATTCTATCGACCCCGCGATAGACCCACGTGTACTGTATATTGTTATCGTTTTATCGCCCAGCCCTATTATATGACTATCGGCTGAATATGTGGCAATTGAACCATGACAAAATTATGAAATCACTGATTGTATATGACATTCTGAAATATATGTAGCCATTTAGTGATTTCGTAATTTTCTTGAATGTATGATAATCGAGAAACCGGACATGTTTTTGCACATGAAAACTGTAACTATTTGTCAAATTTGATCTTTCAATCCAAAACCTTGCCAAACCATTATAAATCTTTCTATTGTGATATTTGAACCTCAGTCCAATAGACCTTCTTCAGTGCTGCCCTTTCTGTCTCTGTGCAGTGACACTTGTCCATGTTTAAAAGCTTTCCAAACAGCCACCTGCAGAGTTCAAATCAATCCAACTTCCCCTGGAAAAATAAACCCCAACAATGAATCTCCCGGCCGGAAAATCAAACAAGAAGTGACCGGCTAAAAGTCAAATGTCCATGAGTGCAGTGGACAGAGAAGCGGCCAAGCAGTGCTACTTACAAACAAACCCAACACGAACACAGCCACAGCCGCAACAGTGAAAGTAGGGCATAAGCAATTTGCACTAGATATGTTACGCACTAAATCTGTTGGGAGAAAACGTGTCTGTTATGCTGGAATATTTTTTCCTTTTCAAGCTCACACACTTTACTTTTAAGAAAACAAGATAGAACAAGTTATATCTTACAGTCACAAGTGTCATTGAGAGATAGAAATGGAAAGATAGCCATGGAACCTGCAGCCAGACAGACTTTAATGTCTCTATATGATTGCTATATATGATCATATATGACAGCCATGGCTCATATACAAAAAACAAGTAAAAGTATGTTTGAGATTTCAATATTGATGTAAAACAACTATAGCACAAGTCAATTTATTTGATGTTGGATTTGGTTATGTCTAGTTTTCTGTAACATGAACCTGCCAGGGGGTCTGCACCAGCTGCCAATTAACTCCATTCATATTTAAATGTGTTAAATTAAAATTCATTGTTCCTTCAGCCTGGGAACCCATGCTGCTGTGTGTGCTGGACTTATATCAAATTGCGCAACATGTAGTCTGGGTTCAGCCTGTAATCTAAATTCTGAATTTGAATAAACTCTATGTGTACATTTTCAGTGAAGGGTGTACAATAATGGGGTATTTTACTCAAAAGCACATTGGTTTGCATTGCCAATTACTACAACTGCAACATTTTGGTATGCATGGCCTTACTTTACAATCTAAATCAGTTAAAACATGAATTTCCTGATAATACAAAACAGTTTAGCTCTATCTAAAGTACATTCATGCAATGGGTTATATATGTGTGACTTGGGACGTGATTCTAAAAGAGCCGATATCTTCCTTTGAAAATAAAGCCCATATACACACACACATACAATACGCAATTAGCGCAACCATGGTAATTACATTGCTTGTTCTTGAAAGTTAATTGATTGTCTGATGCCAGCACTCATCGTGAGACGCCGCTGGACCGGAATCAATGCAAAATGCCATTAGCTTTGACTGCGTATAAATGTCAATGTGTGGTCGTTCATTTATTTTACACCAAAATGTCAAACGGTTAAACTTTATTCAGTTACAGAGCAGCAGCAGAATTGGTTAGATGAGATTTGCGTGTTGCATTTTGAACTCTGGACTTGGCCACAGCTGCATCAGTCCGTCATGTTGACTTTTTAGGTCATTTTTGTGTCATGTGGCATTGAGGTGCAGACGGTCAAAGAGGCCACAATCTGAGCTGAACAGAAAGGGAAACCAATGGGATTTTGACACGTTATTCCAATTACGGCCGCACGGTTTTAACAAAATATAGAAATAATGAATCAGTGAACAAAGCTTGAATTATATATTTTAACATGAAAAACTCTTGAAGCTGATTTTGCAGTGGGACAAGTATAAAATGTCTTGTTATACTTAAAAGTAGTAGAAGAAGACAAGACCTTTCTCACTTAAAAGGACAAATTCTATTCTTAGAGGAAGTCTAAGACACCTAACTTTCAAACTACAAAAATCCAATAAAGTAAATCTAAAAAGTTCCTTACACTAAAACAGTTTGGCTCTACAACTAGTTTTCAAATGCATGGATTTTTTTTTATCAATGTCTCATCTTTAGATCAGTTTTCCATACTGACATAAAACTGAACTCCCAGGGCTCCCACTTACAAGTATGTAAGTACCTTTCCTACACCGGGCAACACAAAATTCTTCACAGTGTCACATATCACACCATGCGCAAGTCATTACACAAAACAAACACCAAAATCACCAGTAAAAGCGCAATTAAAATAAAAAGTATGCACAATATAACAGTCTTTTCATTTCATTTATTCATTTATTTCAGGCAATGGCACTGATAAGTACAAAGTAGACGATACAGTCAAGTCCTATAGTGCAAAAAAGATAAGGTTGTACAGTATATACTACAACTGTATGTTTTCTCTGGTCTGATTTGTTCGCCACAATTTACTATTACAATACTTTCTGTACTTTTGCGACAAATCCCACGCATTATTGACACTGACTCTGGGTGTTTCTGGTGCTGGTTGGTGGAATTATGGGCCTTCTCCGTTGAGGCCATGCTCTGAGCTGGTAAACGCTGGTTCCTATAAAAAGCCTCAGTAGGACACTTTAAACTAGATCGCAGTGGTCTCTGGGGCAGTCGTGAGATCAGACACCATCACTCTGTCTGGAGGTCTGGCTTTCACACAATCACAAAACCCATGTTAGAAGTGTGTCCACATGTCTCTCACCCTAAAGTTGGACTCACAGAGAAACCGAGGTATATTCAACCAACTACAAACAAATAATTTTTTTTTTACTTGGCCATAGTGCTCAGTTATTACAGTGTTCAAGGCCATCTGTGCAAAGATTTGGACATGGAAGTTAACTCTTTGACATGGAGTTTGCATGATCTCCCCCTGTCTGCGTAGGTTTCCTCCAGGTGCTCCGGTTTCCCCTACCACTAAAAAAGGGGGTCTGGCTGTGTCATGTGCAATAGGACTGTCAAGCGCAATAAGTATGGCCACCTCACTCCCATCTCTGTGTGGAGTGAGAGGACAAATGCCCACAAAAAAGAGAGAAAAAAAACCATAAAAAATTACGTGGCTTTGTGACTCTGGTCTGTGAAATAATAATAATGCATCGGTTTTATATAGCGCTTTTTTTGGACACTCAACATGTCATTATTCATTCACGGTGGTGATGAACTACTACTGTAGTCACAGCTGCCCTGGGGCACACTGACAGAAGCGAGGCAACCAGTATGTGCCATCGGCCCCTCCGTCCACCACCAACCACTCACACACACCCACACCAGTCTCATTCCAGGCAATGTGGGTGAAGTGTCTTGCCTAAGGACACAACAGCAGTTTGACACTTTACACACAACGACAGCAGACAGTGGGAGTCAATGGTGGAAGTCTTGAGGGGGGCTCGAACCCACGACCTTCTGGCTCAAAGGCCAACGCTCTACCAACTGAGCTACTGTCGCCCTGGGTCAATGTTTTGTATTTTGGAAGATTAGGATAAGGCAATGTATCAAATCTCTATCATAATGGGTACAAAAAACTCTGATATGTTTTTAAACGTTCAAATGAAAACAAAAACAGGAACTACTCAAATGACCCTGATTAGAAGTTTCCATCCCCTAGTCCCCCTTTAAAATCATGGAGTCTTTTATGGTAGTTGTGGAGGAGGTCTTTATCATATGTGATGGTAAGACCGCTGTCCAAATTTCTGCAAAAAAAGCCTCCATTTCCTGTCATTTCCTGGGCTGCCTTGCATTAACTACATATTGATTAGCTAAATTGTTATCATTTTGAACCAGAAAATGTTTTTTTGATGATATATGGCTTCACTCCACTACCATTATGAGTTCAAAGTAATGAGTGAAATTTTCTGTTTTTCTGCTAGTCACTGTCAATGTTAGTTTTATTTGTATAGCACATTTACAATAATACCAGCTTCCTAAAGTGCTTCACAGGCACGAAAGATGAAAAAAATGGAAGCAAACAACATCAAATACATTCAGCTAGCATTAAGTTTCTCCTAAATATAGCCAATACAATGAAATATTTGTACATTTTCATGCACAACTCTACAGCGACATTATTAAGTTATACTGTACTCAAAATAATTTTCCTGGGGCGAATACTGTGCATTGAACTCCTGTCGGTGCTGTAGGGCCGGATGAACACTATGCTCTCTGTCTCTGTGCACGTAACTATGGAGCAGCGTGAACTGTGGGAGGTATCATTAATATTAACATGTGTGTGTCATTGCAAAGGTCACAGCACAACACATACTCAACACTTATAGTAATCATTGTTCTCAGTAACAGGGCAGGGTTATATAGGGTATTTATATTGGGTAAGAACTGAGTCACGACAAAAATCTGAATCTTTGGAATGCGGCAGTATCATAGAGGATATAAATGACATCATCCTGAATAATAGGCCTTTTCGCACACACCGGTACCAAGAACTATAGTCCCTAAACCACCCAGTTCCCTTTGGCTGTATTCACACTATAAATGAGGCGAAAAAATATTAACTGATTTACTAAGCGCACTTGGGAACATATGTAAATGGTAATATTTTAATAATTCATTAATAATTCTGCTTGACAAACTTTACTGAAGAGCTTTACTGTATAATTATAATTCTGATTAATTTATCAAAATGGTTATCCAACTTACTGTCCTGGCAATTACATATAGGTTTATGTTCATGGATTCAGACTACTGTACAATATAAGTTGTTAAATCAAACAATAAATAAAACATAAAAAATAGAGAAAAGTCAGTGTTGGTTTCTCTGGAAAAAAAACAGCTCAAGGGAAGGATCTACAAAAGCCTCCAAAGCCTGGCACTTCCGAAGTTCTTTTCAGAATCAGACTCAGAATCCTTTTATTGCCATGTGAGTAACAGGAAGTCACAAACAAGGAAATTGCTTTGGCTCATGGTTAAAACAGAATAAAATCAAGAAGGCATGCATAAACAAAAATCAGTTCTTATAACATGTAAAGTGGACGCACCCAAAAATACCAACTTGCAATTGATCAATTCTCTGATCTGTCGGCGAATCAACTACTTTGTAAAGTCCTCCGAGACGACTGCTGCTGTGATTTAGGGCTACACAAAAACACATTGACTTGATTTGATTATTATTTGACAATTATCTGCAGAGCCATATAATCTATAGATACAGATGCGGTTGCACTTCCCCCTGACCTACTTGACTTTTCAGATAAAACCAACAGCAGCAGTGCACATGCAAGTCATATGATAATTATACATTGAAATTCAAACACACACCAGAATACCACAATCACACAGTATTTTGACATAGTGACACCCTGTAGTTGAATGTTTGTGTTGATTAATTGTTGACTAATTAAAAATAAAACTGATATTTATTTATTGATTTATTTAGATCCCCAGTAGCCATCACTATAGTCTTCCTAGGGCCTATTCCATTCTGTAAGAAATAAAATTGAAATAACTTTCAAAATGAGTTGCATGTAAAATAATAATAATAAATATATTAAAATGTGCAGTTTACAAAAAGTTAATAACAATCTAAAATAATATAGTTCAAGCATTTCCTTTACACAATTTAATACAGTTCATTCATACATTGTTTTTTTTTTTTCTTGACGGCAAAGATCTGGAGACTGTTTTTAAATTTGGCTTCATACATAATTTTTATATAATGATTTTTAATGTCCTGTATAATTTCAACCATGATGAGGCAGTATGCATCTCATTCACACCATCCTAAAGGTTTCAATTGTTATGCGCATGTGTAAAGTGTCGGTGGACAAGGAAACACACAACCAGGCACAGAGGATGGGTGAATGACAAAAAAAGCTGAAATTATCAATCATCACTGTGACTGTAAAGCCGGATAAATCTTCATTGATTAGTGTCCTTGTCTAATGATTCAACACTTTATTTTTTTTATTTTGGATGTGTTGCTAGTGTCTGTTCCGACCACAAAAACTATGACTCAGGGATTTTACGCTAAGCCTCACAAACTCTTGTCAGTTGTCAATCCAGGCTTTCCTCGGCACGTAAAGGGGTAATCTCAACTTTCCCTGCTAAGACTTATTTTGTATGTCGCTGGAAGAGTGACAAAGCCTTTTCTCAGGCCCCCAACCGTACATACAATCAACCACACAGTGAGCCATGTGCTTTCGCTAAATCCACCTCCAAACATCCAAAACTATATACAATGCTACCAATGCAACAAAACATAAACAATGAGCTGCAGTTTGTTCAAGTGCCCTGTGTAGAACTAGACCCATAGACAGTATTCCAGATAGAGAGATGGATAGATAGATACTTTATTGATCCCTGTATAGGAGAAATCCAGGTGTGACATAGACCATAGACTGGACCACAGTTCTTATGACTGATGGGAGGGTAAATGGTGCACACCTGAACAAAGCAATGCATCTGCCCATGGATATAATCAGTACATAATATACACAGTACATGGGGGTAAAAAATAGATAAAGAAATACCTGCAGTGTATAATGTAGTGTATGGGTTTACAGCAGCTGAACTGGATAGTCATGCTCATAACCTGTCTTCTCTGAGTGCTCCCAAAGCTCAAGAGGAGGATTAGATCCATAGACAATAGGGAAGCTGCTATATTAAAAAGCCAGCTATGCATTAACAAGCAGAGTGTGTGCAGAGAAGAGCACCATCTTAAAGCATCTGAAACGTATGTGAAATTACGTGAAATAAAGCTCTAGGATTTGAGTGAGAAAAGTGATGCTTATGAAAAAGTCCTCCTTTATGAAGTAAACAGGAAGCTGCTGCATTGCACAGAGGTGATGACGAAAGTGGTTTGATAAAAGAAGCTGCTATTTTAGATTTGCTGACATGAGCCTGAAATGTAACTGGTTATATTAACAATTATTATAACTCCTTTATTTGATATTGATGACAACAATTCTCCAAAGCATAACTGAGGACTCGTTCAAATACTTCACCTACCCTTTTAGACAACACAGTAATGTATTTATGCATCATATATCAATACATCAATAAAAATCTATGTTTATAGGACAGTCCATACAAAATGCAACTGAAAGCTTTTCACATTGAGCAAACAGTCAGCAAATCAAAACACACTGTAAAACACATACCAAAGGCAATTTTAAATGTGTTTTTAAATGTAAATATTGCCAGGTGTAGCAGCCCATACTCTCAGTGCAGAGGTCTGGAAAACGTTAGCATTAGTTCATACTTCCTTTTGGTCCTGTCTAAAATATGCCATAAAATAATTGTGATTTATAAATTATTTTTAAAAAGCCATAATAATGAATGATTCTTGCAGACAGTTTTGAGTCTTGACAGTAGTGTAATGTTGTGTAAAGTGTAATTGTTGACGGCAGGTTGCGTAGAATAACATTATTTCCACAGTGGGAATAACAATATATCGACACATGTCCGCGTGTGTTTGTTTATTTTGCCACACTAATCTGTTGGCAGATTAAAGCGAATGACAGGCAAAAGCAGGTCATGGCGGTGGTCCCTGCAGCGGCCGGAGCAGAGGCCCATACGTCATGTGACCAAAGCTCTGCCCTCACTGCTCTACATACACAGACACACACTGATGCTTTTAATTTTTGGTTACATTTGGTTTGAGCTGTTGCAGTTTTCAAGGGTTGTCAAAGTTTTTACATGAGTAAGTCAAGTCAAATGTGTTTATAAAGCCCATTTCAAACAATCACAGATGACCAAGGTGCTGAAATTCACAATAATATTTAAGACATGATCAAAGAGAGACTTTATTAGATTTTTAAATGATCAAGTTATGATTGAATATACTTTATCAGAGATGTAAGTGGGATGGATTAGTGGTTGTTGTTCTAATTTTATTTCACAAAGGGCTAGTCTTTAGTGCTACTGTTGTGATTGAACTTGAAACATGCACCAAGATGTTCTGTTGTTGTCTATAGGATCAGCTTTGTCATCGAAACTGACAAAGCTAGATCAATTCATTCTGAGTGGTTCAGAAATTGAGGTCCAAGACAAAATGTTGGAATTTTTACAATTGTTAGCTTTTTACAATGATCAATGAATTTGTTTTGTTTGTGTGTATGTGTTTTTGCTGCTACTGGACACCTGTATTTCTCCTACAGATGATCGATCTATCTGAAGACAACTCTCATATTGAGTATAGGTATAGGTATATCTCCACTTTTTGAACAAAACTCTCTGGTCTTATCTGACGAGCACGTATCACCCGAATGATTGATAATTGGGAGGACCAATAGTCTTGATGATCCACCAGGAAGTAGAAAATCCTCTTTTTGTTTAAAAAATGTGTATTAATCCCATTCTATATGTATTTTCAAGTGTAATTGTGAGGGGGGAAACACTAAATATTCAATCAAAAATATGGTTTTCAAAACAGCAGAAATTAGATATAACTTTGTTGGACATTAAAGATGTTTTAAACGGCAGGATTCCGGCTGCCAAACTGCACCATCAGACTCTGTGAACACCACCAACCATTCACAAATGTACCAGAGTCATACTAGGCAATGTAGGTGAAGTGTCTTGCCTGAAGTAAGTAAGTAAGTAAGTAAGTAATCTTTATTTATATACCGCCTTTCACAGACCAGAGTCACAAAGCGGTTTACAATTGTTATTTTTGGGCACTTATCCTCTCACTCCACACAGAGATGGGAGCGGGGTCGCCAGTACAGGAGGCGCATGCCAGAACTATTGGACATGTTTTTAGTGGTAGGGGAAACCGGAGTACCCGGAGGAAACCTACGCAGACACGGGGAGAACATGCAAACTCCACTCAGAAAGGCCCTGGTCCGGCCAGGATTCGAACCCAGGACCTTCTTGCTGAGAGGCGAGAGTGCTATCCACTCAGCCACCGTGCCGCCCACGGTGCACGCCGCACACTGTCTTCTATCACTGTCCTAACGAGCTTGGCCTCTGAGATTTGTCAACAGAAAATAAAGAAAAATGAATTCTTAACATCAAAGCTCCTCTTACTTGAATACATTTGGTGACAGGTTGATGCTCTATTGTTCAAGGGTCAAGGCCTAAAAGGATATTCTTGTAAACAACTGAACATACACACACACAGTTTTGAATGAGAAAAGTGACCTATGAATGGGCTGGCAGTGCATTAAACCATTAAGAGGGAAGGGGGTGTGTCTGCAGGGGATTTCTAATAATAAAATGTAATTAAAGCTATAGAGCCGCAGGCCTTGATAATGTGACAACAAGCCTCCTCATTCTCTTTCTCAAAGCAAAACAAAATGCTAATTGACATTTTATGGATTTATGTGGCTTGTTGACATGTGACGATTTCAGGGAGAGAGTTAGAAAGAATACTATGATAGGAAAAAATATAGGAAAAATAGCCAACAGCGGGGAATGCATATGACAAGATTTGGATTTCAGACGTCTGCAGGCAAGCCTTTTTTTTTTTTTCTTTTAGAGCTTGACCACTGAACCAGGGGAGGCGGGACTACAGAGCTTGATACAGACTCCACAACATGTATACACTGGGAATGATACGCATCAGACACAGCAGAAATTACATTTAAAAAATCAAAAGTATAATGTAAAAAAAGTCCTTTTTAACTATAATGATAATAGGTATAAACTAATTATGCAGATGTATTGTAACTATAAAGCAGAAAGACTGGTGGTCGATTAGTAAGGCAGGTAAGTGGGACAAAAGAGATTTCAGAGTTCACAAATGACTCATAACAAGCTTAGTCACTAACATAGCCACACATTTGCCTAAAGGTAATGCAAGAATGTAATTTAAAATAACAAATTACTGCGCTTGAGGACAGCGCTGGGAAGCATGAAGTTGAGGTGACTTAATTGAAAAATGGGAAACAACTCTTGGTATTCTGAGCAGCAGCTGAGAGTCTGGACT
Source organism: Knipowitschia caucasica (assembly GCA_964034765.1). Lineage (NCBI taxonomy): Eukaryota > Metazoa > Chordata > Actinopteri > Gobiiformes > Gobiidae > Knipowitschia > Knipowitschia caucasica. Next base: position 11,403,374 of record OZ035840.1, read on the forward strand.
GCAGTCACACAATATGGATGTGAAGATTAACCAGAAATGTAAATAGACGTTTGAAGACTGCAATTATTTAAGTCTTACGCACACACTGTGGAATAATAGGTAAACAAATGCTTTAATCAATCTAATGTTGACTTGATATTGACTGTAATAAAGTAAAACCTCATTCCCACATTTTGATAATTTGTGTTTGGCATTTTATCATGACTAAGCTTAGTAATGCCCTTTCAGTTTGAAAATACATTTGGTTGAAGCCTGCGGTATAATTATATATTCTTTTAAGTGCATTATTCTTGCTATAGATTAATTGGTCTGTGCTTATTGACCATAATTGTGAGGTTTGTCTAATGTAATGTAATGTCATGTAGTGTAAACTCAGGGGAATTGAGTCACATTTATCTATACATATACTGTATTTAAACTTGATGATGAGGAGGCACTCGTGTTTCTACAGCTGCATGGAGCTCTGCTGGAGGTGGGAAAAAACAATCAGACTTTTGTGAACTCATGATCTGAGCCAAGGCATGTCAAGTATGTCCCTGCACAGCATCCATACTCGGGGCCCTTTGACAGTCCATGCAGGGCTTTGATTTACTGCTCTGTGGATCGAAGCAGTGACAGAAAATACACTGTTTAAAAACATGTAATATCATGCTGTAGATGAAAAGTGTGTTTACTGCAAAGGGAGTGTGCTGTGTACAGTGACAATGTGGAAAATAGATTTAATTGACTATTTTAGAATATTTAAAAAGGAAATATTTAGATTGATATGTAAATGAGGTGATTTAAATCAATTGGTTTAATTTTATTTTTAGAATAAACATACTTAACACACTCGAAAAAGAGATGATTCATCTCAAGGGGCCATCCACAATAAATAAATAAACTTGTTAACTGAAAAGGTCCTGGACTACGACATGCTGTTTTTATTTTATCAAAAACATTTTATAAATTTGTATACTAGTGAGTCTGGTCTCTTTTGACACTTTTCTGTCTGAAAGCAATCGGTCTGATTGATCTACAGATACGGTCTGCTTCAACTGTTTTATTTTGCTATTGGTGAATGAACAATGAAAAGATTTTTTTTTTCCTTCATGTACATAATTACGACATGTTTCATATTTTGAAAGTGCATTTCAGATGTTCCTAATTGAGATTTGGCAAAAAAATAAGAATAAATAATAAGAATAATATGTACTATTGGGGTGTCCTCTGCCCACAGAATTGTTTGTATTGTAGTCACCAATGTCCTGAGTTGGGACAAACCAGTAATTCCCTGAAAAGGTTCAATACAGTTATCTGTTTAGTTTTTGAATCAATCACAGTGGGTGAGCCAGATGCTCTGCTTTTAGTTTTCTAATTTTAATTTAGAAAAAAGCCCATAGTTTGCTTTTAAGATAGAGCAGCTTGCACATTAAGCATTTCTAAATATAAATTAAATAAAACATAGTTCATAAATACTGTGTGATATATGATTTTCTGTGAGGGTTGCCATGGTAATCTGAATATTATTGTTTGAACGTCGCTCAACTGTCACCAGTCCTTATAAAAGGCAGAAAAACCGTTTCGTCATCATTCAAACGCAGGGACGTCGTGTTTGCGGCTGAACTTCATTTGTCCTTAAGATTCGACTCATGATGAATTTGATCGGGATCGCAATCGTTGTTTTGAGCATCACTCCACTGGTGCACAGCTCAAACAATTCTTTTGGTAAGTCCCATTTCTCTTTACTATAGTTTTAGTGTTCAACTGTCACTGCAAATGTGCTCTCAGTTGTGATGGATGAGCTCAAACCTTTTAAAAACATGATCAAATGTATTAACCAGATGTATAGATGGATAAATCTGGGATAAACTTGTGATTATCTTTGTAGAATTGTGGGTGAGATTTGTCAGTTAGCTTTGTAACATGGTTATGGTTACTTTTAGTTGGATAAAAGTGTTAAATATTTAGTTTACATTAAGTTTAGGACCACATTTTTCAAGAACATGTCACAAAAGCTCACAAAAACCATTGAAAAATACTTAAAATAACAGTTAAAACCCATTTTTATTGAAAAACTCAAAGTTAACTGTTACTCATTGGAATGTATGTGTGTTACCACGGCAACCAAAAGGGATGGCTTTTTGCTATGGAGATTATGTAGAACTAAGTTTGTAAGATACAAAATACTAAACTGTGTATAATGATTCAATATATTTACTAAATGACATTTTCCACATTTCATTGCAGCCTGGTGCTACCATGACGCATCCTGCAGTAAGTAATGCCTGCATTGAATGTTTTTTTCCCTTCACATTTCTTGCTAAAATATTCATGTTTTGCTTGTCCCCCCCCCCCAGATGCCGCTACCTGGGCAACCCAGGTCGCTCAGCATTGTGCTGGTTCTCGTCAGTCTCCCATCGACATCATGTCCAAGAAGGCCAAATACAACGCCAATCTGACCAGCTTCAAATTCACCAACTTTGACAGCAAGACCGCCCTGACCACCATCATGAACACTGGAAGAACAGGTATGGCTACACACATAATCTGACTATCCCTGTATTAACAACTCTAAAACAGCATTAGAAATACAAGAATCACAATGTAGGCCACTATTAAGAATTTAAGTGTACTTATAGAGCACTCGTATATAGTAGTAATTTTAAGAAATGTTATGTAGATTATTTTTTATTGTACGCATGCCTCATTCTATTTTATTTTTTTTACTTGTTTGCACTGAGAGCCATAGCAATTTCCTCGTTTGTTACTTCTTGTTACTAACAATGGAAATACACATAATTCTGATTCTGATTCTTCTCTCTTCCCCTGCTCAGTGAAAGTGGTCATTGGCAGTGGTGTGACAGTGTCTGGAGGGGGTCTGTCTGAAGCGTACACCAGCCACCAGCTCAACCTCCACTGGGGAAACGGCACCTCTGTCCCGGGCTCTGAACACACTATGGACGGCAAACGCTATCCAATGGAGGTAACTGCGTGCACACTTTTTATTCATCCACCCAGGGAATAGAACCATAATGTACTGACACTGTATAGATACTGTATAAGTACTGACATGCAGATTTCTTCTTTCAGCTCCACATTTTGAGCACGAAATCCTCTCACAAAGGGAACATGACGGTGTCTATGGCAGATTCAAAAGGATTTGCGGCTTTTGGATTCCTTGTTCAAGTAAGATGTCAAAAAAAAAACCACAAAACAATGAAACTGGACTGGATACATGTTGGATCATTTGTCGTTCATGTTTTGCAGGTGGATGAGAAAACAACAGGAAAACCCATGGCATGGAAGACTCTCACTTCTTACCTGTCTCAGATTTCTCAGAAAGGTAAAACATGACAAAAAGCTCAGTATTCTCAAGTTTTAATGTGTAATTAGTGTAAATACTCCGCTTAGGTACGCTTTTCTGTATCTATGGGTAGTTATTTTCAATGTAATTAAGTTTGACAAATTATCTTCACAATCTAAAGTGCTAGTTACCATAGCAACACACTGTTTACTTCCAATTGGTAGAATTTAGTTTTGCTATATAGCAGTTTTATTAATAGTTTTCATCATGTATTAAATATAATTACCAAATTACCTTTAATTTTAACTATATAGTAGTGAAAGCCTAAAACTGAAGAATTCCATCCGTCAAAATGACGAGTTTTATCAGTTTCAGAATGTTGGGAGTCCTAATGTATTGTGTAACTGATGTGTCCTCAGACCAGTCCGTTTCTGTGAGTGGGATTTCTCTGGATGAACTTCTGACTGGAGTGAACCGCAAGAGGTTCTACCGCTACATGGGCTCCCTGACCACACCCACCTGTGACGAGGCCGTGGTCTGGACCGTCTTCAAAGAGCCCGTCGTAGTCAGTAAGGATTTGGTGAGTCTGTCATACTCTGCTCTGTTTACAAGCCTAAAGAAATATGCATATCTAAAATGTGTTGTAAATATGGTCAGCAGTCTTTACACTCAGACTCCCAGAGCAGTCAATTTGACGACTTTTAGTTTCGAAAGTGTAATCACTCAGCTTGTGTAAAAAAAAAAAAAATGTAATCTTAGTTTCATTTTAATTCATACAGGCTTTCAACAAACTGTTTTTTTCTTCTTCTTTTTTTATGTATTTCAAGCTATATTCACAGTTTTTACACAAATGTACTTTTCACACAAAGGTACATTTGAATAAAACTTTTCAGAATTCCATTGATTTGAGTGGGAGCAGTCAAAATGACGGCAGTGGGTAGTTCCAGCAGTTTCAAAATGGTTAAAGAATAGACTTGGCTTCTCAATACTTCACAAATCGACCTCTAGCTGCTTGTTGGTTAGCTACATGTATTCATTTGCATATTTTCCTGATCTTGATTTTTGTTTTATGTTATTTTCCAGATCAACCTTTTTGCCTCGACCGTGCGGATCGGAAACGGCACCTCTGTGTACATGAGGAACACCTACAGGAGCGTCCAGGCCGAGCAGGGCGTCACCCACAGCTCCGGCCCCATGACCCGCCCCACCTTTGGACTCTTCCTGATCGCACTCGCACTATGGATGAGTTAAATCTGACTCATTCATAAAGGATAGAATATAGCAAACTGAAAAAAGAAAAAAAAGACTTTGTGTGTTTTATTTTGGTTCATACTGCTTTTGTTTTTTCACTGCTTTTTTGTGTGTTATAGCAGTTAAGTTGTTGATTAAATGTTTGAGTTCTGACGAGCGACATTTGATATGTGTTTTTTAATATCATGGAGCGAGAGGTTTTCTGAACAGCAGACACAAACAGAAGGATCTTCAGGAGGCCCGGGACTAAAAGGAGACATCTGCAATCAACTCTGGAATGATTTCATGCCAGTAACATTGAGTAATAGTTATTCTAGTTATGCTAACGTATTCAAATCTATTCATCTGTCAATATGCATAACATGAACTCAACCCACAATCACAAAACTCTGATTACATAAACAATGGTGAGGTATTAAGTGTGTGAATAAGTAACTCACATGAAAATAGATATGTCTGCGGAACAAGATGTCTGGTTTTACTTTAGCAAAGAACATAAAGTAGTGGCCAGATTCTCTTTTGAAATGACATAACAAATCAATCGATCAAGATGTTTAATTTAAAACCGGTAACACAATTCCACAAACCATAATAACAGACACAGCTATGAGTGTTTGGGTGAAGCAAACACATATAAACTTCCAAAGCTCCCTCACCCATTCTTTTGTAATCTGCTACTGGGCTTGAAGTTGAAAATCTTACTTTAGACAAAAATGAGTGGAGTTAGTTTGAGGGTTATTGCCAATTTAACCCTTGTGCTATATCCTCAGGTCACAGTGATTAAAAAATAGCCTAAATCAATTTTTTAGAGCTGAATTTTGATGATTTTTTCCTAACTTGACCAGCCCTGGAGACCCATTTAACCCTAATTTAGATTCATTTTATCATCAAAATGACCCAAGTCTAGCACAAGGGTTAAAAAACATACTGTATTACTTTGTTGCAAATAGACAATAGGCCACTGCCCTAATTTCTGCTTTCTGTAATCAATGGATATTCAAGTCAAGATTAATACTGGTTTAATAAAACACAAGCCACCTTTCATTTCTGCTTATAAAATGTCAAAGTTGCAAAGACAAACCACACAAACAGACCCTGCCCAGTATTTTTACAAGAATGTAGGAATTGTAAAATGTTTATTGACTTGTGTGTGCTGCCGTGGCTCCTTGTGTACAGTGTCTGCACAGCCCACAGCTCAGTGTTTGTGTCTGTTTTTACTGGACACAATTAACCTCAACATCAACACAGCGACATCCCTCAGGTTCAGACGCAGACAAGGTGTTCACACACATCAACAACACTTTTATAATAACAACATACTTTTAAATCCATCAGCCTTTGGCACATCATTAGTGTATGTGTGTGTGAGACCATTAGCAACAACCACAGAGCAGCTTTCTCAACACGGAGGTGGATTGCCCCTGTAGCAGCCAATCAGCTCTCAGCCCCCATTGTAAAGTGACGTATGCAGAAGGCTTATGCACTGGTTGAAAGGTTTTCTATTGCGATTAAGGATATTAGTATAATGAGAAAATGAACATACTTTTCAGAGGGAAAAACAGACTTGAACTGAGTAGGCTTATAACTGGACTCTCTTAAGAGCATGGTTTTCCTCCAACAGTGGCTCAGTTGGTAGAGGATTGGCCTGTGGGTCAAAAGGTCTTGGGTTTGATCCCCCCATGGGACCTACTCCAACATCTCCCACTCATGTCTGCTGTCGTTGTGTCCTTGGGCAAGACACTTAACCCCACATTGCCCGAAGCCCCCACTGAAAGACCAAGGCCGTGTCACCGTTGTTAGAGAAGCCATCTTCCCATGGACCCACCACCTGCAGAGGACCAGCGAGGGACTGGTGCTATGAGCATTGAGTGGCAGTTCTCATTGAAAAAGGGGTTGAAAATGAATGAATAAAAAGAATGAATGGTTTTCCTCCTCCCATTTAAAGTGAGATATTTCTTGAAAATTTCTCATGAAGTCTGGTTCTATTGGCATTTTTAAGGTAATAAAGCATGATAGAGACGTTTCCAGGAGGACATAATACAGTTGAGTGTAACTTTTGTTATTTTGTTGGTGCTCCTTGACTGATCTGGGACATATAAAGACATGTATTAACATTTATGGACGTTGGTCATCCATTGGTCCATAGGGAGCCATTGCTCACTATGGACCAATGGCTCTAATGTGTTTTTGATTATTTCATTTCCTGTCGATTCAAATCGAGTACATTGAGAAGTCTTCTGAGACGACTGCTGTTGTGATTTAGGGAAAAACAAAAATACATTTAAATGAATTAAAAGTCTGTCCTGGTGGTAGTGAGTGGATTGAGTGCATAGCATATATTGGCCAATTGTCCTCACATGCGTTGTTGTTATTCACGTAAGGTGTTGCTCTAAACTGTGTTTTTAAAGTCTGCCAAGGACACAGCGTCACATTTTTAGCTACATTTATGACGGCAGTTCAGTTGGTGACACTGCTAATAGAGAGTCATTAACTCATCAACATGTTGTTGGACAGTGAAGGACATCAAACAAACAAAAATAGAGTCCTTATAAGCAGCCCTACAACTTAATTTACAGCATGTGGTGTCAACATTTTCCAATTAGTTCAAGACGCCGCTAAAAGCATCGAGTCATGGAAAGAAAACTCAATCAAATAATGGTGACATGACATGTCATCATTGACATCACAAGGAAAAAGTTGGTCATAATCAGAGCTGGACATGTTCCTGCATAATGTTCCAGAGAGTGACATTAGAATCCTTTGCAGGCGCTTTGATTATTATACTGAAGACATTTCTGTTCCCTTGCTTATATCTCCTCTGGATTAGTGGTGTTCAGCAACCTCCAATACTCACCACTATGTACTGTGACTGCATGACGAATGGGATTTTTTAAATTATTGAATTTAATTTATCAAAAAAATGAAATCCATTTGCAATCTGGCATGTAACTTTGTTTTTATAGATCTTTTTTGGACACTCAGAGACGCTTCACATGTCATTATTCTTTCACTCCATACACAGTGGTGATAAACTACTACTGTATGAATGACTGAAGCGAGGAAACTCAAATGTGCCCCTCCGACCACCACCAACCATTCACAAACACACACCAGACTCATTCTAGGCAATGTGGGTGAAGCGTCTTGCCTAAGGACACAATAACAGTTTGGCCGCAGCCGTCCCACTGTGGCACCTGGTGTTAACTTCAGAGATCTGATGGGATCTGGCTTTCACATAGGTATGTCCTTTTGTACTCTTGAGTATTAGTGAACAAAATAACAAATACTATGCATTCTTCTTTCTCTGTTTGGCCTTAAACATGATTTTGAGAATATCAACTGGAATTTGATTAAACGGAGTAAGAGAAACCAGGAATGACAATCATCCCCATCTAGACAACATCTCAGCTTAGATCTAAAGTTAGAATGGCACGCTATACATTAAGGCAGTCAGTGGCTAAAAACACAATTTGACAGTGGAAATTCCCAAAACTAATTTTAGGCAATGCATGTGTTTGTGTCTGAAGTTCCTGAAATTAGAGAAGGAGGGAGCTCAAGTGGAACTGCAGGACTGTTTCTGTGAGGAACAAAGTTGCCACATAGTTGCATGACTGGGCTCCTTCAAAACCTCCAAAATATATAAAATGAGTATGTGTAGAGCTAGAACAACTATTTGCAACTAATAATCTTTTTTAAATGTTGTATTGATAACTATTTTAGAAAGAAGAAGGTCCTTATAGGCAAAGTGGGTTAAGTGTCTTGCCCAAGGACACAAGGACACAAGGACAGCAGTGGAGTTGTTGGAGAAGGTCTCGAGGTGGGCTCGAACCAACTGAACCACTGTTGCTAATTACCGGTGATCGTAAACTGCACACAGGCTCCAACATATAAAAAAAGGCAGGGAAATGTGATTTTAAGACTAAAACAGAGGTGGAATTTCATCCAAATTGCTAAAGAATAATTTAAATGCTTTTGTTATGGTAGATATTGAAACTATTCTGTTGGCATGTCCTCCGGTGGCCTCTCTCCAGCTTTATCTTACTAAGATCAAATCAATTCAATAATGAACCAACTTATCAAAAGAATACTTGCTAGATTACTGCATTATCAAAAAACCTACTTCAGATTATGTTATCAACAATTTTGTGCAAACTCCACAGAAACGGCTGTATTTTTTGTAAAGATCATAACAAAATAAAGAGTTCTATTACTTTTGAAAATGGAAATACAAGGCACTAATTAGGAGATTCCATGGAGCATTAGCAGTTGAAACGTCCCAGCATGCTTCGGGGCGGTCAGAGGTGTTCTTTGGTTTGGTCGTATTGACTGTCCCCCAGTGCCTCCGTGTTTACCCACAAACAGAGTGCGCCTCAAAGGTCGCTGTTTAACGTTTAACACAGATGACTGCAGGGGATGGCACCGCAGAGGAGGAGGGGGAAGAAAGGAGGGAGAGAAGGGAGACTAGGGGGGTAGAAGAGAAGAGAGAGGAAGGGAAGAGAGGGGAGACGAGGAGAAAGAGGGGAGAGAGCAGCGACGAGGGGGGGTAGAAGAGGAGAGAGAGGAAGGAGAGAGAGGGGAGATGAGGGGGGTAAGAGGAGAAAGAGGGAGGGGAGAGAGAAGACTGGAGGGGGAGTAGAAGAAAATAGAGAGTAAGATGAGAGAGGAAGGGGAAACAGGGTAGAAGAGGGTAGAGAGGAAAGAGAGAGAGGGGAGATAAGGGGGGGTAGAAGAGGAGAGAGGAAGGGAAAAGAGGAGGAGGAGGAAGGAGCAGGAAGGAGAGAGGGAACGAGAGAGAAAGAATTTTGAAGGGGATCTGGGAGGGAGTCTTGGAGGAAAATCTGGGCATCTTCCGCCAGACAGTGCAGAAAGTCCTAATTTTGAAGAAGAATTAAAAACTATGAAAAATGTATGTCATTACATGTTTTTTAATGAGAAATAATATTAGTAATATAAGTAAATATTTGATGAAACAGGTATGAAGGATTATAAAATGCTTTCTTCCTGTAACTCCCTCCTCCCAGGGAAGACTTGAATTTGTTTGCGTTTTTATGTGTTCATTAAATTTGAAAATTACCGGCTGCAAACAGAGCTGTATGATTGTAAAAAACTTCATTATACCAAAGAAATGATCAAAACTAATTATGGGCAATACTTCCAAGGGTTGGGGTAAGGGTTGGGGCTAGAAAGGGTGGAGTTACATGTTGGTGACGAATTCACCAAACATACGTCTCTCCATGCTTTTACTTGCTCTTTCTTATTTGACCAATGTCCCAAAATGTTTTACCCAAGTAGCGTTAAAAACATATATACAAGGTTTTAAATTTCACTCGACCAAACGTGGAGCTGAAGTCAGTGAAACAGTTGAGGCGAGATACTGAAAGAGGGAGGTGGGTGTCGGCCTAGAGAGACAGGTCAACACCCCATCGACAGAGTGCAGAGTGCAGTCCGAATCCTTTCATGGATCGTGAATTAAATTGATTTACCATTTTTTATTTATCAAAGACAACACACAAAACACACAGTCTTAAAAAACGACAATATATCATGTGACAGGTTTTAGCAAAAATTTTAGATTCCACCCATAGTCCCTGCACAAGTTAATGATATAATTACAGTCAGATAACGGATTGAGAGTCAGGATTTTGACGCAGCCTCCACAAACGACTTTGGAGAACAATAAATGGGTGGATAAATTAAACTAAACCTTTGAATATATATAACTTAAGCAACTATTTTGAACCTCCAGAATATATTTTGTATATTTTATGCACAAGACAAAACCTCAACACGACTGCATACTTCAAATTGTTGGTAACTATGTTCAAGCTTAAACACATGTCAAATTAGAGAAAAGCCAAACACCGAATCCATTTCAACAAACAATCAATGAATATATTGTTCTACAGAAATGACCATAAGAACAAAGCAGCAGTTTACATTGTAGACAAGAACCTTCCACCAAGGACACCAGAAACGTAATTATTGATAGTGTAATCTGTGTGAAAGTATAAACTAAGTATTCATTTTTCCTAACGCAGCTTCATTGTCTCCATTGCACAAATCTATGAGAACAAATCCATACAAAATGTTCAATGAAAGCCACATCTGCTATTTGATTTTCCCATGTTACGTCACAGAACTCTCAACATGGAAAAATGTATAGATTTTACATCATGAAATTCCTCGTCACTGGTTTTCCATGTCTGTTTGAACTTTTGGTTTCAAAGTACAGCACGTGTTTGTCGCCTGCACTTTATAATCCCGGAGAACATACCCAAGGTTGTACTGTAAAATAAAAAGATGATAATAAGATAAACTTCATTGATCTCACATTGGAGAAATGCATATGCCACATTTGGTATGAATATTGGACAATCAGTCAGGGTGTGCAAAAGACAGAAAAGAATTTGCAAAATGTTAAAAATTGAAGTAATAGCGTATTTTTTGCCCTTTATGCACAACAGCAGAATGGTGTACTGTGCAATTATTCATATATATAAAAAGTGGCATACATTTTGCCTTGTTTATAACCCACAAATAGTACCAGAACGTGAGCTGTTTCCATCATATAACACGTCTGTAAGGGTAAAATGTGTAGCAAAATATCTTCTTTAAATCACAAATTACAAAAACAGCTGACAACATTTAAAAGTCAATTTCAAACCAGAAAAGCAGAGTTCTTATTCCAGTTTTTTTCACCTGTTGTGTAAGCCGCCACAGGATAAATTGAACATCTGGTCAGGCTTAAAACCGTATTATTCCATGTGTGTAGGTACATTTGACAATAGCTGTAATTGCTTATGTGACCTGCAATAATATTTCACTGGTGTAAAAATGTAGCTTGAAATCATATTTACACAATCCCATGTTTTCTCACCACATTGGAAAAACAATATATACTGTATAGCACTAATCTTAGAATACACTCAAAATCCAGAAACCAAGAAATGCATGTTATTTGCATCCAACGACACGGGTTTGGCGGCTTTGTGCAAATAACAGGACCTCATGCAGACGCAGAGACGCATTTAGAGCTCAGCACGTATATCGCCTCATTAATTGCAGTGCTGCGTCGTGAGTAGGAGTTCTTCAATCAATCAAGCAATTTTTTATTTGTAGAGCGCTTTTCATACAGAAAGGTAAGTAAGTCATCATTATTCATATGGTGATTTTTGCTTTTTTGAAAATGCTTTACATGATTGGTGTATTGGTACTTCCCATTCCCTCCACACAACGTGACGACAGGGGCAAGACTCAAAACTCCCTTCGAAAAGACACAGGGAGAACATGCAAACACAGAAAGGCCCCATCTGGAGGTGAAATCGAAACCCAGGACCTTTTTGGGAACCCAAGAAAAACAAAGCCACCCCAAACATTAGACCTACCAACAACAAAAAATAGCACACAACAGATCCAGTCATACATCCGTTCACACACACACACACACACACACACACACATATGACTCTTTTGTCTAGGCAACAAAAGTGACCTGTTTTGGGTTAGGAAAGCCGCAATAAAGCCCTTTGTTTTGAAAAGGAAGTGAATATTACTGCAGGTCAGGATCTCTTCTTAATTTACTTTTCTGATAGTAAAGGAGAGAATTTTACAGAATTGTACAACGAGAATGTGTAACAGGAACTGCTAATCAGTCACTGATAATTCACTAGTAACTTTGTCACTTGTAACTTTACCTGTTATCAGTACTACTGCATTATTACATATCTGATAGTTCTGCCATTCAAGTCACTTTACCTGTTGATATTATTTCTGATGTTTATTCTGCTCACATTCATATTCTCATATTCTCCGCGGCTAATGTATAATATAGACATCTGTAAATACTTTTGAACCAAGTGCAATTATAGCCCAGAGTTTATCTCATTTTATTTTATTCTTATCTTAATTTTATTGTCTATAATCTTAAATAATAGACTTATTTGATGTGTGCAATCCGAGTGCTCTTATTTCCTTTCTCTGCTGTAATGTGCGTAACGATGACACTGAAATGTCTCCACTGTGAGACTAATAAAGGTTTATCTTATCTTATCTTGAAATATTTCTAAAAGGTCAAACACGGACCAAAACGTGTACTCGTAACTTGTGAGTGTTTTTCACAAAGGCTTCTATAAAAGTATTTCCTAAGACAGACAGTCATTCAAAATGCTCCATCATTCAAGGACACTGGGTTCTTGGCTCAATCCTCGGTGAATATAAAATAAATTGTGAGGATTTTTCAAATGGCGAGAATCATTTCAACATGACTGTCACTTTATAAGAGCTTAGAACCTTTATTATGTTATTTGATACTCGAACGATGCAATTTTCTGTATTCGAGGAACATAACGTTTTTTGGTTGCTTTTCCTTCTATAACAAAAAACAGTCACAAAGAGCCTCTCCCCAGTAACGCTGTGGTATGTCGTCCTTGTATGGTCGAAATGTAAGAGACAAAAGGATGGCAGTAATATCACAGACAGTATTTCACATTATAAAAGGTGAAATCACAACTAATAACTAAAAACTAGTAACTAATTCAATTCAATTCAATGGATTCTTGTATAGACCTAAATCACAACATCTGAGAGGACTTTACACAATTCGCCAGCACAGATCAGAGAATCAATCGCAAGAAAGAAAACATATTGGTATAATCACATTTGTATTGAAACTGTTTTTGTTGATCAATTTCACAGTGACAATTGTTTTACTTCTGTACTTTTAACCTTCTTTTTATGTATGTACTTGTCTGGTGCACACTAGGGATTTTTTGCAAACGTATTCGAATGTGGTTTTACTACAAATGGCAAAAAAAACCTAATCTGAATCTGTATTGGTCCATAAGGGGTAGATGACCAATGTCCATAAGTGTTGATAAATGTCCATAAATGTAGTTGAATGTTGAGTATTCTGGATTATCACCACTGTCCTTTTAGTTAAACCTCACAGGACTCTAACAGACCTGTTTTGGCAACGGAAAACTCCAAACCCAGTGGGAAAAGTGAGAAACTTTGGGGAGGCCCACATAGAGGGAGGGATCCACTTGTCATTCTAACAGCCTTCAATAATGCATGATATTTTGCCTTTTTTTAAAGGAGTAGTATGTCAAAATCTGACTAAAAGTGGTACGGCATTCTCCCTGACTCAGGTTGCCAGATATGCAGACGAATACAGCTGGGACCATGATATCTGAATAAAAAGTTTTGTCAACAACAAATCTTAAACCAACACTTTTGTCACAAAGACAAAAATCCTCGTTTTATTCCTTGTTTTGTCGTTGATGATTTGAGAATCATAACAAGACCTTTTTTAGTTCTAAGGCCACATGTTACTTTACCGGTGAGATTAGCTTGACGTGGTGAGTTCTGGCAACCCGGATCACAGACTTTCAGATTGGTGAAACGGTGGAGGGCGGGACATCGAAATGAAAACTATAACAAGATTGAAATCCAATCATCACAGCTGAACTTGTGCTATCAATTAAAGAAATATTGGACAGATTTTTTGACAGATTAGGGCCATTTAATGATGACTTGACACTAAAATCTTACATATTGCTACTTTATGTGCGGTACCTGTAAAATATTGCATTGACAACTAACCGGCCTTCTGGAATCCACATATTTGACCTTTTGCCCACCCTGAGACAGAGCATGGAGAATGCTTTCATGGCCACAGATTCATTCCGATGGGAGCGGTGGGTTCAAAATGCCATTAGGAACAATGTGGTGAACAGCGAGGTCAGCTCATTAGTGAACTGTGGCGGCCGCGGGAGGAGACGGGGCTGAAATAATTGTTCTGATTTTACGTAAACCTCTGGGGAATCCTGACAAGTAATCAGATGTAATAACACAAACACACTCATCCTCCTCTGAATGGACTCTTGGTTTAAACAAACTTCCTCTGAGCTCAAGTTGTTGTCTGTTGTCACGTGCGGAAAAGTTATTCACAGACGCTGCAGTGTTTTCTATAAGGACAGTGTAAAGTCGATTCCTTCACACTATATGTATTTGACTAAAGGATATCAGTGCAAAACCAACAACATCATATGTATTTGACATTCATGGCTTGGTATTGGGGCCAAAAGTGAAATACCAAAAAAGGTACAAATGCAAAACAAAAATTATATTGAAAATCTTGGGTGTACAGAGAACGCTGTAGAAAGTTATTGTGCAGATGGTCACTCGGAGAAAACTACAATATGGTGAAAATTGTGTTCAGTAAGAGACATGAATACTAAAAATATAGAATAAAAAAAGCCAAGGAAATGATGATGATTCTCTGATCTGTTGTTTTGGCGAATTTGCAATTTTGTTAAGTCCCCGCAGATGACTGGCGTTATGATTTTGGATTAGGAAAAAATACATTGAATGGAATTGAAATTGAAAGTCAGATAGATGCAAGATGTATTGTTATCAATTGGAAAACACAATAAAATACTAGTAAATTCCATGCATTTATTCAGTCCTTTCATACCACAAACAAAATCATAATATCTGGGAAAAAATAGCTAGATTTTAGAATAGATTTTTTTCTTGTCTGTCTATAGAAGTTGTGCTCTAGTTATGAGATTTGTCTTAAAAAAAAATAAAAAAAATCCTTCAGTTACTATAATATGTAATACCACAATTAAGTCCTTCACAATACTGTCTCAACAAATTGTTTGAAAAATTTTGAACAATGTTATGGGTATCAATGGTGTTACAACTATTCATTGAGTAAAAGGCAATAAATGGATATATTGGTAATAATAGAAAATAATAATAGTATGTTTTGCTCATATCTATAAAAACATTTCAACAATGTAAGTCCAGTTTGCCTTTTGTTAGCTGTGGCAGATCAGCAGAATAACATCGCTAACTCAGGTCTTACAAAACTCAAAGTAAAATTGTGCAAACCTCTGCTTTTTTCTGAAAGTGTCAACAATTTAAAAGAGAAAAATGGCTTCAGTGATTTTTGCAGATCAGCGTGTGAGCCTGAACTGAGCCCTTTGAGAAGCAAGGTGAATAGAACAAGCAAATAGAGCTGCTCCAACATAAGGCCACGGCGAAATATCCCTCCCACATAAATACACACAGGAAAATAAACATATAAGAACAGCTGACATATGGGAGATGGATATCCTGTGGTTTCCTGGAAGACAGATAGGATCCAAATGAGTGGGGAGGAGTGTCCTGGTTATATACAGGGACATAAAAATGATATCAGCATCGGTGTCCTGGTTATATACAAGACCAACTTTAAGTACTTTTTGGTTCTTGATTATAGGCGGATTAAAGATTATGTAAATAGTTGTCAACTCATTTAGTAATCGGTGAATCATTTTTGAACCTTCCATGGACTTAAACATGCTGAGGAGAGATTTTTATGACTCAGACATTTCTATAGGGCAGGGCGATATGGCAAAAAAGTAAAATTTCAATTTTATATCCTGCTTTGGACGATTTCGATTTTATAGCGATTTTCATTAAAGTCACCAAAGACAGACTTTGCCCTTAACAATATGTTTTAATCTTTCCGCTCAATATTCAAGTTTCAAAATTATGTTTAATTTGTTTCCCCCAATATGTATTATAAAAGTCTTGTACAGACTGTGCTGATATAAGTATAATTCATGTGCTGCTGGAACTCTCACAATATCCTTCACAATTTTTTTTCCAAAAGCCGATTAATTGCCTAAATTCATTTTATTGCCCAGCCCTACATTTCTATAATGACATTTACAACATATTTTTAATCAATGTGTACCAAATCATTGCCATGAAGGTAAGTAAGTAAGGAAGTAATCTTTATATACCGCCTTTCACAGACCAGAGTCACAAAGCGCTTTACAATTGCGGCCAAATGTCTCTCACTCCACACAGAGATGGAAGTAAGGTCGCTAGTACAGGAGGCACATGCCAGATCTATGGTACATGTTTTAAGTGGTAGGGGAAACCGGAGCACCGGGAGGAAACCTACCCAGACACGGAGAGAACATGCAAATTCTCATGAAAGGCCCTTTTTCGACCGGGATTCAAACCCAGGACATTCTTGCTGAGAAAGTGCAATCCACTCACTTGAGCTTTGTTTTGGTCAAACGTACACAACCCCATATTTACTGACTTTTCTGGATCCAAACACCAAATTAATCAAAAGAATTGGCCAAATAATCTATTATCATAAAATATGTGTTAATTGCGGCCTTAAAATCTTGTCTTGCCTCAGCCTTGAGTTTATTTGACGTTGACTGAAAGGTTGCCACGTCAGATTGCAGATGAGGTTAGCAAACAATATTTGTTTTTCCCTTTAAGAAGAAATGACAAACGTATTGTCAAGCGCACATAAGACAGATTCTGAAAATTGCCAAATGAATGAAGTGAAAACGTGGGCGTGTTGCAGCCGTCAGAGGACTCAGAGACAACAAGGGCGACATCAGCTTCAGGAGAATATTAATTACTCAAAACAACAACTGTACATCACAAGGGACGACAATTAAAACATGGCCGAAAGCTGTGAATAACGTTCCCTTTACCTGTGCCGCCATAGCTCTTATGTGTGTGTGCTTTTAAAATAATGTTTTGACTTGATTTCGGCTATTTTCTCTGCTTTTGCAAGTCGTACAGAAGGAACAGCCTTGAAAAAGCGCTTCGCAAAAGGGGAAAGGAAAGAAAGAGAGTGCCGACCTTTTGGCAGAACGCAATTCGGATCTAGTTATACGCTAATACATGTATTTGAATGCATGAAGGTCTGTCTGTGCAACGGCATGGCCTGAGAGGAACACTGTAATGTCTGCGGCTCAGGCCAAAGATACAGGAGATAACAAGATAGCTATAGTTACTTTTCATATGATTTCTGTTATGCACATTTTTAGAATATTTTTTTCACAAATAGAGATGGACTGAGAGGTTTTACGTATTCAAAGTGAATTCTAGATGAGAAACAATAATTGCATGTTCAGATAATGATGTAGACTATTTCCATGCAATTTCACACATTGTAATTGCAGCCTTAATGCAAACCTTGGATGAATGTGTTACAAATTGCATGAAAAATACATAACATAAATTGGATCACTTGTATATATGTACATTATGTATTTTATTTACCTGCATTGAATATTTTAGCTGGTATGTCATTTTCATGCCCTCTATATTAGTCCATTTCTGGGTCAGGGGCGTGGCAATCAGAGCTGCCACCCAGTCAATATTTTAGTCTGCAAATTTTAGTTTTCTATGTCAAATTAAAACCGGTTTAACACTCAGAGAACACACATACTTGCAGCACAACCAAACGTATCAGCTTAGGTTCAGTGGAGAATACTATCAAATGGCACCAGTAATAGGATTCAGATAAGGGCTAAAGCACAAAGGGGCATTTTAATAACACCTTCTGAGATTATGAAGTAAACTCTGGGGAAATGAGTGGGACGTGCTATTTAAAGCTTTTAGAATAAAGAAATCAGGACAGACGCAATGAGAGTTAACCTGACGGCACAGAGGTGAGGTTAAAGATTACGATAAAGGCGTTTCATCCACGCATTTCATTTCATGTGGCACATTTCATGGCACAGGATATAATATTGTTCCCAGAGGAGAGTGACAGTCCTCAACCTCCAGTCGATGCCCACTCTGTCCTACTTTCTAAATTAAGATTTGCAAGAATTAGGGTCAAAATGGAAAACGATGATTGGAATGCCATTTTACACAGTGATACAATGCTGAGTCAGGCCTACGAGAGTTACAATGTTAGCGCTGGAAATGTCCGGCAAGTGAGAAATTCAAAACAAAGTAACCACAGTCTCAAGGAATCATGGAGAGCCTGTTTCCACTGTTTGTTAAAAATCAGACGCAAAAATGAGGTGACCTTCATGCCCTGAGCAGCGTGGTCACCTGCAGCTGAGACATGGAGGCCGTTGGGCGGTCTATCTATAGGCGCCATCCATGGTTCTTAAGCTGATAAAATGTTGTATTAGTTGAGTCGACTGATAAGGAAACTCAATTGCACAAATGAGAAGATATGGTGCAAAACAGCATTTACTTTGAATCAAAATCTCTAATGTGTAATCAAAAACTATTTCATTTGATTTTTACAGATTGTGTCACGCGTGTGCATAATATTAGTTAGACTTAGAGCATAGACAACGCAAGCATTTTTAGTGAGGAATCTTTATTCATAGTGCATTACAGAGACAGCAGTGGTGATTTTTCTGATGGTCGCCGTACAGAAGGCACCATTTTCATGGATCGAAGGGGCAATTGTTTAGTCCACCAAGAATTTCTTTGGACAAATTTCCTTTTTTCCTTCTCCTCACTTATTGATGCTAAGATCACTTATCACGGTCATATCTCTGCTTCCTTCTGTTTTGTCCAGTCACGGCAGTCGCCAGTGTCAGTGTTGCTGCTCGCTGATTGATGCCAGAAATGTTGCTGCAGAAGTTGAGCACTGTGTATTGTTCTTTATATATTTTGTATCCTCTTTATTGTGTTAAGTTTGATGAAAAAAAATAAACAAATACTATTATTGTTCAACTCTGGTCCCGCGGCATCTGGACAAACGGGGCGTAGCTGCCACAGAGGGTTCTTGCCCATTGACTTTGCAAGTAAACCTGACACGACCTGTGGTCAGGGGAGAGCAGGGCTAGAGGCTTGTAGAGATTATTATAAGAATGCATTATTCATATATTTAAAGGCAGACCCCTGTCTGTCATTATTTAATTTTAGTTGTGTAAGTTTTTTCATTCATTATTTAGGCTAGAAAAATCATGTATGAAGGTCATATTTTTTGTGACAGCAAGAAATATACTTCCTATTGCTAAGATCAAACAGCTGCTAATCAGAGTGAATGACCCACTGAATAAACCAATTATAGCACGATTATAAATACATTCCTCAAAATAATGCATGACTTTATTTACCATCACCACTCTGACTACGTTATAAAGTGGCAGCATGGAGGCTAAGTGGATAGCACTCGTGTAATTGATCCCCGGACTGGACTGGACCTGGAGAATGCATGTTTCTCTCAGTGGGAGTGGTTGGCTGTCTGATCACGCGTAAAAAGAAGCAGGTTGCCATCTTTGTAGTCTGGCTCTAAGCCTGTTCTGACTGTGGAAACGGAAACACACTATGAAGCCTATGGCGACTTCCCATGAGTCAAAAGCGGCTTCCGAGTCTGGTTCAAAACACGGCTCTTGGCCCAACACAGAGTTCCACTTTTGCGTCAATACTGCTGGGGGTAAATTTTACTGTCTTTTTTGAAGTTCACTGAAGGTGAACCATTTTGTTCCGGCGCAGATTCGACATCTTTTCACGATGCACACCTCAACAGCAGTTTCAGCGTGTGTCACAACTGCAATTGCCACATCCAGCAGGGGGAGCTGGAAGCACTTTATTTTTCTGTTTTCCTGCTGAAGGGGCCAATGTTGGCAGCTATGGGTTGGAAGGCCATACATTTGTATGGGGAGAATTCACCTTTAAGCATAAACTAAAATTGCATTCACACTTACTCGACTGGACTTCACTTCAGTAAATGCAACAGTCCTCGTGAAGTCACTGATCTGTTTCAAAGGAAGTGAACTGACTTAAGTGACTTCTGGACCAGTGTGCACTTTCACATCTCTACAGCTGAAGCAGGTTGTTCTTAACTGTTTCTCTTAAAGTGAAGTCTGGTTCACTTGGGACTGAAGCATGACCTTTAGTCCCACATGAACCAGTGTGCACTTTAATAGGGCTAACTGTGAACGCACCTAAAACATATTAATCATTTTTATTCCATTAAAGGGTCTTTTGAAATATATGTAATGCTCCATATATTCAGAGCTATGGACGAAAAAGCAGAGATTCATGACCTTGAAGTTAAAGTGCAACAAAAACAGTAGCTGCAACACTGCGTGATGCTGGATAAATACCAGTTGTATATTTGTGTTAATAAACAAAATGAACTTCAGTGAATCATTGTTGAACTGATTTGGCATTTGAAAAAAGTCATGTGGTCACTCTCATCTAGTAGTAGACTGTATAGTATTAATATTAGTATCCATTCATAAGTCGTGACAAAGAAAGATTACAATAGGTCTTAAGGAGTTACAGCAAAACAAGTGATAAACAACCAAATAGAGGAAAATAACCTGTAAGCCCTTTAGAGTAAAGGTCCTGTCTTTTTCACAGACATGTGGTAACAATTTCTCCTTGTGCTTGCATCACTTTAGGTCTCCCCCATGCACTGTCCTATTGTTCATTATTTCTGTAACTGGCTATAGAAGACTAGCAACAAAGTAAAATATGGTTTGTTGAACATGCATTTATAATTCATATATAAGAAGAGAAACTTTCTTAAGCCATTTTTCATAGCTGAAAACTTGAAATATTGCCTCATGATCTGTTCTAATGTTATAAACAGCATACAAAATACACTGTGACTATAACATTCCTCTCGCACGTTCACAAGTCTGCTCTAGTCTAAGCTTGCAACAAAAAAATTTCATTAGTGCAGCATTGTTACCACTAAAAAGGGGAGCAACAGGATCACTCAACGACCCCCGTGAACATATCTTACTGTAGCTTGCACTGGCATTCTAGAAAGCGTTTTTACAAATGCCTTGGCAACATCAGAAGCGTGGTTTGCGTCGGACAACCCAAAACTTGCAAAAAAGTGACTGAATACACACAAAAAGCACTAAAATAAAGAAAAACAATTAACTTGGCGCTCACCATCTCAACTTGCCGGGGGTCCAGGTTGGGAGGCGCAGAAGCAGGCATCTCAAAATGGATCTTTTTCCGCTCTTTGGGCTCCACAAACTGGATCTTTTTCCGCTCTTTGGGCTCCATCTCTGCGGACACGGACGGTTCCATATGGCTGATGATGATGACAGTCTATGCCGGAGATGTGAGACCCAACTCCCGGTAAGAAAAAAAAAGAAGGAGAGGTGGCCCGGAGGTGTGCGTGTGAAGAGAAAAACAAGTCCTTTCGAGGTCAAAACAACTTCAAAGTGAAAGCAGTAAAGATGGGATGGATGGTGCGTGTGCGTGGAGCTGTGGAGTGGAGCGTCTCAGTGGATCCAGCGAAGAGGCAGATGAGTGGGAGGGGCCAGAGAGCAGAGGGGCGGGGCTTCAGTCCAGGAGGGGGAGATGAGAGATAAAACGAGAAATAAAAAATAATGTGCAGTTATTTACGGATTTGAACAGGGAGGAACACATGCAATTAAATATTTCAGATTGATAAGCAAAAGTATGGCTTGTTATACAACGGTGCAATGATAAACTGAATCTAGATAAACTTTATATGGTAACTTTAACCCTTCTATCTCACTCTGTATTCTGAGATATAATAATCTAAAAATGTATACATGTAAGGGAGAGCCGTGTGAGGCATTAAAGATGTTTTAGGCTGACAGTTGATTGACTGATGCAAGTGCAATCCACTAGAGCTGGGCAATATTATACCATTTGTTGTGATACCGGTATAATTTTGAGGCATGAAACTGAAATACAGTGATGGTAATTGTGTGTTGTACGCCACTGGTGATGTTTGCCTTTGCAATCACAGCGGGGAGTGCAACAAGAAGCTCACCTACTTCTGACTCGGGGTGTCACGGTAACCACTGCAGGTGCTAACCTCCGCAGTATGAATTGATGGTAACAGTGACCGTTTCATTTTTAAAAGACAGTGTTTTCTCTGTGAGTTACGGCGCCCTGATGACATCATGAGACTTTCTATTCCCAGTCTGCAGTTGTTTTATGGTAAAAACCCCTCACCACACTCTTTACCTCACTTACCTCAATTTATACCTCTTTTTAGTTTATTTTCATAAATACATTTTGTTTATCCCAACAGAAAGTGTCTCGTAAAAAAACATGTTGTGAACAAACCAGACAATAACATGCTGTCTTTATCTTTTTACATGTTTTGTTTTTCTGAGAGCTGAATGGCTGAGTGAGGGTGGTCCTCTTCTTTTCAGATTTATTTTTAAGGAAGAAATTTCCTATTACTATAGATCATTAATTTGGTCTAACCAGCATGGGGTAGGCGCTCATAGTCAATAGTTTAAATTTTATCTGATTGCAAAGAGGAAAAAATGTATTTGAATATTGTTCAAATGTTTAGAATGTTTACACTTTACCGTCAAAGTAGTTACTCGTGCCTTTATAGTGTTGAATAGTGCTGTCTCCAGGCGGGAGGGGCGGACACTGGGATTTCTCTTCATAAGCTGCAGTTGATTTGTGATCGGAGGGGAAAAAACATAATCTTATCACATCAGCTGAGCCCTGACTGGCCCCTATTTGTGAATGAGAGATTTATGCAGAGGGATCAGCAAATTGAGAAATGCAGAGAGAGAAATCCACACTAAATACACACATACAGACAAATGCTGCTGTGTTGTTAAATTGTGTACAATGATTACTTACAAAACTAAGGTGCTCTGGTCTCATTACCTCCATCAGGGGGTGGTTTATTAGTTAGATAAGATAACTCAAAAACTACATTTTCAGCAAATCTCAGAAATGGGGACAGAGATTGTATTTTGGAGGAGATCTTGTTCTCTGTTTAAGATGAAACTGTTGATTTCGGTAGGGGTCTGCCCTCTACGAATACTTTCCTTGCAATGGTTTTCTTCGTGAAATATTTTTCCATTTTACCAAAACACTTTGCACCAAGGAATAATCTTTCAGAGAGTGACATCAGCATATTTGTAGAAATTGAATATAAATGCACGTAAATACAGAGTAGGAAGCTTCTATCTCTTCTTATGGTGCAGTTCAGATCTATGTGTCGACTGAACTCTGACGCTGTTGTCCAAGCTGTGGTCTTGGGGTCAGAACACCCCCAGATTATAGAACCATTGGAGGTCATGCCTTTATCATTTGTAGCATTTGTAATGGACTCTAAGTAGGTACGTTTTATTTATAGAGCGCCCTTCTCAGAGAACGACTCAAGAGGATCTTCACGAGTTGTGAGAGTGAAAAATGCATTCATAAACACATTCATGGAAAACAAAACACAACATATTTTTATGTAAATATGTTTTACCTTATGCAATTGCAATTATCCTCAAAGATAATAATATATTTTTCTAATAGAATTCAACAGATGAGATCAGAGGGTCCAAACAAGGGAGGCTTTACTCTGAAATAAACTAATAAACAGTGATTCCACATCATTAGGCAGAGCATTTTGCATCACATTTACATCACATTTGCATTATTATGTTAGCAGATAGTACCGGGCCATATTCAAACTGCCTTCTTTTAAAAAGGACGTACATTGGAACCTTTACCTTTAATGATGCACTTATTTAGTGAAGCACCCTGAGTTTCCCTGTGTGTTAATCGTTCTTCAGAAATAAACATATCTTGCCATTAAATTCCCTCATGAATAGTGCTTTGCTTCACAATCACGATTTCTGGACAACACAATATATATTTTACCACACAATAAATGAATGAGGAATAAACTTGCCTCGCCTTTTGTCCTTTCACACTCGTTATTGAATTCTATCATTCCTGTTTCTCTTCTTTGTCCTTCTCTTTGATATTCACACGTCTTTCTTATTTACTTTGGCAATAGTTCTAAAATACTGATCTATTCTTAAGTGTTTTATGGAAATGTCAGCTGCATAACGACGCACAGTGTGATCACAGCTTCAGAATGTAAAATGCATCAGACTTCATGAACCTGTCATTATTATGTTGTTTGGATTGGAAATGTTTGAGTTTGTTTATGGTCTAGTTTTGAGATCAGGGATTGAAAAGTGAAACTCCTTCCCTTCATTAATTTTCGGTTGGGTTCATTTTTGACCAAACCCTGTTTTGGTGGTGGTCGTAGGGGCCGACAGCACGTACAGGTGGCCTTGATTCTGTCAGTGTATCACCACCGTGCATGGAGTTAAAGAATTATGCCATGTTAGTGCCATATGAACCAACAGGAACTGGCTTCTGCTGGTGCCCAGAGTCAGAACTACACATTGAGAGGCAGCTTGTAAATTTTTCAGCTAAATTGGGAAGTCTTGGTGAAAATGTGAGACAGGCTTCTTCTCTGACAACGTTCAAATCCAGGTAAAAAAAACAGTTTTGTTTTGCTGTGCTACAACTGAAGGATTTTATCTTTACTCTTTATAATGTACTGTGTGTATGAATGGTGCTATACGTGTAAATAAACTTGCTTTGCCATTTGAAGCGTCTTTGATTGTCCAAAACAGTGCATAAAAAACGGATACATTAATATTCATGAATAGACCTGCATCACTAAAATGTGTGCAATTTTACCGAAAGTTCTAGTCTTTATGAGCTTTATTCTTTTTTTTTATTCTGTCTTTGTAAACAAAAGTAAATCATTGACTACATTAATGGCAAAAACATTTTAGCCAACAAAATGAACACAAGCTAAACATCTATGATGAACAGACAGGATGATCTCGAAACAGACAATGGACCTTTTTCTATGTGGATTCTCCGGCAGCTCTGTTATGTCCAGGATCTTGCTGTTATGATGGGAATTTGGACAGTGAAAGGCAGCAGTGGATTTTGCTTTGGCGAAGAATTTAGCATTGGCAGTGACTGAAATGAAAGTGAAATAGCTTTGCTGGGTGGAGGAGGAGGAGGGGTAGTAGAGAAAAGAGGAAGCCACAGTCTGACGCCTGAAGGTCGAGGTGAAGCACTGCTGCCTGTGCCTCAAACATATTATTTCTGATGCCGCTGGTCACATTTACTGATAAACACTATCTTGCTCTGTGTGGGTGGAGGAGCGGCACCGTGATGCCTATGCATCAGCAAACCTTGAAAAGTCAACATAAGGGCAGTGCTCTCAGAAAACAGAAGTGCTGTCTATAATGTTATACTAACCTATATTTCTTGAATTGTGTTGAATATTTAATTTCATTTGAATTGTGTAACATTTCTTATGTTTTATGGGGTTACGATGGGGGTTACCTATTCGCCAAAATCAAAAACACTAGGATCATACAGAACGCTAAACCACGGATATTTAATCCCAAAATGGTGAGTGTGATGCAAATGATTATTGAAAGTATGTTTACTTTCCGATGTAGAGTATACGAGCCAAAGAAAGTTAGACTCATCAAAACTCTGATTAAGGAGAACTTTCGTTTTTGACTTCATTGAGCTGCTAGCATTAGCACTGTCAATCTAAACTTTTAGAAAAATGTTAATGAAGCATTCTGCCTTTTATTTTGGACTAGACGCGAGCAGAGAATTGGTTCGAACCAAGTGGCTACTCCACCTTGTTACCTATCCAGCTCCACCCAGAGGCTGCTCCACCTCTGCTGACCTGAAGGGCTGTTGCTTATTATTACTATTGTTAGCTTTTTAGAATGATGCATTTTATTTTTCATTTTTGTTGCTACTGGACACCTGAATTTCCCCTATGGGGATTAATAAAGTATCTATCTATAAACAGTCTATGGATGAAATGCAAGTTCAAGCTCTTACTTTTTCTTTATTTTCTATATAACCAAGAAGATGCTGCTTAAATCCACCGGAGGAAAGCATCATCAAGGACACTGCAGGAGATATCCACCCACCATAGTTAGAAGCCTCATCGATGCAGGCACCAAGGCATCAATTGCTACCAGAAGTCCACCAAGGACTCATCCATTCAGGGCCTGGTCAGGGAGGTCAGGACTTATCCTTTCAGAGCTCCACCTCTGCCTGGTCGCTCTGCTGGGGGACACCTGTGCCCCATCATGCCCAAGGACACACCACTGACAAACCCACCTTATCACAAGCAGAACGTACATAAGGGGGGTTTATCCTGGGATATATGTTTGTATTATATTTGACTATTTAGGAGTTGATGTAAATGTCTCTTGTCTGTTTTCTCATCTAATGACGCTCACCTGAATTTCCTTATGTGGAGTAAATAATGTCTCTATCTATTTAGCCTGTGTCCTAATTCTAAACCATTTCTGAAAGCTGAAGCACCACTGACCAGTCACATCATCAGTGCCTGGTCACGTCTGGTCTTCAAAAGTTATACAGAGTCAGCCCAGTGCGCACAACCCACATTGGAAACACAGAGAAAACACAGATGATTATAAACACAAAGCAACCACATCATTTATCTGATTCCAGTGTCCGCTCACAAACAACCCACCAGCACAATAGCGCACTAGACCTTTCTGGTGATTGGCTGCATCTCGGGCTGTTGCATAACTGGAGTGGCATTCATCACCAAATTACACTATGTAATTAGGAATGTGTAATAAGCCTGCATTATTAGGTCAGCCAAACAACAACGTAATTGGCTAATGCAGTTCAAAGCAAAATGGTTTCATTTTTGGGATTAGGAGAGCCAGAAAAAAAGCATTAATAAGCAGCAATGTCGGGAGTCAAGTGTTATAAGTTTGTGGTTTTCTGATGGGGTAATTTTGCTCTATGGAGAAATATAAGGTTGTTATTTCAAGGCAATGGACTTTGTCGATGATAATGCCATGTTTATAATGAAAATACTTTTTGATTATATAATGATTGTAATTTTAATGCGCTACAGATAATCACAAATAATTAATACATTTGTTAGTTCTGGTTCATTCTGAGATAGGAGAGCAATGGGAATACTAATGTTTCAGCACATACTGTTGTTGTGTCCCCGGGCAAGGCACTTCCCAACCTTGCCTTCAGCACCACGTGTGTGAATCAGAATCAGAATGACTTTCATGAGGTTAAACTTTTTTTAATAATCCACGAGGCAACTAGCCATTTGAAGGAGAAAAAGAGTATATTTCTGTGGCCTTAAAGCTGAGAGACCTTTTCCCCCTCTAAAATGAAAGAGTCTTGTAAAAGCAGAATTTTGTAAACGAACAAAACCACAACAGACAACATGTTACCTTTACGTTTTTATAATTCACTATTTGACACTTTGAGGTGAGAGCAACAGCACTCCTCTCTGTGATGTTAAAACTAGAGACAGAACCGAACTGTTAGAGAGTGAGTTTAATGGATTATTTTACATTGTTGCATATTTGGTGATTTAACAGTTAGGTAGGTCAGCTTTAAATAATATGATCATGGTTAATTTGTCATTTTATTTAGCTATCAGTGAGTCATCAATTTTATACATTTTGTGGCTGTACCAAAATTTTATGTATTGGATTTGAAGGTAATTTGTCCAGAGTTTTTCCTTGCTGATGCAGGAGGGTCTGTTGGGCAGTTAGTGTCCAACTAGAAGGTCTGTGGTGATGATCCAGGACACTTTAACATTCTACAACATGTATGGACATTATTCAACATGTGTTCTATATTCTTTATGTGTTTTAACTTTTGATTCTCTGATCTGTGTTGGTGATTTCCATGGTTTTGTTAAGTCCTCTGAGATGACTTCTGTTGTGATTTAGGGCTATACAAGAATACATTGTATTGTATTGTATTGTATTGTATTGTATTGTATTGTATTGTATTGTAGTGGCGACATGTAAGATTTTCATATCAAGTCATCATGAAATGGCCCTAATCTGTCAAAATACATTAATAAACAATGCTCTTTTCGAATACTTTAACTAATAACAGTAGTTCAGGCGAGATATTTGAATTGCTGGCACTCACCATGTCTCGCTATGATTCTCAAATTATTATAATAATGATAAAAAGGGGATTTTAATTGGAGCCTTTGTGAAAAAGTTGTTAGTTATAGATTTGTTGTTGACAAAACTCTTGTCTGTTCAGATATTATGTTCCCAGCTGGATTCGTCTGAATATCTGGCAACCTGAGTCAGGGAGAGTGAGAGAGGTTGCAGAACCACTTCTGGCCAGATTTTTACATACTGCTCCTTTAACTTCAACTTTTTATTTATTTAAAATAGAATCTATACAAAATCTATGCAAAAGCTAATCTAAACATATGACAGGGACCAGAAAAATACAAACGTGTGAAAACTAGTGATGAACCTTTTGTGGTTTGAAAGTCAGATACCCCAGCTTTAAAGAGACATAATCTCAATGTCTTACCCCTGTTCATTTATTTAAAAAACTCAATTCAAGATTACTTAATTTGAGTTTCCATATAGAACAGAATACTTGAGGGAATTCTTTACTCATAATCCAACACCAGTGTCTATTGTTCCAACAGCAGATTATTGCGTGAACTCAGATACCACATGTCCCAACAGACTCTGGGCAGATTAGAACACCATAAAGTCACAGTGAGGGCACCAGAATAAAATTGTTTATCACTCAATACAGTCCAATTGGTTTTGGTAAATCTCCCCAAAACAATGTTCACCCAAGGGAATGTTTGACTTTCCATTGGCTTCAGCATTGGAGAATAGATAACAAAAATCTAAAAACAATACTATATGTATATGGAATGTATTTTATTTAACCTTTATTTAACTAGGAAATTCCCAGAGAGATTAAGAACCTACTTTTCCAATGAGTCCTGGACAAGAGTCAGCAAAAGTCACACACAGTTTCATATAATTACAGATTATAAAAACAGTACATTTTTTGGACTATAGATTGCCTTTTTTACTCACAACATTAACTTTGTTCAGGAGCACTTTCAAATACAGCTCACATTTTCAAGTGTAGAAATGAGAAGCCACAGTGCCACAGTGTGCTACTGTACATTTGGATTTTGGTCACTTACTAATTACTTTTTTTATGAAAAAGGAACTCCTAATGTAATTTAAACTATGGACATGTCATTCCATGCTATATCTATGTTCTCACCCTAATGATGGAAAGATACATTGAACCATTTGACTTTACCCACGACTGACCGGCTCCAAAGTTTGAGTCAAGCACAAAGAAACACTGCACATGATAATGACTGCAGTAGAACACACTGTACAAACTTCTGTGGAATCAAAGTACAAACTATTTACAGCTTAATCCATGTTAGAGTGAGCAATGACAGGAACAAGATACATATGTTACAATGACATGTATGGACAATATACGTATGTATCACAAGATGTATCATTTGTATACAATTGATCTCCAGTAACAAATATATTTGGCTTCCATCTTTCTTGACATTAATATTATGCAAGCTTACCTCTACTATCACGTCACTAGATACACTTCTTCACTCTGTCCTTCATTTTATCACAGGATCAAACTCATCGCTGTAACTTTATAGAGTCAACGTTGGCCTTCACTGTCTGTTAGAGGGGAGAAAAATTGTTGTCATATATTGCTCTCAAACATGTTATTATTATTCTGGTGCCACTTTTGCATTTGATTTGGTATTGGTATATGTGTTGGAGTTTGTGTGTTGTTGTTTTGTTAAAGCATGAGACAAGAGAGTTTCATCGAGCTCTTCCTTTATAAATAAATAAGAATAGAATGAACACGTCACTTTCACGGCTCATGACCTTACCTTAAGGACAATGGGAGGCTTCTGCATGAACGGTGCTCTATAAAGACACTTCCCCGGCCTTTCCTTGCTCATTGTTTTTTAATTTACTTTTTGTTTGTTGCAGCACAAGCGTGGCCTGGTCATTATTACAGAATCTTACAGTTATTTGGATCTTGTCAGTGTATCGTACAAGCTTTGTTGGGGGCTATCTTCAAACGTGTTATCAGGACTTTTGATGTGTGCACTTTGCTACCAAAGGCCAAAAGGTTGGGACTTTAACTCAATCATGCGTGTGTAGGCAGAACAAACACAATGCTGCCCCCAGCTGGTTGTACTTAGCAATTACAGTGGTTCGACTGTATTTTCCTCTGTAGGAATGGATGAAAGTGTTTTTTTTATCAAAAGCACTTGAAATGAAATAGTATACAAACAGGATTACTGCTTCTTACAGTTATTTGTTTGGGAATACAATAGGCATTAATTAGTAAGCTGCCAATTCATACCAATTCACTTTGCACACAAAAGAGATCATTCTTCAGAGCTCAAAATGAACTGAATAAAATGTGAAAAATAATCTACTTTAAATAAAATAAAATAATCCAGTGAACTATTCTGTTTTACAGTAGATAAACAGTCTACGTTTTTACATTAGTATAAAATGCAGGTTCGATCACGTATTAACCGGTAGATGGCAGTCTCTTAAAAGAATTGGCCTAAGGAGCGTTATCTCCAACTTGGATTACGTCTGACATTGTGGTTAATTGAACGCTTTGTTATAGAGATAAACAAATAAAATATGGCGGGAAAATGTGTTACCTTGAAAGCATTTTAGCGTCATTTATTTTAGAATACTTAAAATATATATAAATGTGATAAGTGATATTTGGCTAGAATACACCGTATCGTTATACAAGGCTGATAAATGTTTGGTGAAGCACCATCGTCTGAGTTCCATCTATAGTTAGATTGAATTAGGCCTGTTTGATCACCATTATTCCTTATTCAAATGGACTATAGGAACCTCATATTGTGGTCCATATCATATGCATAGATGCTGGCCCGTGCACTGTACGTAGGTGTTGCGCGGTGGCAGGTGGGAGGCACGGCGCAGGCAGTGACAGAGGAGGACGTGGCAGTAGGGCATTGATTTAATTAGCACCCTCTACCCTCCAGCCCTTCACTCATAGCATCAATAATGCATGGGCCCTTGTTTCCACTGGCATAATTAATCCTCTCTTACTATAATTAAAAGCCAAAAATCCCACAAGATGGTTCAAGCTTGGCCAGGCTGAGGGTACCAGGCTGGCACCAGACCTGATGAAAAAGTCCTGCATTGGACAGACTGACAGACCGAGTACAACAGAGCAGCGATGGTACAGTGCCCAAGCTGTGCCAAGCAAAGGGCCTGTTACTTCACAATAATAGACGAGAATAGAAGGAAATTGGGTATTGCTAATTCTACTTGACATTCCCCATATATTACTTTTGTTTAAGTTGTGGATTTGAACGTTTGTGTCAAAATACCACAAATGATGATTCCCAAATGGGCCAAATTAAAATGTCACAGGGACTATTTACTGTATCTAACCGCAGATCCCATAGGTCCCCAAAGGATTTAGATATTACAAATAATCTGTTGACTATTTCTAATTAGTAAATGCATATTGCGGCCACTAATTGTATCATGTTTTAGGTGCTCTTGCTGTCAGTGTTTCATTTTATACTGCCAAAAATTTGAGATAGGCTTCTTCTTTAACGCAGATAAAAACAATTACTGCATGTTTAGCTGATGCGCACAACAATAAAATGTGTCTGTTCTTCTTGTATGATTAACTCTTTAAATGTGTTGTATATGTTTTCTCTAAAGCACTGAGTTCTAACTTACCTCAATCAATCTAAGGCTCTTCATTGTCCCCGACTCCTGAGACATAGCTCTAACCTTACCCCAAAGTTTCACATTTGATTAGATTTAGAACACTTTTTGTCCTCAAAATTATTCAAGCACATACCAGATAAAAATCAATTATGGGTGATATGTGAAGGAACCATTGACAGTGTTTGCACTAGGGCCACAGCTGTCCCACTGCAGCACATGGTGTCTGACAGGATCAGGCCTTGACAAGTTCTTGGATGTACTGGAAATACTGAAGTGTATTTTATGATTGAACTCTGTAACTTTTTAACCAAAAATGTTTCAAGTTTAGTTGTTGTTAGGTCACAGTGAGAGGACTGACTCATACTTGGTCCGGAGGTCGGTCTTGTTTGTTTCAATGAGAATATGTCTCTATACAGTATATAAACTCCCACAAAATGGCAAAAATTATATCCATGGAATGATGCAGGTGAGTTTTTTCCTGATGAGCTGTTGTTTTGGAGATGCTTATTGTACCATTGTTGGTGGACGGTCTGCCCCCAGATTTGTCCATTTGGTTGCTTTCCATGAGATACTGTATGTTTTCGCTCTATATTCTTATCTCCATGGAGACTAGAAGACAACTAGGTCAAGTTTCAGGTCAGATCTGTGAAAAGATAAACCTGTTCACATGGATTACCTGCATTGTTTTATATTGAATTAAATAACATAAGACAATTAACATTAAAGCTGAGGCATCATTGGACAGGGAAAAAAAACAAAGTCTAACATGACACTGGTTCATAGTCTTTGTCACATATTAGTGATACATTTGGCCAAAAGCACAAATCACAGATGCTTTATTTCACACACAAAAGTGAGTCAGGGTGGATCCACCTGCAGCAGCCAATGAGCTCTCAGCCCAAAGTGCTTTTTTCTGATTCTCATGGTGCTTCCAACAAGTATCAAATAGAACAAGTGTTTTCCAGTTACATATAAGAA
Source organism: Knipowitschia caucasica (assembly GCA_964034765.1). Classification (NCBI taxonomy): domain Eukaryota; kingdom Metazoa; phylum Chordata; class Actinopteri; order Gobiiformes; family Gobiidae; genus Knipowitschia; species Knipowitschia caucasica. The sequence continues at coordinate 11,436,056 of OZ035840.1, forward strand.
GACATGATGCACTTTAAATATGTTGTACACAATTAGGTACCCCAGCTTTAAGGATAATAGATCCAGTGGATAGAGTACGATAAGATAGATAAGATAGATTGTACGATAGATCCAGTGGATAGAGTAAGATAAGATACATGAGAGATAACATAAGATAAAATAGACCTTTTTTGTCCCACAGGGGGGAATTTCTAGCCTGACTCTCGCCAGACCCATGTAGTTCGCTGCACTTCAGCCAAACGCCTCTAGTGGAGCATGGCGGAACTACAAGGGTCTGGCGAGAGTCAGGCTAGGAAATTTCAATGTCAGAATGGCACATGGACAGACTCAATTCTTGTTGTACAGTCTGACAGAAGCAGGAAGGAATGACCTGCAGAACATCTCCTTCAAACAGTGAGGGTAGAGAAGCTAGATAAATCATTATTCATGTATACACTGCCAACTTTAGGCTGAAACTGAAATCAAAACTTGAATATGCACAAATATCAGCAGGCCAAAGCAAATTGTTTAATGAATGAATGTTGATGTTAACATTAAGTTACTCAATTAATTATTGCATATATAACTTGTTCAGCTTATTTTTCACTGAAACTGCTGTTATAATTACTAGAGACTGCTCAAAACAAAGAAAATGAATGAAGCTGACAGTGGACCCAGAGTGTGTTTTTGTGAATGAGTGATCGGAGAGTGAGCCAACTGCTACAATTTGCACTTTTTTATTTCCTCCTTCAAAATAGCATTTATGCACTTATCCAGATGAGGACTCGCTCCACTCTCTCCACACAGCAGCAGCAGCAGAAAGCCAGCCAAGAGAGAGAGAGAGAGAGAGAGAGAGAGAGAGAGAGAGAGAGAGAGAGAGAGAGAAAGAGAGAGAGAGAGAGAGAGAGAGAGAGAGAGAGAGAGAGAGAGAGAGAGAGAGAGAGAGAGGTGGAGCTATCTGATGCAGCAATTAGGACCACACTGTCTGGGCAAGCGAACAAGGATGAATATTTGAGTCTGGCGATCTCTGTGGGTACCTATGTATGGTGGAGTGATGGTGGGGGCCTTCAGTGGTGGAGGAAGAGAGCTGCCAGGATTCTTCACCTCCCAATCACATACGCCACAATTATCACATCAGGATAAACACTGCCAACTGTTTATGCTCACAGAACTATGGTGCAACGATACAGGTGTAAACGAAGAAGAGAGAGAATGTAGAAGTAGTCTGGATTTTCTCATATGCCAGGAGACAAAGATTTATCACCGTAACACATTATGTACTCACAAGATGTGTCTGTAAAAGGCACATGTTGACTTCCATGTATTCATTCGTTTCAAACATGCTCACGATATATGTTTTGTAATAATTGATTTACTCAGAATAAGGTCATGGAACTTACATGGATATTATTGTTGAATACTTTGAAGCAATGGGCAGAAGTAATGCATTAATTAATAACAATTAATTTTAATTAAATTCAAATTAGCAACAAGTTTAATCCCTCAACTTCACAACACCAGTCCTTTTTTTCTTGAATAACAAAATAACACACATTAGTGAAAGAAATTGTTGCACAAATCCACTCCCTTCCTCCTCCTCAAGTCTGTGTTCAACACGTACAACCAGACGTGCTTTGTAGACTGTAGTAGTAAATCTACAATCTGGTGTCTTCCTTGGCGCACCTAAGTCCACTCCGCTAGTGGCTGTGGCACACAAGCACAAGCACAAGCACAAGCACTTGTGCTTTGTGCATCTGTATAGTTTTCCTCCAGGTGCTCTGGTTTCCCCTACAACTAAAAACATGCAATAAGTATGAATGTAAATGAGTGTATTAGTATTAGATAGCAATATGGCCTACGTGCAGGACTGTACAAGGACTCTACAAGGACTCCATGTTATGACTATGATGTGACTGTCTCTTTGTGACACGTATGTCTTTCGATGTGTGACGTGACAATGACTATATAAACTGTGTACTGCCTTTATTCTGTCTGAGAGAAAGAAACAGAGTAAACCAGTGGAACTTGAGAGAGAAACTTAAATAAACTTCCAGAGTTTGGCACACCACGATCCGTCTCTGTCTGCCTAAATCCTAACAAGTGAGTAAATGGATGGTGATGGTCTTAAGTGTCGGGTGTTCGTCCTCTCGCTTCTGTCATCACTGTGATGTGTTAAGTGAAAGAAAAGTCTGTACACAAAAGTTGTTTGACTTTATACAATTAAATATTACTTACTAACCAATGTCTCCCCTAGTGCGCTCAAAACAGCAGTTACTAAAGCCTTCATAAAAAATCAAATTTTAAATATTTGATATAATATAATATAATATAATAGAACCTCAGAACTTACATAAACGTGTGATTGGTACTACCACAAAGATTGACAGTGAGCTACTGAGACAAATTACTGACACTCATTACATGTTTTCTTATAAGCTATGGATCCTGTGCCTGCACTTACAATAAATAGATATTTAATTTATAATTAACGTGTGGAGTGCCACAGGGTTCTGTTCCTGGCCCACTTTTGTTCAAATGTTGTATATGTTTCCTTGTGCTGATGAGACACAGTTGTACCTGTCTAGGTCTGTGGGTTTCCTGTGTTTCAATGACGGCTCTTTTCATTTAATTAACAAGATCAGCAACTGGATGAAAGGAAACTTCCTGCAACCCACAATTCAGAAAAAACTGAAACTATGAAAAATTACCTCGTTTGAGACATTGTGTAGTCGTTGACCCGGTCCTTAAACCAAAGCAACATAAAAGGAAATTAATGAAAAAAATACAACAATTAAGCACCGCTACAATTAAAAACACATTCATTATGAAAGATAATAAGATCATTTTCTGTTAAAACTCAAGCTAACTCAACCTGTGTCCTCTCCTTTACTCACATAATTAATTACATATATAAGTCTATCCATGCCACCCCTAATAATTTTACAATAATAAAATTACATCATCAGCCAATTAATCAAGTAAGTGGTTTTGTTGTACAGCCCATCATATAAGAGAAACCGGAGCACCCAGAGAACATGCAAATTCCACTTACAAAAAGAGAGTTACGAGCCTGTTACTCCTCACTTACTGTAGATGTTTTAAATGTTGAAAAAATGACTATGTATGCATTTTTTAAATCAACTTTTTTCCCTTCACAGAGAGCCTGGGATGTATGTGAATAAGTGGGCGGGGACAGTTGGTAGGTGAAGCGCACATTTTCTGCTTTGCCCTTTATCCGCAGTAAAAAACACAATCCCCTCCACTCTCTCACACACTCAATGCTCTCGGGTAGATTTCCAACGCCTCTTCACTTTCTCAAGCTTCAATGGATACCTCATTTAGCCATCTCGCATCCAGTCAGAGAGCCAGTTGTTCAATGGGACCAGTATAGTGCCCCCACAACCCCCCCCCCCTCCCCCTCCCCACGGTTCATTGTGGATGCTCCACGCGAACCCTCCTCTCTGCCCCATCTCCACTTGATTTATTGCTCTAAAATACCACTGCACTAATTAGTCAAGTAATTAATTAATAGGCATTTGCATTTGTGCATATGCAATTAGGGGGCTGGAGAGAGACGAGTGCAGATGGGGTCCGGGAGTCTGCTGACGGTGGGAGGTTGGGGGGGGTATGGGAAAGGTTTTTTTTTTAGGTTGTTAGATGTCATTTTTTTATGTTTTCTGCTTCTTCTTTTTTTATGAAAGGAGTCTTCGTAACAGCTGTCAATCATGAAGCGGGGGGAGGAGGAGGAGGTGGCAAAGATTGGAGTAGAGTGACTTGAGGTGCTATTGAACGTCATTTGACTTGGTAATACAATGATAATGCCCAATTTATTGTGATAAACATGCCTGTAAGACATGGAGAGTCTGGAGAGAGCTGTATTTGGGCCTAAGTGAGTGATTAAGACTGAATTCATACATTTTTTAGTTCCAGTTGAAATCTGGTTGGGTTTGAGATTAAGACTTGTATGTAGGACACTCAAAACTCAACAATAGTTATGGACTTTGGTCATCTGCCCCTTATGGACCAAAACCAAAGTGTTTTCTGTTCTATTGCTTGAGTTTGATTCTCTGATCTGTGTTGGCGAATTTAACGATTGTGTAAACTACTGCTGTGATTTAAGGCTATACAATAATACATTGAAGTGAAATTTACTATGAGTTTAGTATTTCTGCTGTATATTCTTTGTTCATGCAATGGGTATATTTAGAGAGGTCTGTGCGTCTCTGCTCACACTGCTGCCTCTGTGACCAGGCCATGGATAAAAGAAAATCATTGGTTGGATGGAGGTATAATCAAAATGTGTGATAGAAAATGTCATTTTTATTTTGATTTGACACCAAGTAATACCAAGTAATAAAGGCGATATTGTTGATATGGATATTATCCATCATTACATAATTGACGTGTATTTTTTCTGTATTGGCTTGAAGTGCTCTAAATGCATTTTTTTATTTATGCATGCCTTTTTGATGTTGTTCTGATTCAACTTATTTGCACCGAGAGCCAAAGCAATTTCCTAGTTTGTGTCTTCTTGTTACTCACATGGCAATAAAATGATTCTGATTCTGATATAATCTATACACACTTGTTGACAGAATAGATATTTTCAACACCATTCCGTTTTTAGATTCACATTTGGTATCAATCCACTCCTGACTAAAGAATTGCTGTCTGCTTAAGATATATTTATGAATGAACACCATAAACAACAAAAGCTGTGCTGATTGGCTGCACTTGGGCTCTCCACGGAAGCTTCACGTTTCTGTCTCAAAACAAAACAGCGGTTCTAAAGACGTTTCCCAAATGAAATAGTGTATGTGGAAATTAATGACGTGCCAAAGGGTTTGTGACAGCTTCAAACAAGTTAAAAGGACTTCCTGCTTTCCCGACACGAGAGTCTAGAATCTCATCTTTAAGACAGCCGTGGCACAGTGACAGAGTATTTGCACATAAACCAGAAATCTACTTGATCTTGATCCAAGCCTTGATCTTTGCATATTGTCGTCATTATACCGCAGTGACTTTTCTCTGCACCTATCTTTTTGTATGTTCCTGCGTCTCTATCTCGAATAAGAAATCTCTTGAGAAACCTAGTGACTTTCAAAAACAATTGGAAGCCTTGGACCAGGGATGAAAAAAAGTGAGAAAATATTTGTTATCCAAAAGAAAGCAGGACACGAGTCTCTGCATTTCAATAGTGTGGATTCAGCCGACGGGAAACAGCACGGCAGGTGGCCATTACTTAAGGCTAATCCACAGACAAACATGATGCAAAGTCATTCTTAAATATCATAATTCCCAACAAGAGCTCCTCCAGCGTTTCAATATTACATCAAAGCCTTCCTAAATTGGACTCTCTATGAGTTCCGGTCTTGGCTAAAGCTGCGTTGTTGACTTTTTAGCATTTATTTTGGCAAGGTGACCCAAAGGTTGTTTGGGACTTGTTGAGAATCTCCTGTTGTCTGCCAAAGCTCCCCAAAGTGCGCCAAGGTAGGATAGGGCAGTAATTTGGCCACAATCAAGCTTAATGCCTTTTCGGTTTTCCCTCTTTTTTTCTGTACACACACACACACACACACACACAAACAATTGCTGGACATGGCTTGTGCTTGTGCCAGGATTTGCTTCGTCCCATTTGGGGATAGGGAACATTAGGAGCATCCCCGTAGCTGCAGCTGCCACACGGACGGTGGCTCCAGGGATGACCCCACAGCCTGGCAAATGATCCCAAAGCTGAAGCAGAGCAAGGACACAAAGAGAGAAGATCCGCTATCAGCAATTTCTCAGCCGGCAGGTCCCTGGGTCCTCGGCGAAGTTGGTGCCAAGTTGGACGTTGTGGTCATCATGCTCATTTCTCCCACATTAACTCCACTAATGTCTGGTAAATAGAGAGATCTCTGAGCAGAACGGACACAATGGGAAGGTGGTGTTTCCTCCTGGCTTGTCCACTAAACTGAGGACACTGATTTGCATATTGGATTAGGTTATTTGTTCAGCCTTGATAGGTGTAACCCTTGTATATCTGCTAAAGGGTAAAAGGGTAAACTGAGATGTAGTGATGTCATCCTAAGTGACCCCTATTAATCAGGTTCAATTCATTCTCAATTGGTTTGGGGCTTGAACAAAAATATACAAAGTAAGATTTATAGGATCTACAAATACACTGTGTAGGTTATAGGTGCTGTTTTTGACTCTTTTTTGAACCTTCTCATTGGACCTTCCTGAAGTCTTAAAGGCCCTGTACCCCAATCGATGTCATCTTGAAACTTTTTATTTTTCAATTATTTTTTTCCTCTATATTTATACACATGATGATAATGTATCGGTTTTATATAGCGCTTTTTTGGACACTCAAAGACGTTTCACATGTCTTATTTTTCATTCACTCCATACACGGTGGTGATAAACTACTACTGTAGCCACAGCTGCCCTGGGGCACACGGACAGAAGCGAGGCAACCAGTATGTGCCATCGGCTGATTACCAACCATTCACACACACACCAGACTCATTCCAGGCAATGGGGTGAAGTGTCTTGCCTAAGGACACAACAGCAGTTTGGCACTTTACAGACGCCCCACTGTGGCATCAGGTGTTATCCAGAGGTTAAGTGCCTTGCCAAGGACACAACGAACCCACGACCTTCTGGCTCAAAAGGCAATGCTCTACCAACTGAGCTACTGTCGCCTTTGATGAGTAACCAAAACAATTAGAACGTTAAGATCATCAAGAAGAGCGAGATAACAATCACCAGCACATGAGCAACGTACTAGAAATTAGCTTAAATTAATGGGCTCTTCACTGACACAAAACTTCAACAGCGTTACAATTACGGCTCATTACTATATATCCCTAGAAAAGTGTTTTTCTGGTAACAGTCCTATTCATATTCACAGCAAGGTGGCGCATTACTTGGCACTTTTCCCTCACATCAAGAAGGTCATTGGTTTAATTCCTATGCAGTGCAAGGTATTGTGTATGTGTAGCAGGTGCTAAGGTTCCCCCAATGTGGGTCAGCTTGGCCCATTGACAAACCCGCAACCTCATCCATCCAATTTCTATGTACACCATGTTTGCATATTGGCAAGTTACTACCCTTACAGTGAGTTAAACAGGCTTGGCACCGGCACAACCGCTCTTCGATCAGTCAAAAATGCTCAGTATTATGAGGAATTATTGCTATGCGCGATGCCAACCTGCTTTGAAAATCTTGGGCACTTCTGCCAGCTTCTAACCATGACACCCCCCAATCTCGTCCTCATTTTTCATACATCCCCAGTGAGTCGCCACACCTGGGTCCCTTCTCTCACTGTGCTTCTTGCCCCCGCAGGCACCCCCTCACATTGAAATACACCAGGCCTGGCAGAGCACCACACAACACTAGCTCCTCACACTCCACCACATGTGCACACCAGCCCAATAAACACTTCCACCATTGCAGAAGCGGTCCCTATATATGTAACGCTACACCTTCACGGCTTTGGCAAGTGGGTCACCGAGAGCCCCACAAGAGTCAGAGCGAATCAAAATCGGTTTAGCTTGTCGTTCCTGTGAATACATGGAGGCATAATTTGATCCAATTAGGTAAATAAATAAACAATATGCCTTCTGTTGCATGGCCTTAATGCACTTATAATGCAGCCCCATCCCCCTACGAGTAACCAGGCTGCCTCTTACCACTAAACCCCGCAGTTCACCACCTTCCATTTGCAAAGTATTTATGAAATGTAATTGCATTAGCGGAAAAAATAATATACTTAACAAATAATCTTCTCAAACAGATAAAGCGTGTTTGCATGGGCAGTAATCATCAATTAGGATAAAACCGGGGACTAATAATTATTACATGCAGCAATTTAGAAAGTGATAACCCAACATTTTTGTTAATCACAAAAATGATCATGAAATAAGTTGTTGACATCAAAGTCTGAGAAATATTCAACACCGCTTTACGCATGTGGTTTTTTAAAATTCATCACTGATGGAGTTGTTTTGAACCCATTTGTCCATAAATGTGTTTTGGTTCAGTGTCACAGGCAGACATTGAAATTGGTGAAATGATTAGAAATGGAAATGTAGCTATTACATAAACACATTAATTGTATTAGTTCTGAAATCACGTAATTCAGTTGTTATACTTTGTCTCTAAAACTATTCATCTGGCATGCTCATTTGTGATATTGCAAAGTGGTTTTAACACCATTAAGTGGATTAAATGTGACAGACATGGCAACTTCCACTGTTATTTTTCTTTCCGTTTTTTATTTTTTTTATTTTATTAGTTGTAGCTGTGGTCTTGTTGAGGTCATGGACAATATTTATTCAGCAAGTTTAGAAAGGTGCAATAAGGAACATCTGGGAAATGTTGAGAGAAATAGAAAGAAAATAAGCAACGCACCAGTCTGCTAATCTGTGGAGACGAAAAATCACATGTTTTTCTACATCTTCAACACGGTCAATAGATACAGATCAGTTGAGTGAGCCTCCAGCCAACTCATCAGAAATGTTACATAATGTAGCTTTAAATGAAAGTATAGATGAGATGTGGTGCTATAGAAAACTCATTATTTTTCCACTGCACTGCCTCTAGCTTTTATAACATTGACATTTGCATAACAATTTCCAACTTTTTGACATGGGAATTGCCTCTCTCACCTCTCCCATTGCCTCCATGTCCCGGTGATTTCAAAGACTTAAGATAAACCCCATAATCATTGTGGGAATAGCGCAATAATAGGATCTATATTAAATCCAAGCTATATCCCGATGACTGGTCGTTAGGGTCACACATGAAGAGCCTGCAGCCATAAAACAGCTCTTTATACATCAAGTGGCCGTAAGGTGATAGAACAACACTATCAGGGTAATTACTGAGGAGGCTGCAGCATTACATAAATAAAGACGTGCATGCATAGTGGCCCTCAGTGCACGCTGCAAACAGATTTCAACCATTAGTGATTATTTATAGACAAGTAGAGACACGATTAGGAATAGGTTTGACGCTGATGTATCATGTGCGTTTGGAATAGTATGAGTGGATAAAATAAGAAATGTGATAACTGCTTCTGTAAACGCGGTATGTGTTGTATGTCTAGAGTTGGTGTTCATATAATTTCCCATCTCCATCAAATGCACGCCTTGCTTAGTCAGAAACTGAGCATCTTTAAATGGAAAATCAATAATCCACAAGGTTAATTCCACAGACTATTTTGATAAGGCTGATTTGTTTCACTTAGCACCGTGGAGGCCATGCCAATACAGCCTTATTTAAATCACATATTGTCAGATTTGGGTAGGAAATAGCCGTATAGCATCCCTTGAAGCAACAGCACGGGTCAAGCACGATGAGTTTTGTTGTTCCACCATTTTATTTTCTCCTCTTTTCTGGGTGTGTGAGCGGTAGCGCGGTGACAGATGGCGGGTCCCTCCTCCTCCACCCCCTCCTCCTCTGCCTCTCTCTCTCTCTCTCTCTTCCCCCGGGGAGGGCAGATCTCTCCGAATGCGGGCGCATGTCAATCACGGCGCTCTCATGTGATGGCTCTTGCCGGTGACGTGCCAGCCATATGGGCGCTGGCATCACGGCCGTAGCTGGTATGTAACCTCGTCCTCCGGTAGCGCACACGCAGACACACGTTCTTACACACGTATACGCACCCGTTAAGACGCACGGTTCGTTCACAGGCGACGCTCAGTCCGGGTGCGCTGTGGGAGAGCAAGGATCTGACGGTGCGAGAGAGACGCGCCTCACTCAAACAAGCGGTGGTTCGTTGTTCCCTGAAGATGGTCTGAAGTTTTTTTTTTCTCTCCCTTTTTTTTTCTCAACCTCCTGTTTCTTGCAAAGAGCTTGAGCAAAGGTAAGTGAAGCCGATGTCTATTTCAGTCAAATACACAGTAAACAATGTGTGATTTATGCAATGTTTTAGAGACGCTCTAGGCCTTTTTAGCAATCCTTATGGGATTATCTGGCACCCTGGAGTTTGATATCGATCCACGGGGTGCAGGTTGTGTCCAATGTGAACATGGCACACTCAGAGGCGATTTTTAGAAAGTGTCTGGCATCTTGCGTCCAACATGCATTTACAAAAATAAGAAAATAATTTTTCCTATTGATGCCCTTCAACTTTTGACATGGACATTAGATACACATCAATGTCCAATGCAGTTGACAAGGCGTGCATCATTCACGCTTCAAATATCTCCACTATGGACGCAGACGCTGATGGTCAGTACTAATTTGATTTAGAGATTGCAATCGCGTTACATGATCCAAACAAAAGATGGGGAGGAAATGGCTCATCATTTTGTCTCTTTCGTGGACGTGAGGCGGCAGGAGACCAGAGGACGTCCTTGCGCCTTAATGGGAGATTTATTGATGGTTTTGTTGCTGATTTGCGCGTTTACTCTCGGCCCAAACGAAAGGGAAGGACAGCGACATTGAGTGTGTGACAGCCTGTGATTTATCTTGTATTAGTTTGCTTTTGCATCAGGCGTTTTCAATGAGCATTTCTATTTTTAACGAGGGCTAAGAGGCTACATCTGTAAAAGCCAATCTCTGCGTAAAAGGTGCTTTGGAAATGCGCGCTCTTGCATACTGAATTATGTGTGAAATCTATTTCGTGTAACTGCACGGTCTGTTAATTAAACGTTGTTGTTGTGTTTTTTCCCCCCTAACATCTAATTGAGCAAACCTCCCGAGCCTGAGATTTCAGAAGTAGATTTTGCCCCTGGCACACCCCCCGAGATAATTAACCAACCATCACACACTGCTACCTTACTTAAGCGCGCACTCGGGCTGTGTGCGTGGTAATAATAAGAGAGGGGACAGGAGACGTGTTAAGGAGCGCGCCAATGGAGAGTTATCGGAGCTGTCACACATCTCAGTTGGCTGTTCTCTGATGGAGCGCGTTCACTGTGAGCGGTAGGCGATTTACGTCTAATTAGAAGAACTGTGGTGTTATTACGCAGAGTGGGATGGATGACTTTAGTCCCTCATTACTGATTTATTCGATTTCATAATTCTGTGTCTGTTTGTTCAAGGACTTTGTGCAGGTGGTGGATTAGGCATTTTTTTCGGCTGGAATGTATATATGTGTATATAGATTTGATTTATATTTTGCAGCATATTCCTGATAGAAAAAAACATACTATTTATCTTTTGTAAATCAGTTTCAATGATGAGAGTGTATATAGTTACATAATTATGACATTAATTTAGGATTATGTTGCAATTTATCATTAGGCCTACAGTGTGCTTTAAGATAAGATCTTTCCAAAATTCTTTCCGTTTTATTACCTGAACGTTGGTTTAAAATTACACATTTTAAATTGTGTTACTTGGACTATTTTAAAACATTTTAATTGCATTCATAACATCTTCATAACTAAAATGAATAGATAATGAAGATGGATAGCCATGAATGCAAGTGGAAAGGATTTTATAGAGGTGATCTTTAATCATCCCTGATCCCGAGCCTGACTTTAGACAGGTGTCAGGCCTTGAGACAGGGGAGTTCCTTATAATAGACTTCCACAAATGGAACAACGATAAGACACGTTTTACCAGCTGCATTTACAACATTTCAGCCACGACTTTCTCATCGTTTTGTCTGCTTTTTTATTGGCCTCGCATTTTTCACCGTGTTCCTTTGTGTCAGGATCGTGCTCGGTTCAAAATATCACTTCATCTCCATGTTATAAATTAAATAAAGCAGAGAGCGGTGAATACTGCTGGAATGCAGCCAGCTCTGAGGCGGATTGTGGGGGGTATATATGTATATACGGGCATCAGGAGGAGTGAGAGAGTGGGGCCCCGTGGGAGCTGTAATGTGGCCCCCGCCGCTGGGACCCGCTGCGAGGACGCGACAGGGCACACGGATGACAGCAGGGAATTAAAAGGGATCCGTCTGGATGCTGCCCTGGGCTCAGCTTTAGGACCATTCCTCTCCGTGGCGTTTATTTATTCCACCTTATTTACCACAGGAAAGAGGGTTTGTTCAGAATCTAAATGGGAGTTTAATAAAATGAATGTCAGTAGTTAATGAGCGGAGTGCCCTTTGCCACAGGAGCCTTTACCTGCAGCAGAGCGGGCTAATGTGGACCTGTCAGAGACGCGTCCTTCACGTCTTTTGTCCTTCATTTCTAACTCTGTTTGTGTGTTCCAGAGGCGTGATGTTGACGAGGCTGTTCAGTGACCCCTCGCTGCTGCCGGACGTGCAGAAGTACTCGGGATGGGCCAACGACAGCGAAGGCGACGAGTCCAAGATCAAAGACGAAGACGCAGATGCACAGGACGACCTGGACTCGGACCTGCGCAGCGGCAGCCGCACGCACTCAGAGCACGCGGGGGACGACGACGACGATGATGATGATGATGATGAGCCGGAGGAGGACGAGGATGGAGAGAACGCAGATGGGGACAGGCCCAAGAAACGTGGCCCGAAGAAGCGCAAAATGACGCAGGCACGCATCGAGCGCTCCAGGCTCCGAAGGGTCAAGGCCAATGCGCGGGAACGCACACGAATGCACGACCTCAACTCAGCGTTGGACAATCTGCGTAAAGTAGTGCCATGTTATTCCAAGACGCAAAAACTGTCTAAGATTGAGACGTTGCGTTTGGCTAAGAACTATATCTGGGCTTTGTCAGAGATCCTGCGCTCTGGGAAGCGGCCGGACCTGGTGGCGTACGTGCAGACGCTGTGCAAAGGCCTCTCGCAGCCGACCACGAACCTAGTGGCCGGATGTCTGCAGCTCAACAGCCGGAACTTCCTCACGGAGCAGCAGTGTCAGGACGGAGGCCGCTACGCCTCTGGCTCCTTCTCTGTGCACTCGTACCCGTACCAGTGCGCACGCCTGCCCAGCCCACACTGTGCACCTGCATCCAACTCTCACCCACTGCGGACGCACGGGTACTGCTCTTATGACTCCCTGTACGGGGCCAGCCCGGAGTACAACAGCCCCGAGTACGAGGCGCTCAGCCCCCCGCTGTGCGTCAAGCACACGGGCTCCGCGTCCCCGGAGGAGAAGCCCTATCATTACTCTATGCACTACTCGGGCCTGACCGGGCCCCGGGCCACGAGCGCTCACAACCTGGTGTTCGGCTCCTCGGGGCCGCGCGCCGGGATTCACACGGAGAACGTGGTGCCGTATCACGACGTGCACTTACACCACGAGCGCGCGCCCGTCTACGACGAACTCAACGCCTTCTTTCACAACTAACGTCAGGACGTACGGCCGAATGTGGTCAGGGAACAGGACAATCCACTGCTGCGCAATAGAGTCTGAATCAGGCTGAAATCATGAAGAGCCAATCAGTGACGAGCTCAGAGCAAAGGAATCAGAATCAGAAGTTTTGAGCTGTTTGTGTCTTATGTGTTTCTGCTGTGACCGCAGCTCCCGCGGGTCACGGTCAAACAAACAGAACCTGAAAGAATATAAACTGTGAAACACTTTGTGCTTGGGCTGTTTTCAAATCAATCGTTTGGCAACTATGCAAAACCCGAGCAGACCGGAGAGGCAGAGACCCATGGGACTGTCACTGTTTCATCACTGTCCACGCGCACATCAGAACAGAAACCGACACGTTTGAACTTTACTTTGACTTTATTTCATTTATTGTAAACCATTGCACATTTGACTTTCTGTTCATCGTACGTAATTTATTTATTTATTGACCTGTTATTATCATTATTATTATTATTATTATTATTATATTATTATTAAATACCTATGATTGCACGTATTTATTGTGTTGTTTTTGTAACTAATGTTAATAGTACTAAAGGGATCCCAATGTGTTCCTCTGATCATTTTCTTTTTCATAACGATACAAGTCAAACTTTGTATTCAACCAACTGTGTGGTAAAATAAAACGTAATTGAATCACAAGGTGGGGTTGGACTTGTTATTATATTATTATTTATATCTTTATTATTATTATTATTATTATTGTTATTATTATTATTATCGGGTTTTTGCTTTAATATCATCAAAGGCTGCTTCTGGTTCAATGAGAACTAAAGTGATCGTTTAAGGCTTCCATATAAATAATTGACTAATGCAATAATTCGTTGGTGAAAGAGCCATATTCATTAAATGCATAATATTTGGCAAACCTTATGTCTAAACCCTTTGCATTATGGGATGCGTTGCGCGTGGCCAGGCCTCGTGCCACAACCCGCTGAGCTCTGGGCCTTCATTCAACAGCCCATAAGCGGCAGAGGACAGACAGACTCTCTCCCTCTTAAAGCAAACGCACCACAAATATACTTCCATCACTTATACACTTCTCATTTCCCATTCAATTTAACCTGTCCAGTTCAAAATACACTTTGCGAAAAAAAAAAAAAAAAAAAATGAAATAAACCCTTCGCTTTGCTTTGTGGACATTTGGTAGATCTAAGCCTTGCAGTAAATACAAATAAATCGCATTAACTCGAGCCATTCGCGTTGGTTCAAGGTCGTCTGCGCGATAACAGTGAAGGTCTAGTGCGCATTCTGACCATTAAGACGCAAAATGGGAGCGGGACGTGGATCAGCACCGCGGAGAGCTCCTTCGGTCTGACTTAAAACCTGGGCTGCGTCCAAAGTCATCACGCCGGGTGCATCTGGCAACATTAGGCTGGTTACTCATTACGTTTATACAGAGCTGGGCATGTTTGGAAGCAGGATTTTGGTTTCGGTACTGCAATACACGTGACTGTGAAAACTGTGGCAGAAAGATTTAGGTTTTTTTTCTCCCCCAATGAATTTGCCACAATTGTGCAAGATGATAGATAAAAGTAAGTTGCAAAAAATAACTGTTGGCTTACTCTGAAAATCAGTTTTGTCTACTTGCTGAGTTCACACATTTGTTTAAAAATGTATAGGCTATGCTGTGGTAGCAGTTTTTGACAACTCAACAACAATCCATGTGCAACAACTGAAACTACAGGGTGAAGAAAAAATGCTCTTCAATAGTGCTTTAAAATGCACAATACGTCAACGTTTCTTTGAAAATCACGTAAAATACATTATTGAATTACTGATATGGACATTGTTGATGTTAACATATTTCACAATCAATACACGTCTAATTTGTTTATTATATCCAAAAGGTTGTAACACACAGATTTTTATTTTACTTGGAGGACAGAACATATATATCCACTTTATGTTCTATGTACTATTACTACTATTAAACAAAACATATTGGCTTTTAAAAATGTATTTACAAAGGACTAAATGCGTCTAAACCAAATGCAATACCTTCTCCATTTAGGGATTTTAAACATGATCTTAATTCGCAAGTATACGTTATTATTCTAAACTGCCTGTGAAAATGTATGTCAAATTCTATACTCTCAATAATTCAATACAGTTTAATTATCTATAAGAAAAAAAAAACCTGGTTATTGTGCCATTTCCCCCCGTCTTTCACTCGGGCACTTCGCTCATGTGGAGAACTTGAGACAGGAATCAAGCCTTGTGATATCATGACACACGCGGTGACTCTTCTTGGAGCTGGGAGGACCGGACGGGGGGTGGTGGTGGTGAGGGGAGTTTGGAGCGCTGCCCCGGGACCCATATGTTCCCCAGACCCGGCCACACCAGACCAGGACACGCGGCTCCTCTGCGCGTAAAGAGAAAGTGAAGAAACTGCGCCTATTGTCACAGATCTGAGCAAATACAGACGGATCAGAGAGAGTGCGTGACCATAGCAGGTCAAGGCCAAACGAGCCGCCAGAAAACTTAAATATTCATCACTCAGAATCTAACAGTGCAACACAGTATTTGTAAATGAGCTCATATCTGATTTTTCTATGATAATTGACATGGAGAACTATTTTGATATAAGACTTGATTTTTATTGGAAAGTGCGTCATAGGAACTTCATGCCATAAGCCGAATTGGTTTTTTAATGCATATATTTTAAAACAAACATTAAAATTCAGTGTCAGTTTACCTCAAGGCACCAATGTATAGCAGAATTTCTAAACAAACACATTCTATACAGCGACCTGGCTTCCCAAAAACGTCTTATATATGTGTTAATATTTTGTTATTGATCATAGTAGTGCCATATATGTTATGCAGTTTCAAGGATTCACTTTTTGGCTATTTTTACATCACATTTCTGAAGAAAAAAAATAATATATATATATATATATATACTTCTGGTGCCAGTAAAAGATACCAATTCAAAATAATGACAAGCTTCTGAAAAATAATTTAGCAACAATTATAATGGTCATCTTTATAAAGCACCAACCTATTTAACGTTTTATTCCTGACATGCGCATTGGGTAAAGCTGGACCACTACTTCAACAATAGTGTATTTGTATTTGTCTTCACACTCAGGAGCCCACTTTTATCTTCTTTTTGAGGTCACACGCTTTCATGCAAAACGTTTCTCCCAACAGCGTTTTCCTTTGGCACCAGGCGGCTACCTGTAAACGGCCGCTTTAACGGGACCGTCCCGATGGGAATGTGCCTCAGCGCGGCTTTCGCTTTGCTCTCTCCAGGCCTTCTAACACTTAATATGACTGTCTTGGGCCTTTGCTATTTTTGGCCTCATCAATAAAGCGAGTCCAAAATAAATCCAAGGCAGGGCATCTATCAAAACAACAGCGAGACCCAGACTTCCTCCTCTCGCCTCGGTCCGGAGAGATTGGGGAGGAGAGGGGGGGAGATAGAGAGAGACAGGGGCTGGCAGGCGGGCGCAGGAGGACCGTGCCAAGTCCCTTAATGTTCCCCAGGCATCAGCAGCACGAGCCCCGCAGAGGACGACCCAGAGAGCGGCGCGTGTGTGCGTGCCAATGTGTGCCAGTTCACCGGGCCAAAGTGGCACTGCTGGGAGGAGCCGAGGTTCCTTTCCTAATTTTTGCAGCATCTGTTCATTATCCAGGGCGTTTAAAAAGGAGAGCGCTCGTCCCGACTGCAGACCCTCCGTCCAAACATCACAGAAGAGGTTTCAGACTGCATGGGTTTGGAATATGAATATGAATATGTATAATGTTGTAGAGCAGGAGTCATGGCGCGTCCCGGGAATTAAAGCAAACACATTTAACAAATACGAAGACAAGGAATTTTCATTTTTATTTTATTTTGCATTATCTAAGCTGATACAATTCTTATTCATATACTGACAAAAATGTTCTAACTCATTTAATATATTTAACTTGATGGAGGTCAGTAGAAGACAATATCCTCCATATGTCTCTTCCAGAACCCCATACAGTTAAATGGTTCCATCCACAATCATATGACAATTATATAAACATATTCAATCAAATATGCATGCATGAAGAGGCCCAACAGTTGTTTGTAAGCTGTCCTTTATTCAAGACTGTATAAAGTTGAAAAAGTTTCTCTAAGAGTCTTTCAACAAAAATACCTCACTTTTTGCATTGAGGTCATTTCACATTGAGAGAAAGTTGAAGAAAGTATATGAACTTTAAACATGAGAAATGATAATCCACAAAGGTGATTTCTCTCCTAATTTTGTACAAACTCTATCTTCCATAATACTGATTATATTTGAGTGATGGAAGGATTTTGAAAGATTGGTTGCATATATATACTTTTGGGAGCATAATTGAGGCTAAATAAACACGAGACATAGTGATGGAGAAAAATATGGTTCAGAAACCACACAAAGATATGTTTTAATTATGGGAAAAATATATGTTTGCATTTTTACTCTTTGGGGGAAAATGTTGTGTAGGGTTTTGGTTGACAAAAGCGAAATGTGCAGGTGAGTTTGGGGCTGTTTGAGATGAATGACAGAGGAGAACTAAGACTAAAAAGGTTGATTTGTAAAAATAGATCAGTGCCATTAGACATATGATATTTGTGAGGCTTATAATTAGCCCTATAAGAAAGTTTTTACAAAGCCAGATTTATTTTAGTGTCATACAAATAAAGTTTCCCCCCTTCTTGAGCAAATCCTTTCAAATTGACTGCCAATAACAAAACATGTCTGTCTGTTTTTTTAAATTCTTTTCTTCGATTGCAAACATGGCATTCCAATAAATATGCATTCATGTTTATGCTGCATTTTGAAGTATGTGAATTTGAATAAAACATGGAAATAGGAATAAAAAGTGACATGAAATATTGTAAAGATTAAATGAATCTAAAGCGCGTGAGCCATATATCTGTTCGGAGCCTGACACCGATTGGAATCATTACAGAAATGTGTATAAAATAGTGTTTTTTACATCCAAAGTTGTGAATGAAAAATCATACATTATTCATATATATTAGTGTGTATGTAAAAAAAGTGAAAAAAAAAAGTATTTATCAAACAACAGCTTTCTCAGTGCACACCACAGAGCTCGCTTTGGTTGCACATTTCGCTGACTCCCCTGCGGGCCAGCTTCCTGCAAAATTAGCAAAACGATTTTAATGAAATTATTTATTTTCCCCCCTCCATTCTCCATATAATGAAAAAAGTCTTACTAAGTTCATTTGGAGCCAGCTACTCAAGAGAAGTCTCCAATCCACAGTCCACACACAAGTTTGCACTGACACCGTGTGCTGCTCTGCAAAGTGACTGAATGAATCTCGCTGTTTAAATTATCATCTCCAATGCCCACTCTTTTCTCACACAACTTGGTGGAGGGAGAAAAAAAAAAAAAACTCTACAGTGTTTGTCCGACATAACAGTCAATAGTGCGATTATCAAAATGTCACAAGTACTATGGTGTGAATTCCAATTAACATCAAGCTAAAATAATATCTGGTAAAAGGTTTTTTTTTTTTCTCCAGCGAATCTATTTCACAAATGATATGGAGATATAGTTTTGGAGGGGAGACAGAGGAGAAAGCTCGGAGGGAGGTGGGGGGCATAAGCTGGTTGGCAATCTGTGAGTAATTTTCAAAAACAAATTAGTTGGATGTTGTTAAAAATGTGAATAATTTAGACGGCAGCGATAAAACACAATAGGAGAAATAAAGGGATTGAGTTTTGTGGTGTATGAGTTGTGCCAGTTTGGAGAAAAATGGCCGAATATCATATCGCTTTGGGTTTGCTGGGGGTTTTTTTCACTATAAAGCCAATTTACTTGAGTTGGTTTTGTATGGATGTTTTATTCCCAACACGAGGTGGTCTGCGGCAACAGCTATTTAGCAACATCAAGTATATGTAAGTAATTTTTATTTTTGTATTTCACAACAGCAATTTTGCTCAGTCTCTCCACACACAGCGTTGGTGAACTAGTGTAGCCACAGCTGCCCTGGGATCACACTGATGGAGGTGAGGATGTCAATCTGCGCCATCAGCCCTTTCATCAGCCACCATTCACATACACACACACCCCTGATTCAAACAGTACTACATGTAGTATATACAGTATACAGTAAGTGTGAACTGCCTGAATAAATTTAACTTTGATACAATCCTTGACATAATTTGTAAGAGTGGATAAAATCTTTAAACATAGTCCCTTGACAAATGTACCCTAACCCTAACCTACATCCATCTGTCTGCATCTTGTGTCCGTCACATAAAGTTCCGTACATTTGTACAATGTATCTGTCATATTTGCTTCTGTTCATATCTGTCAGATAATAGTGACTTAGAAAATAAATAAATCATGTATTCATTTGTTTGTCCACATACATCATATATATATTGCCTTTACTGTTGTGAAACATGAACAAACAGGAACAAGAGGAATACAGAGTTTTATAAATCCTGTTGCTGGTTGCAAAGACCTTTTAACATTTTCACCCCCAACCAATTGATTTAATATTCAAAAATGTATTCGTCATTTGCAGTACAACAACATTGGAAAAACTATGCAAGACTATCCCAGAGTGCATCCGGCTGCACACACCAGAGCTAAGGGCTAAGGTTAGAGCTAATAAACGCCTCAACTGTGAGAGCGTTCCTATTGTCTCTGGGTCCACTTACAAAAGGTGTATTGACAGAATATAAGATCACAAATTCCTTCATTCTTCCTAAACGAAAAACACATAACATGGGCAAAGACCCACAAGTTTCTTTTAATTTTTATCAATATTTTCATGTAGGCCGACAGTGGCTCAGTTGGCAGAGCATTGGCCTTTGAGCCTGAAAGTTGTGGGTTCGAGCCCACCATGAGACCTACTTCACGACTCTCACTGATGACTGCTGTTGTTGTGTCCTTGGGCAAGACACTAAACCCCACTTTGCCTGAAGCCCCCACTGAATAATCAAGGCTCCTGTGGACTCACGACCTGCAGGAGGATCAGTGAGGGGCTGATGCTCTGTGTACTGGGTGCAGCTCTGACTGCCACCCCCCCCCCCCCCCTCGACCCAGAAATGGATCAAGGGGAAGAAAATGGATGGATAAGATTTTCATGCATGCCATTATACCTATTCGTGTTTACTTTTTCTTACTTGTTTGCAGCTAAATTCTAGATTGTCACTTCCTGTTAATTACATATAATGTGGTTTTATTATAAACATTATCAAAACAAAGAACATAGAACATACAGTCTGAAAATATATTAGACTATACATGATTGTTTTACTTTAATGGAGTCAGTGTCACGCGGTGAAAATGAGGAAGAGTCAAACGCAGGAATGCCAAAATAAAGCTTTTAATAAAACAAAGTCCAAGGCAAAGAACAACTCCAAAAATCCAAAGTGACCAGGACAAAACTAGACAAGACAATGCAGCAGCAACAAGGGGAGAGAAGCACAGGGTACATATAGACACAGGTGAAACACATCAGGGCGGGGCAGACAATCAAGACAGGGGCAAACAGGACTGAAATGAAACCAGATAACTAATGTCAAAATAAAACCAAATACAGAAATAAAAATCCACACCATGACAGTCAGGTTGTTTTAGATTCAAAATGAAACAGGAATGGTCTTGATTAGTTCTTGCTTTGGAACCAAGTTTTAATCCTGAGAGGCCATGTTTAGTCTTAGTTTAGCCTTAATTCTAATGGTGTGTAAGTGTAAAAGATAGAAAAAAATAAAAAACAACTTTCTGACAGTGACAAATAATGTTGCAACAGGAAAAAACAATCCCATCTTAATTGATTACAACGCCACACTCATGCAAATGTTTACACGTGTTTTGCAAATCTCTGTCACTTGGGTGAAATCATCAAACTCAAAACGACTCCAATCACAATTTCAAAAACAAAGAAAAACTGTCCCATTGTTTTCACACAACAAAACATATTACCGGGCATCGTGGCGAGATCAGCCAGACCTCAGGCCGTGTGCCGTGGCGCCCCCTGAGCCGAGCCAGACGGGAAAACGGGAACGACCGGCGCCAAATTCCTCCACATCTGTTTGTCGTGGCGCAACGGGGAACGGTGTAGAGCACGGAGCAAAACACAACTCGGAACATACTGTATGAGCATGAATACATTTATGTGTTTGTGCGTTCAACTCAACATTCAACAACCTTTATGGATATTTATGGACATTTATGGACATGGTCACCTGCCCCGTATGGACCAATGGCTCTATGTGTTTTTGTATCATTGCATTTCTTGTGTATGTCCTCTGAGATAACTACTGTTGTGTGTCTTTTGCTCAGCACTTTTGAGTTGCCTTGTGTGTAAAAAGTAGGATTCTGTATAGGGTCCTATACATTCCCATAAAAATAAATATATCTGTATACTGTACATGCAAGAAAACATTGACATATTTGTGTGTTTTTAAAAAAGTAAAAGATTTTTGTTTAGGGTCCTGCTTATTCCATTGTATTGGACACTGTTAAGATTTTTTCATATAGAAAATCAGGTGGAATGATTTGGTACATTTCCAGAGAGACAAGAAAGCGGCTGTCGTCAATGTAAAAGATATGATGAGAAAAAGTAAAAAATAAATAAATAAAATAAGAACATTTCAAAGTAGGGAAATTTCACATTCGCAACGCACGGTAAAGCATTCCAAATGTATCAAATCTATAGAGCAGAGATTGTTTTGTTCATAAGTTGTTTATAATAAGCTAAATATTTTGTTTCACTTACACAAATGATATAGAAGTGTGAAATAAAAACTTTCAGCTAAAAGTGAAGTATGAAATATGAAAGTATACTATAACAAATGAGTTTAGGTATTTCATGACACTTTGAAGCAACTGTGGTTAAAGTTCTAACTCAACATTTTAGTTTTCAGGGTAGTATTTATGTTATTAATGGGTATTTCTTTTAAGGTACAAACTATTGGAAAAATAATAATGAATCCAATTGTTAGATGTTTGCAAAGAACTTGATTAATCACAGTTTTAGTGATTTTGCTATCCCCACACACACACACATACTGTACATGCATAAATGCTTTCCGAGGCTCAAGAGGCTGAGGCGGTGGGCGAGGGGAGCAGAAGGTGACGCTTTGAATGAGTGGATTATAAATACAGTGTAAGGAGTAAATAGGATGTCACACTTTCTAATGCAGTTTACAGTTTCAATTATGTAGTGTTTATAAAGTTAATGTGACAGAAATCATGTTTACATTTACTATTTCTTTACACAATGTCTTTACTGAAGAGCAATATATTTCTCCTCAAACTCATACTATTGTGATGTCACAGATATAGTGTGTGTTTACAGTATTGCTTGGTGTTACAGAAAGGCTGATGATTTGCTGATGTCATTTTTAAATGTTATAATGATTTATTATTTGTAGACTAATATTTATGGACATCGGTCATCCTGCTCCCTATGGACCTCATATGTGTTCCGAACTGTTTGATTCTATAACCAGTTTTTTTTTAGGAATTGACAACTTTGTAAAGTCCTCTCAGACGACTGCTGTTGTAATTTAGGGCTATACAAAAATGAAAGAGAATGGAATTGAAAGTGTGATCAATAGATAAAATGACTTTTTCTACGATTCATACTTTACACATATATAAATTAAACAAATAAAGAAGATTGCGTTTCTTATGAATCAATTACTTAACAATGACATTCATTACATACGCTATATTAAGCATGATTAATGGCCATGCAGCCTCATGTGGAACCCACTTGGCAAAGCAGTACGATCAGAGACAAGACCCCCAGCAGAGAACTGGCCCATAACATCGAAGGGAAACTTTACAACATTATTTCAACATATTTTACTTTTGTTAATACTTTACTTTAGCACTTTCTGGGCACATTTTCTCATCTCTTTTCACGTGTGCTTGTAGTGAACGTGATGGGGCCTATATTCAGGAGACACTTGGCAGAAGTCCAGAGCAGAGGCTTGATATTTGACTGGGGTTTGGATGGTGCCAGATGTTGACCCAGAAGATTTTGATCAGATTTTGAAGCCGTAATTTATTATGAAGTGTTGCATTAATTACCAGTCAAAGTATGTACAGTAGCAGGCAAGACGGCAGGGGCTGGTGGAGGCGCGGGCTGCTTACTTTCAGATGGGCTGAGTTCATGTCATGGTATGAAATGTGAGAGTGCTGACGTGTACGAATTATGAATTGAGGCCATCTTGTTTTTTTTTTTCTCCAATCAGATCAGCCTTTCTGTGAGAGAGTTTGCACGTTATACTTGTGTCTGGGTGGATTTCCTCCTCGCTTCCAAAGATGTTGATGTTTGGCTGACCAAGGAAAGCATCAACATCTGGAGCTGGGTTCCTGGATGCTGCACTGGAGTGAGAGGTTTCCCTATAGTGGCAATGGATGAATAGGTCAAATGCAGAAGACCAACCTAATTTAGTCCATTACCTAAGATACCTAAATACAGGCCTTTGTCGTACCACCACACAAAACAAAACCGAAGATTTAATTTCAGCTAAAAAAAAACATAATCTAAAACTATATATCACGATACTTTCTCCCGCGATTCGATTATCGATATGCATTTGCCAAGTATCGATATCGATTTTGAAAAAAAACAAACAACAAATAGGTATCAATACTTAATATATGAATATATGGCTACATTACGCATCTCCATTCCATTTATCATGAAATAAAGTGTATTTTTTCTTTTATTTATGCAATAAATTGGCATATTGTATATTTCTGACCAATATATCGATAATCGTCATATCGTGATAAAAGTTTCAATAAAGGTCCATCCATCCATTTTCTACCCTTTAATCCATTTCTGGGTCAGGGGGGTGACAGTCAGAGATGCCACCCAAGTCTCATAGCACCAGCCCCTCACTGACCCTCTGCAGGTGGTGAGTCCACAGGAGGACGGCTGCTCTCTGAGTGTGAGCATAGCCTTGATCTTTCAGTGGGGGGGCTTTGGGCAAAGTGGGGTTAAGTGTCTTGCCCAAGGACACAACGACAGCAGTCATCAGTGGGAGTCGGTGGAGAAGGTGCAGAGGTGGGAATTGAACCCACGACCTTCTGGGCTTAAGGCCAATGCTCTACCAACTGAGCTACTGTCGCCCTCAATAAAGGTAACAAGTGTAAAAGTTTTATAGTCAACACAAAATCTTCATTGTGCCCAAGTGTTTCTATCATCAGTCTGCCCCAGGGCACGTGTGACTATAAGACGTATTCCAAAAACAGAGGAGTAAAGATGCACGACCTTGAAAAGGAACTTGATAGCCCCCATCTTGGGGGTAGTGTTTTGTATTATTAAAATTATTGTCTTATTATCAATGATAAAAGATGATTTTGTTTCATTGTTTTTTATATGAAGAAATATAAAAACAAAGACATTAATTATAGCATATATAATAATAACAACAATAAAAAGGCATTTATTTGGAGAATTATTTACAAAGAACAGCAAAGGTCCAAGTATCCTGCCTTGTGGTACGCTAACAACATTATTTGTATCTATTTGACATTTTAGCTGTAGTCATATTTATTACCCGAGTAGGACAAAAATGATTTGATTTATAGAATCACCAATTCACACATTGCATACATAATGTCTCCCTCCTACAGCTCCACTTGTCATGTGTCCATCGCCGAGACCAGAGCCCAGTTGTGGCGTGTCCAGAGCAAGGGGCGTGTCTGGCCTCAGTTTAGGAGGTTAAGTAGCGGCGTGCTCTGGGACACCACTGGATCACATGGGGGAGCGTGTGAGGAGGCATGGGGGGCGAGTTTGGGGGGGCTGTGTTGTTGCTGGTCTGCACAGATGGCATGTGCGTGCTCGTGGCCGCGTGCACGTGTGTTATGATAGGGTTGGATGATGCCCTGGTCACATGGGCAGCAGTAATTGGCCTCCATATTGACCAGTTTGCAGCGCTGGGGGGCGGGCACTCTCCCAGCTGGACCTGTCACACGACATCACGTCCAGATCACTGCTCACCCCCCGGACGACCTCCACACCTCCGTCTGATCCTTTCATCTCCGGCTCTGTCTCCCCATATCTCACTCTGTCTCTGCCTTTCTATTTCCTCCAGCTCTCGGTCTCATAGTCTCACCATCTCGCTTGCTTTACATCGAATAGGTCTTTCCATCTCCTCCAAATGTGAGCAGTGGTTGATCTAGGCAGGACCGAGTTAGCCAAGCCTCCCTGTTTAAACCTTGGCCAACCCCATCCAAATCTCCTCCAAGGAAAAAGTGCCAAAAATCACCACCACAATATTAGGAACTTCACAATTAATAGCACAGGTTCATAGTCTGGTCCTCTGTATGTTTTTTACTTAAATATGTGAGTAAGTCATCTTTATTTATTTAGCGCCAGAGTCACAAAGCGCTTTACAACTAATGTGGGCATTTGTCCTCTCACTCCACACAGAGATGGGAGTGATGTCACCATACACGAGGCACAAAACAGACCTATTGTACATGTTTTTAGAGGTAGAGGACACCGGAGCACCTGAAGGAAACCCATGCAGACACTAGGAGAACATGCAAACTCCACTAAGAAAGGCCTTGTTCTGACTGGGATTCGAACCCAGGACCAGGAGTGAATCTCATTTGTGCAAGTGGCTATATTTGTGTGTCGTTTTGGTCATTGCCTTCACTCACGCACAGTCACACCTTTGTCGAAATACAATATGTATAATGTTGACTTCGTCCATATAATTTGCTTATAATCTTATGTAGGTAAGTAAGTAATGTTTATTTATATACCGCCTTTCACAGACCAGGGTCACAAAGCGGTTTACAATTGTTATTTTTTTGGGCATTTGTCTCTCACTCCACACAGAGATGGAGCGGGGCCAGTACAGGAGGCACATGCCAGACCTATTGTACATATTTTTAGTGGTAGGGGAAACCGGAGTACCCGGAGGAAAC
This sequence comes from Knipowitschia caucasica, assembly GCA_964034765.1. NCBI lineage: Eukaryota > Metazoa > Chordata > Actinopteri > Gobiiformes > Gobiidae > Knipowitschia > Knipowitschia caucasica. Next base: position 11,462,176 of record OZ035840.1, read on the forward strand.
CTACGCAGACACGGGGAGAACATGCAAACTCCACTCAGAAAGGGCCTGGTCCGACCGGGATTCGAACCCAGGACCTTCTTGCTGAGCGGCGAGAGTGCTATCCACTCAGCCACCGTGCCGAGTGGTGGACATTGGTTAATTTTTTCAAAACATTCCAGGATTACTACCATTTGTTCTTTAGAAAGGACACACTATGACTCCGTTCCATTAAAAGTATACCTGCTGTTGTGGTATACTGTTGTGTTGATATTTTCAATCATTGTATTTTACTGTGTTGTACTGCAGCTTATTAAAAATCCCGCCTGTGCCCTAAGCTTGCCCATTCGTGCAGATTCAAGGTGAAGAACACATGTCCATACAAAGCACTAAAAGCATTGCACACACCCGATAGGATTCCAATGTGTGCTTCAATCCATCAGTCTGCAAGCCCAGGGCAGCTGTGGCTTCAGTAGCTTAGGTTCCCCACCAAGTCTGCCCAAAGAAGACCGGGTAAGAGACAGTAAGAAAGATTGTAACATTATGCCATTTCTTTTGTGGCTTGAACAATCCATGGGTTTCAAAATGATCCGATTGTCGTGTCGTCATTCACAGATCTTCTTCAATAACAGTTTCAAAATAAAATATATATCATTGAATAAATTGAAGTCGTCAAAGTGTTGCATATAAAAGGACGCAGAAAGCCACGAATATGTCTGCCATTAATAATGCATCAAAGATAATGTATGGAACGCCACCAAGCTTTAGATAGTAGGCGTTCTGTTTACAAACACACAAAGGGCCTATACTGCTCATAATTTGTCATCTTCATCATAGCCAACATAAAAATAGCCTATGATGCGGTGTATTTTCTGTTGCTAATTAAAGCCATGTTATTTGAGTATAAAAAAACAAACCCAAAAACAACACATTTCAACCTTTCAAGCCCTTTCTCTAGAAGGCAACTGCTCGGCCCTCATGTTGCGCCTCGGAGTGGAGTTTATTTTGAGTGCGCTCTTGCTATAAATGGATTTTGTTGCAGCGTTAGTGTAAAACAGAGTGACTTTTAGCCCGCTTTCACCCTCCCACCCAGCAGAGCGGCGCCGCGAGATGCCACACACTGTGAGGAGTTAGCACCAAAGACAGGAGCGCGTTCCCAGACTTGGCAGGGGAGGGTCTCTGGGTACGCCGGGAACAATCGTCTGTACGCGGAGCCCACCAGCCAGAAAACATGAGCAAGCTGGCAGTCAGACAGTGGCAGAAGAAAGAAGCAGGAGGAGGAGAGGAGGGATGGACAGACAGGAAGTGTACTGTGCATCTAAAGTGGGAATAAAGGGGGAAAATGATACAGTAGAGACGAGGAAGATTGAAGTGAGATGATGGGAATAGCCTGGACTTTGCACTGAAAAAAGTATAAATAAAACATGGCTTCATGAATGGGTTTGCAATGCGTCTCTACAAACCTTGTACTTGCTCTTGAATAATGCCTGTTTGTTTTCACTGAAATATGTTACTTTAATGTTCATTCTGATCCCCTTTTGTTTCTGCAGATTTGGCTCTAATGTAATCTCCCTGGTTCCGATATCTATGTTTGGAATTACATGTATGTACGTGAAGAGGCACATCAAGACCTGGTGGAGGTTTGGGCTGCGGGTGGTTCTCTGCTCTGTGTGCAGATGGCTCCTCGGATGGCGCTTCCTCTGGTGGTATGCGCGGCACTCGGCCTCATGCTCTTCTCTGGTTTTATCCTTTTAGTGTGTGCACAAAACACTAGTGCAAACCGTTTAACTCTCCAGTCCACAGTCACAAGTGCATGTACTTTGAGATGTCATAACCAATCCAGGATCAAACCCTTTCTATTCACGTTGGTAGGTAACTATGGAAACCGGAGCCTACTGAGACAATTACGGCAGATGCATTTAAGAGCACAGGGAAAATCCATGTTGATTAGAAATGTTTGTTTTTAAAACCATATAGGCTTCTCATTAAGGAACAGTGCCTCACTACATGCGTTTCATTGTCTTGTGTTTTGGTTTTGTTTTGTTACGTGAGGCAAAATCAGGAAACGGGTTGCATTTGGTGAAGGATAACGTCTTCCCGATGGAACCAAAGTGATCTCATTATTGAAAAAAAGCAAGGCAAGGCAAGTTTAATTGTTTAGCACAATTTCATACACAAGGCAACTCAAAGTGCTGAACAAAATAAGAAAGCATTAAAATCATAAATAATCACAGTACATTAAAAAGAAAGATACAAATATAAAATCCCTCAGTTGTTTGCACAGCTAAACAGAACTGTTTTTAGCCTGGTTTTAAACACTGTCAGAGAGGAGGCCTGTCTCACACTTTCATGAAGATTGTTCCAGATTTTAGCGGCATGAATCTGAAAAGCAGCCTCCCCATGTTTAGTTCTGACTCTGGGCACTAACAGGAGTCCAGTCCCTGTGCTCCTCAGAGTCCGGGCTGGTTCATATGGGACTAACATGTCACTAATATATTTTGGTGCGAGGCCATGGAGAGACTTGTAACAAGCAGAGCTGTTTTAAAGTCTATTCTCTGAGCCACAGGAAGCCAGTGCAGAGACCTGAGAACTGGACTAATGTGGTCGTACTTCCTGGTTCTAGTCAGGACTCGAGCTGCTGCATTTTGAATGCACTGCAGCTGTTTTACAGCCTGGTTGGACAGACCTGTGAGCAGGCCATTGCAGTAGTCTAACCTACTGGAGACAAATGCATGGATAAGAATTTCTAAGTCTGAGTAACGCATTGGGTAACGACATTATGCTGCATGGTGGTGTGTTAATGATTATGATAGATTAAAATAGTGATATTGATGCAAGTGATTATTATTCATAATCACTGCTAAGGCAAAGTTATGGCATCGAAAGGTCAGACCGGTTTGAGAGCAATGCCGAATTGAGTCCGTTTTTTTTGCGTACTCTGCATTCTACTGTTTTTTATATAGTCACAGATGAAGCAAATAATACGCCACCACTTCACATTCCAGCCTGATCCCGGCTCCACGGCCTTGATACGAGTGTTTTCATCTCCTGTTGTGTGTTCTTCACGTTTTCTGCATGAGCTGCTGCCGAGAGGAGGGGGCGAGGAGGAAGGGGAGGCACGTTTAAATTCTGTGACATCTGTTCATTACAACAAGAGTGTGTTTATTTTTATACAGCCAGCCACAAGCAGAGAGCTCGACTGGCACCGCTGCCTAATGTACCAGCCCTGCTACCACCGCCGCACAGCCAATGAAATATTAACACACACTCACGAGCAGCAGCGCGAAGACGGCAAGACAGGACAAAGAAGGGCACAATGGGAGATCGAGATAAAATGTGACAAAAGTGTCCCCCGCAACGCCACGTTACTCATGCAATAGTTGCATATAGAATGAATTAAAGGAAGCCTTGTTTGTCCCACAGTGAGAAGAGGGCGGGGGGAGTATTGTAATGGAAAAGTTTACAGTAGTGGGAGAAAACGCCGATGCAATGAGATTAGGATTAAGGTGTATAAAAGCCAATAAAAAAATGTATTACAAGACATATGATTTTATATTTGTGCTCATGTTTATTGTGTGTGTGTGTGTGTGTGTGGAGGAAGTGTGCCTGGATAGGTCTCTGCTCAGACTGCTGACTTTGCACTGACTTTGGCTCCAGATAAAGCGGAAGAAAATTTACACATTTACAGAAGCATACATTTCACGTTTAAGCAGATGAACTGTGAGACAAGTTTTTACATTGAGAATCTTCAAATCCCGGTCAAACAACAGTTTATCTGCGCATACAACTGAAGGACAATATCTGCATTATTTTAATAAGCTGTGATCATTTTGTATTTATATCTAATCTGTGTATGATTTTAAGTTTCCTTGCGTATGAACCGAGCTATAACAATAAACTTGCCTGGCCTAGCTTTCATCGATTGTTCTTTGATACATTCCACACTGAATAAATATAAAATTTTTACTATACATATTATTGTATTGTTGATATTAAAGATTAAAATGTATTATTCATGTGCTTTGACAGCACTGGAGTGTCGTTGTACCATCATTCATTTTGATGTGTTATGCCAATAGCTGTCTGAAATACTTCTTTCTAAATAAATAGTATACATTAGGATATCAAATACTAATAGGCCTTCACTAAAGCCATGCAAAGATTCTATATGCAAGGGGAATTTTTAGGAACAAAGTGATGCTTGATAGAGTTCGGATTAGATAACATATAAATACAATGTGAATCTATTATTATTAGAACATCAAGTATAGATAATGTATTCTTTCGACTGGCTTAACCCAAATGTGTTTCTGATGTAGGCAATAGAAAATATAGACAGAATATTATAAGTATCTAAAGTAAGAGTAAAGACAGAAACCTGCTGTGTGCGTGAGAGGGAAGAGGAGCGTGAAGCCGGGTTTGGATCTACTGGAGCGTGGAAACAGGTTGTTCGACATGAAGATGTTTCTGTCTGGATTGTTCGGTGATAGAGAAAGAGCAGCGATGACAAACACAACACACCTCGCAAATAAACGCCACTGGGACAAGAACAACAACAAGCAACTTTGAATAGGCTTTGGTCACGCAGCAAACATGAAATGTAAAGAGTAAGCAACAAAAAGTGATATTTTGGTCAACTAAGCCTAAATTATCCAACACAAATGACACTGTCATGTGTCCCATTACTGGCATTTTCCCAGATTTAATTATAAAAATGGAAGAGTTGAGACTGAATTTGAATTCAAAGTTATCTCTTTCATACAAATGCAACCTAAAAGCATATAATCAACAGGCCAATGTTACTAATAGATGACAACTTGATAGGTGTTTGAATGGTAAACACTTCTCCCTCTCAACAAGGTGGTCCTCAGCCTGCTTCGCTGGCAGAGTTCATAGAATTATTCAAAAGTACCAGTGGAGGTAAGTGCATGCAGACCCAGAGATGGGTCAAATGCACATACCTCAAATGCATTGATAATTTGGGATTATTCTCCTCTTTGTCATTAGTGCATCAAATGATCTTCTGAGGTGTTGAAAAGTGTTGATTATGTGAGATTTCATAACACTTTTAAGCAACTTTTGTTATAGTTAAACTCATCATTCTATCAATGTGCAGAAGCCAGTACTTTTCACTTTTGTTTTGTCTATCTGAAGGCCAAGCTACATGGCACCGTGGAAGCTGCTGATTGGAGGTCTCCATGCCTCCGCTCTGTATAATACACTTGCATTCTGTGTTCGTGTGCTTTGTTCGTGCTGTCTCTACCATCGACAATAAAACATGTCTTCTGTCTGAATTATAGACGCGATCCCAGACTTTGTCATCTTCTTCAGGTGGTGGAGGATGCGGGCCTTGTCTGTAACATCTAGTGAACAGAAGACTTTTTACACAAAAAGTGTTATTTTTTTAAGCCAAAACTGAAAAACCTCAAGAGAAACCATGCATCTGGACCATCTGGACACATGGACAATCTGCACAGCCCCTGATTCCAGTCAGGCTGTGAGCTGCTGAGACATGGACAATACCATCGTCCTCTTTTGCAAGGACATCATTTGGAACAATTGGATTTCTGAATTTGGACATAATTTGGACTGAATTGAATTGCTGAATCTGGACACTAAAGCTGAAACGTGTGATTGAAAGACACGTCACAGAAGAATTCATGGCTCGACACAAATGCAGCCTGAAGAATCAACACTGAGAAGTGGGAGAGACTGTTTTCAAAGCAATATCTGGAACCACCATCGACTGATGAAGTTTGGTATTTTACTGAAGATTGTTGACAAGTTTTATGAAAGATCTGAAAATGTTTTATGAGTTTTCTGAGTTTTTGAAGTATTCCGAGTTCTGAGTTTTTAAGTACCGAGTGAAGTACCGAGTTTTTGAGTTTAAGTATTGAGTTATGATGTTATGTTGCTGTTTATCGATCCTGATGGTCACATGTGAATGTGTGACCAGAGGGGGGAATGTGAGATTTCATAACACTTTTAAGCAACTTTTGTTAAAGTTAAACTCATCATTCTATCAATGTGCAGAAGCCAGTACTTTTCCCTTTTGTTTTGTCTATCTGAAGGCCAAGCTACATGGCACCGTGGAAGCTGCTGATTGGAGGTCTCCATGCCTCCGCTCTGTATAATACACTTGCATTCTGTGTTCGTGTGCTTTGTTCGTGCTGTCTCTACCATCGACAATAAAACATGTCTTCTGTCTGAATTATAGACGCGATCCCAGACTATGTCATCTTCTTCAATTACATAAACAAATATTAAAATTTCTCAATACATTTATATTTAATATATATTAAAGTCCCCTGAATGGTCAGGACAAAATAGAAGTGGATATATTTGATATTTCTTATAGCTGCAATATTATTTTAAAAAATAGTTGCTGTAAAGTAGTTCCAACTATTGGCCCATCCATTTCTACTCTTGGACAAAACAGATTCCTGGATGTCTCAAAATCTGCCCCGTTCCTATGAAAGTCACCATTCTCTGCACCGACATCATTAAATCTCAGCATCAACAAGAACCCCCACCCCCTCCCACACTATCTCCCCCCCTACGGCCCCTCCCTCCCCCCGCACTCCCCTGTTCCCCCATGGGACGTCCTGCTCTGGAATGCCACTCAGGGGGAAGAATCTCGCTCGAGGCGCTCAATATGTCACATGTTTGGGAACAGGGAGAGTGGTGGAGAGGTGTGGCAGGTACGTGGAGCCAGCATCAAGAGCACGGCAGGTTGGCCACAGATTTACACTGAATTTAGAGGCGTGAATGAGAATCCGCTGTAACATCTGGTCACGCTCAAAATGACTTGACATCATATTATAATTCCAGATTCAAGCAGCCTAGTCCTATCCCTATTGACTGGGTTGGATTTAATTGGCGAAATAACACTGGTTTCACTGTTTAAAAAAAATATCAATTTCTGATTACAAGAAACATAAAGATTAACAAGACATTGAGTAAATATAAATGCAACAACTACAAATCAAGACAAGGCAACTGACAGAATAGTATTTTAAATATAAATATGGTAGGATTTTTATTTTCATTTTTACAGCCACAGTGTAAAAAAAGACCATAAGAATAAAATACATTGTAGCAGAAGTTCTAATGCGAGCAGGTGGATATAAAACACCAAAACAGAAGTACATGACCATACATTACAAATATCATTATGTAACCATCCAACCAAAAGTTCTAACATTTAAGTTGTGTAAAGCCTAGCGCACGTCGACAGAGTAACTGGAGACTAACTAGTTGCAAGGCGGCTTTTGGCAACTGAGAGTAGATGATGGAGATGATCAGTTGCTGAAATCGGTCGATGTGCGCGCTCTTACAACTGGAGATAAACAGTCGATCTCCGGGTTCAGTCAGTTGCCCGTGTTCTACTTCTTGGCAACTAGTTGTCCTCAGATCCGGAGATATGACCCGATGTGCGCGCTCCTGATAGATCCATGGCGCGCTCCAACGACGTGTGTGTATTGTGTGTATTGCTCGCCCTCTACAGTTTATGCCAGAAAACACACTGCAGTTGACGGCCAGTTGCTGTCAATGTACGCGTACGTTATTCCCGAGACTGGCCTGCTACTAGGAGTTGCCCGTTTTCGCCAGATTGTGCGGGGCAGCAACTCATATGCGACGGATATAATCAGTTGCCAGTCCGATGTACGCCAGGCATAATGTTTGTTGGTTGGTTGCCAGATCATCCCAGTGCGATTATCTTTAAGTTACTGAATTCAAAGGTGTTGTGGCAATTGTTGAGAGTGACTGTAAGCAGCCTAGGCTGTAGCTTTAGCTTGATGTGTGCTCTTGAAAAAATAAACAGATAGAATGTCCAGACTTACGGAATAACAGAGAAATGTGGAGGTTTCATGGTTCCAAACGAACAATTTCAATCCCACATCAAATGCAGTTTTCCACAAAAAAGCACAGTAAAAAAACTGTTGGGCCTAAACCCAGGTCAGCTTCCACATTACACTCACCGGTTCCCCCTACTGTCATTAAAAGGAACAGCACTTTACCTTGCCCCACCAAAACACACAAATTAAAGCATAGGTGCCTACCAAAACATGATTAACTTAGCATTTTCTTAATGGGAAATAAAACGGCCTCTACAGAATTCCTTTAAACATAAAACCTTAAAATCTATCTTATATTTATAAAGAGGGTCAAAAAACCATAATAGTGTTGCGTACAAGTTGCTATTGATTAACACGATAAGAACCTTGCGTTAATCTATATTTCATAATAAATATTTCTGATGAGGTTTTGTAGATAAGCAACAAAATGGGATTAAAGACATTATCATAACATTATATTACATTTCACCAGCGGATCGATAAATCACAACACATCATAACCCTATAACTCCGCTTGCTGGAAGAACAGACCGTTGCTGGATAAAGGCCCTCTCCTGTTCTATATCATGAACAAACAATGGCGTATGAAGCTCAAATGAGTAGATTAGGGCTGCTAAAGGGTGCAGATTAAACAGCCTGGGTCACAAAGGCCTTTTAAAAGAGGAGTACAGAGAGAATTACCACAGCATTAGCGAACCCTCTCCACCAGCGCATAAGCCATTCATCTGCATGTGGTTGCACAATCAGGACCAGGCAGCCAGCCCCCTCTCGCTCCCCTCTGCGTTACCGCGGCTACGGCGATGTTAACACGAAGAGATGCTTTGTTATTCATAGATCATTACCAGCAGCCAAAATATGTCATCAGGTAATTGTCAGTTGTCATTTGTCTAATAGGTGTATTTTTACAGACAGATCAAACAGGCGTCAAATGGGACGTGAGAGTTAAGTAAACATACACAGGGTGGAGATTGAGGCTAATTACAGGGTTTCAGATCATGTCACGGCACTGTATAAATAGACTGTGTTCGATGGAGGTGTTGGAATGAAAAATACTAGTGGTAGATCAGTGGTAGTTTTGGAATTATACACAAACATATCACATGATTCTAAAATAAAACACTTTTTATTTACGTCTTTTTTGAGGTAAAAGTAGGTCAAAAAGAAAAATGCTTTGGCCATTTACCCACACTCAACACGTTTGTATAATTTAGTAAAAAAGGTTGGAAAGATTGTCACCTTAAAATTTCTTTTATTGTATATGCTAATTTAAAGCAAATGTATGTATTTAGGAATGTTGCTATCATAATATGTATGCTTTTCTTGGTATGTGTGTACATTTGCAAGCCATAGACATATTTCTGTCATCACGACACATGATAGACTACAAGTTACTTCTATTCTATGCTCCCTTCAATTAGATGTGGAGAGTAAACAGCAAGAACGCATACTATCTAAGCCACTAATGTGATAAAACACCTATAAATACAATTCTAAAAATCAGAAAAACTACCATCATGATGTTTGAATCGACTCGAGAGCAGGTTTGAATTCGGTGGGCGGAGTGATTCCTTTGTATTAAACCAGAGAAAGGCGAAAAGGGCAAAGGCCAGGAGGGCATAATGTGTTGACCCCATTTGCCACTCAATTTGGCAATTCCTCCGAGCACGCCACCTCTCACCAACACTGACATCCGACGACAAAGTGAGGGCATTCTTACCAACTCGATTGGAAATAATAACAAATGTAAGCAAATATATATTGGCTGAACCACACTTGCCTCTCAGATAGGAGCAGTTGATCTATAGGGAGCAATGGAACCAATGTCCATGAATAATAATAGTTGTCCATAAATTGAGGACATTTAAGTGATAAAATGTTGGGAAATGTTTGTGAGAAGCCGGGCTCAGCGATTCATGGATAAATTCTGCTACTTTGGCGCATAAAGGGTTCATCTAGGGAACCAAACTCTTTTGTTGCGCCATAAAAAATGTTGTGTGTCTTAACAGAAAGATAAATTATAAAGTGACATTTTGTGAACAAACATGCTGTCTTTATCTTATTTGAAAATGTATAGATAATGAAAGGGTGGTACTCTTTTTTTCATACTATGTGAAAACTTGAGATTGAGCCAAAATGATCGGAAAGGACATGGATTTTATTACATCGTTATTTTGGGGGTTTCATAGTTAGAGTTAGGTACCCCAGCTTCTTATAAGTCCCTATTATCTATAAAGAGGAATACATTTTGATCAGGCCAAATATGACCAGGTTCTAATCAAAATCTTGCACAAACTGTCCCTTTAAACGGATTAAAACTATAAACATAAACTTCCATAAATATTGGCCATACAATTACCATCTGGGAGTTATTTTAGATATTTAATCTCATGTATTACTCCTTTAAAACTTCTTTTGTTTGGCTCGTGCTGATTTTCCAAGCAAGTCTATTTATCAAACTCCACTGCTCCAACTTCAGTGCTTTCCAGGGGGATGCAAAGACACGGGTTGACACACACATTGGCTCCTCTCCTCAGCCTCTTCAGATTAGCCGGATTAGCAGGCGAGGCGAGTGCTAAAGCTGGCTAATTCTCACCCGAGCACACGGAGAGCCCAGCGGATCGGGGTTCCTCCTCCCAGCAGCTGTGACAGTGGGAGAGGCAGAGGAGAGAGGGTCTTCTGGGACGGCCCACCCAGCAGCAGGCCAAAGCGGGATTAACAAGAGGATTTCTGTGGTTAAGAGGGAGAGTGATCGTCAGGTAGAGTCTAAAGGCAAACGAGGAGTTATGGTGAAGAGAAAATTCACTTTGCAGAGCTCTTAATGATAACGGGATTAATGTGCCAGCTGGCCAACATGAGTGTGTATAAGAAAACTACAACACAGAAGAAGCACGTAAAAAATATTTGTATTATGGCCCCTCACAAAAATCACACTATGCATAGACCCTTGGCTTGTCAAGCTGGCAATAACAAATTTCATAAATGAAGCATATTGTAATCTAAATCAGTGTTTCCCAACGAGGACTACGTGGACTCGAAAGGGTATGCAAACATATTTACATGGGAATTATGTAAACTAAGTATTATAATTTGCTTGTAAATATTGATAGTAAGAGGTTCTTATGGCAAGTTATACATCATTTTAAAGAGTCTCTATAGAAAACAACCACATACATGTATTTTATTATAAACCTTGAACCCATAATTCAATCATTAATACTTGGTCTATCAGTCAATAATGCAATAACGAACATTACTAACTTTTATGTCCAGTTTTAGTTCAATGTCATTTTCATGTAACTTTGTTCATGAAAATCAACCCTTTTTTTACCCTAAATAATAAAATGATGTCTAAAGAAAATAACCAGATTAGAGTGGACTTTGCAAGCAACAACTAGCATGCTAATGGCACTATTGGTTCTGGGACAATTTCAAATAAGAAATTACAGCCCACATCTGGACCCTACAGCCGTTAGTGCATGAGAAACAACACTATTCAATGCCCCACTGCAACACTTGCTAGAGATAAATTGATTGGTTCTATGATTTGTTCTATATTTGTGTTTGTTATATCTTATTATTACACAGCTCCTCACAGCAGCAGTAGAACACTCCATTGATTTGAATGTGATTTCAAAACGTTCTACCGCTCATTATTTCTTGATATCTGACCTCTGGCATGGCAACGCATCCTCTACTTGTAATTCAGATGTTTAGATTTCTCCGCAAGTAGTTCCGGCCACTTTGTCGACTACTGGCCACGCTCAATAAACGCAAATATCAAAAGTACTTGTCCCATGCTTTTTGTCACATTTAAAGGTATGTAGGGGGATTTCGCCAAATTTTAGGAAAGAACCGCCCTCTCCACTTTTTGACCAAATCTCCCTGGTCTTATTTGACGAGGACGTATCACCAGAATGATTGAGAATCGGGAAGACCAATAGTCTTGATGATCCATCCGGAGATAGAAAATCCTCCTATATACCTTTAAGTGAATAAAAACAACAACTAAACACATGCCATAAATTACATTTATTGGATTATTCAATACTAAAAGATTTGTTATTATTAGTTGCTCAATAAATTAATCAGTCACTCTCAGCTCTTTGTCTGAGTCATCTCAATGTACAGCTTGCAAAAAGTTTCCTCAACTAGTGCGAGAGAGCGTCCAAAGAGCTGTGGAGTAAAAAGTAGAGGCGCCAAGTTGTCCGAGTGCAACAATGCTGACAATGGAAAGTCTCATATATGGTTTGGCGAAGCAGCGTTCCACCATGGCACAGACGCAATAGTCCTAAATGACTGTTGATATTTCCATCCAACTCCACTAATCAATCCCTCTGCGGGGCCTATAATAGATGTTGGTTGTCGTGGAGGCTGCTGGAAACACGATTAGTTTTGCTTGTTCTGTTGCTGCTGTTATTTGGTGTCCAACCGAAGCCAAGTTTGTCCGTGCCGACGCCAGCGCTTTACAACAATATTTACTACTTCAGCTGGACGAAAACCTGTGTGATATTTTGGCTAGGCCCCGAGGCAAGAGACAATGAGCGAGAAGATTTCCCAGCAGTGTCCCGTCCCAAACACACAGCTCATTCATCTTAAGTTTTGGGCCCACTTTGGGAGCAAAATGCATCTATCTCAACCACGGTAAACACAAGGAAATGTTGTAAAGAGGGAGGGAAAGGAGATGAAAAGTGTGAGAAATAAGAGGAATAGGTAAGGAAATGAAATCTGTTGAAAGAAGGGTTGAATAATGGAGAGGAGTGGGGGAAAGACCGAGGAACTACGAAGATACAGTCAAAAGGAGAAGGGAGAAGAAAGGGGGAGATGTGTCATTGTGGGAGAATAAAAATTAAAATTCTACAGTGAAAGTGAGTGAGTTTGTTTGACCCCCAAGAACAAGAGTTTGAGTATTCCTCTCTGTGGATGTTTATATTTCCTCCATCAACCCAAAACATGCATTATTGGGAAAATCCTTCAGTTCAAAGGCTGAAGATCTTGTCTCCAAAACTCTGTATCGCAGCTTCTTCTCACAGTTTGACCGAAGAGGTATTGAAGGAGAGTCAATTATGAGAAGGAAGAAGAGAAGGAAGGTTTAGTACATCAAATAGAGATGTCCACTGTGGGATGAATAAAGGTTCTCTCATTGTGTTGTCTCTGAGTGCACTTAAAAAGGTAATGGTGGCAGGGGCATCAACAGTTTCTATTCCTTCAGTCTTAGGGCAACTGTGACCAGAGTCGACAACAACCACTTACTGACTAGTGTCGACTAGCCATTGGCTGTAGGAGTGGTTGTAGTAGTGGAAGTAGACAGAGAGTCAGAGGATGTACGACACTAGACACAGATAGCAAGACAGCAAGGGACAGTAGGAAGAGGCACAGAGGTGGAGAGAGACAGACACATTGACCCGAGAGAAACAAGGAGAGAGAGGGACAGACATAGAGAGATGTAAGAGAGACAGAGAGAGGCCAGGGTTTGGGCAGAGGACAATGCTGCAGGAGCTGGCAGAGTCTGGGCTCGTGCCAGAGGGAATAGAGTGCCACATGGTGCCCCTTCTGAGGCGGGACGGGCCTGGAGGGGCCAAGGCCAGAATGCATGTGGGCATGTGCTGTTGTGTCTGCTCCTCTGCATGCAGACACCACACGGACACACGAAAGGAGGGCACGCAGAAAACAATTAATCATTCATGTATATTTTACATATACATCACATATAAGTCATCCCTATACAATGCATCATTATACTAGTCTGGAAACCCCTACTGCTCATTATGGCATACAGTATTTATGTCTTAAAGGCACTTGTAGTTAGTTAAGTGCAATTATAAGGCATTTCACACTGACCAAAATTCACGTAGCGCCTGGTCCTTTCAGACTGAGCAACATGACTGGTGTGTCAGAACAACTCTGCAATTGGCCCTACTTCTACCCTACACTTTTCCCCAGGATATTCTCTGTGTGAACACGCAGACCAACTGAAGACATTTTGACAGCAAAAACCTACACTCTGTTATAGCACCTCCTAGCAACGGCTCACATGGGGTTCGGGTGAAGAAGGTAAAGAAGGTAAAACTACACACAAGCCACATGAACGACAGCATAACAAGCCTTGTCAAGCTGTCAAAGTTTTGATGGTACATAATTGACGATTAACTCTCCATATTCAACTATGATGTGATTCCTCTTGGGTCCTGTGTTTGAAAGTTGGAAGTGTGTTTCCACTCTTTGTTCTGACAGGCTTCCGACATGGCTCTCTTCTCCACTGACCACCGGCCGGCAATTGGCGCAGGCAGCCCAGTAACCCACATAGGTTGGCAGAGCAGCTGATAAGGCACGTCATGCGTGATGTCACAAGACGCTTCTGAGGAAGAAGAAAGTATATCGTCGAAACAAGTCATGGTAATAACATTGTCTGAAACCAAATAACTATATTCTACTAAGAAGACTTGATGAACCTTCCTAAAGTAATCTGTATTCATAATCATGAAGCGCAACTGGACCTTTTGTACATGTTTTTAGTGGTGGGGTAAACCGGAGCACCAGGAGAAAACCTACGGGGTTGCAAATATGCTTACACGATGCACAAGCGGAAACCGTTCTGCCACAGTCCCAGTGTAGGGTACAAAGAAAGATCTCTTATCTACATTGAAATAAAAGTAAATTCTATATAGAGGCATTGCACAATATGTAGCACACATTTGATGTGCATGGGAAACGTCAAAGATGACTTGAGCAAAAGTGATGCTCCACACACTCCACACACAAACCCAAAACTTCACTTTTCAAACAAAAAACAGGAAAAAAGAAAAAACAGAAGCAAACTTGGCCTTTCCAATCAGCACACTAACCCGACATCAGATATCTTCCCCTTTCCGTAATGTATGTAGATTCATGAGAGTGTGGCTGTTTATGTGAAGCAAAGACGGGAGGGAGGGGGGGCGGAGGGGCTGGGCTGGGGCAGTGGGGGGTGCAGGCGAGTCCCACTTCTCTTTTGCATCTTAAATTCCTCAACATCTGTTCAACCCCGGCAGCAGCAGCAGCAGTAGCAGCAGCAGTAGCAGTAGCAGCAGCAACAGCAGCAGCGGCGTCTTTTCGTCTTTACGCACGATGAGCCCTGGTTGCAACCCTTAATTAGATGGAGACAGACATTCACTTTCCGACAACAATTTCAGGTTTAAAACGATCCGATGAACGCAGGAAGTGTACAGAGAACCCATTCACCTGCAAAATCCACACGTTTCCCCCCCTCTTCTTCACTCTGCGCAAAAGAGAAACCTCCCCAGACGCTTCCCCCCAAATTACCGCCCGTAAAACAATGGCTTTGATCAAATGCGCCACAATGCAGGCAGCAGGTCATGTATTAGGCGAAGCAACCAACTAGGTCAAGCCGAATGACCCGGCAGTCGGTGCGCTTCTGTGCGTCCCGGCGAAGCCTCCCAGAGCGCACTGAGCGTCACGGTGAGATATAGGTTAGCGTTGCCAGGTTGAGCGTCAAATGAATGAATGAGTGAATGATAAAGGCTTTTTGAAATATTAAAGTCCCGTGTGCCAGTGTTTGTTTGCAAGCTGCAGAGATTTTCAAAGCCTAAACATGCAGTACAGTGCTCGCGAGGGAAGAATACAGAGAGAATAGGTGCATTTTTAAAGCTAGGGAAGACTATAGGGATTTCATATGTATGGGATTGAAAAGCAATGTTTTTAATTGAGTTTAATTTCTAAGCGATAAAGTAATTGCCAAGAAGTACAGATCTAAGAAAAAAATAAAAAAAATCAATACATCTTCTGCATGTTCCAGCTTCTTCCCAGAATATATATCGTTTGCAGGACATCGCAATATGCTTCTCCGCACAAGCTGTTGTCAGTCTGACCAAAGCCCTTTAATTTAGCACTTTTTTTTTTTGG
The DNA here is from genome assembly GCA_964034765.1 of Knipowitschia caucasica. Classification (NCBI taxonomy): domain Eukaryota; kingdom Metazoa; phylum Chordata; class Actinopteri; order Gobiiformes; family Gobiidae; genus Knipowitschia; species Knipowitschia caucasica. The sequence goes on from OZ035840.1 coordinate 11,477,907, forward strand.
ATGGGTTTTATGGTGACAATTGCTTCCTGTACTTTGTTGTTTGTTTTATTTATGTACTTGTCTGGTTCACACTGGGGTAGTTTTACAAATGTATTCCAAACGGGTTTTACTGCAAATGGCAAGGAAACAGAATCTGAACAACAACAACAACTTATTCTTGTGTAGCCCTAATTCAGGCATGACTTCCTGTTGTTGATTTTAGTCCTCTTTCTCTTATAAAGTGTCAGGGCTCCACCTTTTCTTTTTCTGTGTGGCACCACATCTCTGGCCATATACATAATGGAGACTATTGCTCATTAAAATGGATAAAATACAATGTTATTATCCATTCATATTATAATGAGTCATGTCCAGGAACTTGAATCAATATGCGTTTGTAAGGGAGTCACTATAGTAATGAAGCTACATATGATTAATAGCAACTTCAATCACTATAAGAAAAATATGTCCACCCAATTGATCCTTCATATAATCAAAATTAAAACTAAAATATTGATGTATATAGCAAGCTGTATTGTATCTGAACTCCTCTCCAACAGGTTCATTGCACAAGGCCACAGTCTGAGTGACCGCTTTTTTCTACAGACCATTCCAGTCTAATTAAAGTCATAGGGGTGATATTAATTGCTTACATATGGACACATTTATCTGTTCATGTGGCCATAATCTTTATTTGGATCCCCATTACATTACGGTACGTCGCTTACAGGATGCACCATGTCAAAATTCACAAAAGCGAATCAGCCCACGCAGGCAGGCACGAAACGAGGCTAGTTCCGCTCATGCAACACTTTGCGTTCTCAGTTTTTGCTGGTTGTATATAACGAAAAAACGTTACATTTGCTGAAGGTTTTGCATTCAAACGCAAAGCTCAAATGTATTTTCAGGATTTGTGGGAATTAATGTTACGTACCCTATATTCTTTACTTTGACTTATTTGATTTCTCTGTGATAAACATACAGCCGCAGCTGCCCTGGAGGCGACTCGTTGAAACCAGTCTGCGCCAATGACCTCACAATCAGGGAAGAGTGCGTGACTGTTTAAATAATGAAGGACATTGTATTCAACATATTGTCAGTTCCAATAGGATCTTTTTCGTTTTATGATATGAATGCAAGTCAAGCTTGTGCATAAGTTTGTTTCAATTGACTTTCCAGTTCAAAGGACGTTTCAAAAGTGCCATAAGTTCCATAGTTCCATAGTTATGTTTGTTTTGGAGTTGATCTATTAATCTCCTTCACGACATACATCACGATTGGATTATATGTTAGATTGACTTTTTTGTTGGATTTTTATATCAGTATATCTTCCTTCAGTTTAAAAGAAGCATAATCCTCAGTATGATTAAGTGGTCCTCTTTTCCACCTGATAAACTATTTTACCACTATATGTAAACATGTGGCCTTGAGTACTATCACATCAAAAATAGGTCTTAAAACAAGCTTTTTTTAAGGACTAATTTAGGGCATGCTAATGACCAAAATAGGACCGCATAATTTCAATAGTTTTAAATGAGAACCCAATGAAGGGGCAAATATAATTAACAAAATAATTAAAATGCAAAAAAAATTGTTGTAGTCCATTACTACTGCCAGAGTAGAAACTATACTGTTTCAATGTTTGTATGGACTTGTATGGAGGTTTGTGTGAGATGTGGGATGGAGAACGTTACATCAGTAAATGACAGTGTTTAAAGACAACAATGAAGAAAGTGCACACTTTAATGATTTATAAAGAAAGAAATGTTGGAGGATAATGGAGCAGAGGATGAAATGTTGGACAGTCAGCGTTAGTCAGGCCTGACAGCATTGACTCAAATTCACAGATGTTATAACAAGTAGCCTATTGTTTGTTGTGCCTTTCAACACGTCTTGTAATCATTCCAACAGTGATTTACAGCTGTCACTATTAAAACCAAGGCTTCAAGAGCCGATTCAGAATGAGTGACACACTGTCTCTTTGTCTTCGAATAAAAGGAATTTCATGCATTTTGATTTTTGATATTATACAGTGACATTTTGCCATTCTTTGTTCATTTGAATTCCTGCTTTTTACTTTTGATAGTTTTAACCTTTTAGACACAATTTAAACAACATCTCTTGAGTCTTGCAAAAGTCAAATGTAACCAATCAGACCATAACAAGCTGTCATTATCGTGATATAAAACAATCCTTTCAGAAAGTTCCCTCTGAGTCCCTATCAGACGCTTTGGGCTGAGAGCTGATTGGTTGAGTGGGTTTTCTGTCTGGAAAAAGATGTGACCGAGGCTAAAAAATAAATGCATGTGAAAAACTAGTGATAGAACCAAACCTTTTTGAGCGAGCAATAGGTACATTGTTAGATTAGAAACATTATGCATCATTTTTGAGAATTATTATGAAAATTAGGCAAATTGTTACTAATTGTTACTAATACAACTGCTCGGAGCATGTGTGATGTCACATGTGGTACAATGACATCATACAGAGACAGGAACTTTTAGTTAAAGGGGCAGAGTTACCTGTTCTCAATAGAAGTTCTCGATATCTGCATTAATTGATCTAAATTTGGGTTTTTGGTGAGGGACCAATGGTACAACATAGCTCAAAAAGTTTGTTCTGCACAACATGTCACCGTTCAATTATTTGTGATTTGAAAGTTACGTACCCCAGCTTTAACTGAACTATGCTACACAACACAATTAACACCAAACAGCTTTCCCTTTCACTCCAACTCTCAAAAAACACTTCCTGGTTCTTTGTTCGCCTGTCAGTCCGCACACTCTCGGTCTCACACTTCGCTCTCTGACGCCAGCCCAGTGTAACCTCTGCCACACGGGGGACACCTCTCACTAACCTGCTGCCGCCGCCTGTGCCGATCCGGTGCCAGTCCTGCGCCGCGGCCTGCCAAAATGCTGTCTCGTCTTTGCCTTCGCCGTGTCAACTCCTCAGCCTGCATATGCCAACCCCGGTGCCCTCCTTATGGGAACAGCCTCAGCGCAGCGGTCGGTGGCAATCCCAGGACAACAATAGGCCAAGGGGATGGATATGAGCTGCCCCGGTCCCAAGACGCGGTAAATCCCTGATCAAGCCTAGGGTAAATAAATAATTAAAAATGAAAGGAGATGAGGTGATGGAGAAGGGGAGGTCAAATGTCAAAAGCTGGGGTTCAAAGATAGCTTACAGTTTAGTGCTTGATACAATTAGTGGATAAGACCAGACGTCAAAACATGTCAAATGTCAAAAGGGCTGCAACGATTTATTCAGATTCAGGAAACTTTATCGATTCCAAAAGAGTAATTAATTTGCAGCAGAATCTCAGAGCAGAACACACAGATTCTACACAATCACACAGTGAGTCAGACCTCACAGTTCACACAGCAGAAGGTTACAATGTAAATTAAAAGTTATGAGATGAATCTTGATCATTGACTGGACTCTACAGAACCTAAATCTTAAGTAAACAATTAGACTATAGCAAAGACAGAGCAATAAAATAGAAAATGTTCCTTATTTTTCTCAATAAAACAGTTCATTTACATATTTTCTCTGTCTGCAATCTTCAGTCAACAGATTTTGACCTTGTTTAGAAAAAGCAGAAATAATACCAGCATCACAAAAATACTCACTGCCTGGTTGACTATTAGAAAATGGTAATTGTTAGTGACAGCCCTACAGTAAATGTCTATGGTTTTGTTGGAGAAAAAAAAGTGAGTCAGACTAGATTAGTAAAACTGTTTAGGCTCATTTATATCATGTCTTGCTTTTTATTGTAATTCCTCAGATTTGATCATAGTTTGTCTCCATACACATATCTTTATAACTCTCTGAACTATTGACCACGAGTGCCTTGGATTTTTTTTGACTTTCTAAGCTCTTCATAATTTGCCTTTACCTAGAACATGGGTGTCAGAGTCAAGGCCCGGGGGCCAGATCCGGCCCGCAAGACAATTTTTTGTGGCCCCTAAAACTATTTTGTTAATTATTATTATTAAGTAGCAGCATTGACGGTAATGGGTGACCGAGGCACGTTAAACATAATCTATTTTCAACCAAATGTAATGTATTCTAACATTTTAACCCAATAACACATCATTAGAATTTAAATAGTTTAATATAAAATGTGTTTAACTTTATACTTGATCCAGTTTTCAATCTAAGCAATAAATGCCTTTTGTTTTCAGAAAAATAAACCAGAAAATAACATATTAAAATACCTTCATAATGTAAAAAACTATTAAAAGAAAATCTCTTGTGTTTCGGCCCCCGACCAGTTCCAAGTTTTTTTAATCGGCCCCTGACCAAAATGAGTTTCACACCCCTGACCTAGAAAATCAACACCCCATTTTTACCTCCATACAGATTGTGAAAACAAATCCAAACTTTTCCAAACAATTCACTCAAAAATGTAGTAAACTGGAGATGGGCGCATAGACATCGAACAGGTCCATAAGTGTTTTCATGTTTTTCCCGTCTCATTATCTGAACAAAAAAATCAATATTCTTTGGCTCATTATTAAGTACTAATAATAATTACTGCCGTCACTCAAAAGTAACATGGCAGTTGAACACCTGAATAGCACATAATTTCTCCAAAGCTTTTGTTGTTTACGTTTGCCAAGACTCACCATTTAATAATTTATTATCTTATTTTAAAATTACCCTCTCATTTGCCAGCACTGTTCTTTTAGCATAGCACAAAGCACAAAGTTGGCACATAGCATATGGCGTTTCATTAGCAAACTTTTTGTTGAATTTCAAACGAGTCTCTCCCACACTTTTTCACTTTGAAGACGCTTTGAATTTGGCATCTTTCAATCTATACTATGCACCAAATTTGAGTTTTGTTTGGGATTTTTTTTTTTCTTTGAAGATGATGCACAAATGGTTAGCCTAAAAGTGTGGAGGAATTGTGATGGGTCTGGTTATGTTACACTGGGATGCAACTTTTATTTGACAAGTTTTGCGATAAATTCCATCCGGCAGAAAAGAGACAAGGTGACTTTCCATCATTTAATGCCTTTAATAGAGTCGACTATTGGGCTTCAGTATAAACAGTTGGGATAAAAGTGCAACATACTACAATCCAAATGCCTTTTCAATACTAAACCACTGAATATGAATAGAACTGCAAAGCGCGTTTAAGAATTTGCGTTTAGGAAGGTGAAAAAAGTTGAAAAAAAAAAATATTCTAAACATTTGAAATCATCTTTTTGGGCTGAACACAACCATGTATAGTCTTAATATTTTGACTTCTAAGGAGAATGGATGTATCAAGATTCAAACTTTTACAACTTGTACTCAATATAAATACAATCATTGCATTGCCCCATTTTTTTTCTGGATTTGTTTTTTTTAAACTTACGATTCCAAATGTAATTGTATTTTTTGAAACATACAATTACTACAATTTCTATTTCCACTGTCCAATTAACACAAACTTGATTGTCTATAGCAGGAGGCCTCTGTCATTTACATATGGACCGAATTGTAACAGTTTAAGAAGAAGAAGGTCCTTTATTTGTCCCACAATGGGGAAATTTCAGTTTGATGCATACACATACACACATCAAGGCAAGCAGCGAACATTACTTCCGCGCTCCTTATAGGCAAAGTGGGTTAAGTGTCTTGCCCAAGGACACAACGACAGCAGACATCAGTGGGAGTCGATGAAGAAGGGCTTGTGGCGGGCTCGAACTCACGACCTTCGGGCCCAAAGGCCAAGACTCTACCAATTGAGCCACTGTCGCCCTGGTCCTGGAAATGTGCTATATATAAATAATCACTACTTACTGGGGACGCAATCATTTCATCTTTGGAGTGACTGAAAACAACAACTGGCATAACTTATACACATGTTTCAAAGCTAAAAAGAAGCACCGAACTCAACTTTAAGAACACATGTGCGCTTCTTTTCTTACAGTTTTGACAAATGCAACATCAGCAAGAACCCCACTAGACCCCCCCCTTCCCAAAACGCTCTATACTCCTCGTGCCATGTGTTTTGGGTGTGTGCGTGTGTGCTCAAGCATGTACAGTCAGTGTGCGCACTTATTTACACGCACAAATCTTTCCCAATACTGTCTGTGCAGAGCGCCCCCCCCCTCCTTTTTCGCCTGTATCTCTCCATGTTATGTGTTTTTTTTTTTTTTTTTTTTGCCTTTAGCAGCAGAAGCACGCACACAAACTCTTTTCGTCTTGGTGGGGGCATCGGTGAATGTGGGGGGGTGAAGTGATCTGTGCTAAAGCCTCCTGTTTGGTGCACTGTGGCTGTCTGCAGGGGTGGGGTGTGCGCGCGCTCCGTGGGTGTGTGTGTGTGTGTGTGTGTGTGTGTGTGTGTGTGTGTGTGTGTGCGTGCGTGCTTCAATGGGGTATATGCGGTGGTGGTGGTGGTGATGGAGGGGGGACTGCAGCAGATGGCATGCCACACTGTGAGGGCCGTCGGCTGGCATCCAGAGGAGGAAGGTGGAGGGAGGAGGAGGCTCAGGGTGCAAGGGGGGAGCAGGGGGAGGAGGTGCGGGGCAGGGGAGGGCCAGCAGGCATCAGCCGAGACGGGCAGAGGTGACTGAGGGACAGCGCGGCGCGGGAGATGGAAAGGGATTTGCAGATTATGCGGCCAAAGGTTGGACAAAAATCTGAAACTGATTAAAAATTACAATTAAGTGTCCGGAACGTAAGCTACAGGTATAGGTCTATTCAAAAAGGGTCTATTGAATTAAAGCTGGGGTATTGAACTTAAAAAAGGGTTACACACACACATTCAACCATGTAATGAAATCATTTCCATAACAAGCTTTCAAATAAGAATTGTTGTGGCCTGATATATTTCACTTGACTGTTTCTGTTGGGACATACAGCATTATTTTTTCACAAATCGAGAAACAAAACCAATAGGAACAACCCCATCTTTAATTGGATCTGGCCATGCTTTTGAATGTGAACGTTGAAATGAAAATGTGCGTCTTTGGAAATTATTTGAAAGAGACTATTGTATTTAGTATACAGTTATGATTAAACATGTTTTCATAATAAATAAACAAGTCCACTTTGTTCTTTAATAAAAGATTTGGTGTTGAATTTGCGACTGTCATTTTGAGTTACAGCATTGTAAACGTCACAAATACAAAGCACTGACATAGCAATACAGAATTGAGCAGCGGAACAGAAGTGGTGAAAATAGAAAGCCCCTTTCATCTGAAAGTCTCATTCTACATTATTTTAGAGGAATCCTACAAACTCCACTCAAGCCTCAGGCCAGCTGGGAGTTGAACCAAGGATTGGTATTTGCTTAGAGGCAGCTGAGGCACATGTTGCTCAATTAAAAGCACATTTTGCATTTTATATGTGCCTTAAATGACATGTATAATTAATAATGTGAATATATAAAACTGCCTTTGTGTGTTGTATGTTACATGTTTAATGTACACATCTTAACCGGTAAATAGTAAATAGGGTTCTCTTTATATTATTCAGAAGTTTGTCCAATAACATTTTTGAGAGAGTTGAGTCAGATCTATGGCCTGGAAGCCAGACTCTAATTTCTAGCTGGAAGTTTAAAAATAGAACTTGGCGGTGGACTTCAGGCCAAGTCAGACCATGGCTGCTCAGAATTGATGAGCTTCTTTATCTTTCTTGCATCTAATTTCTATTTGACCTAAGTGTCATTAAACACTATACTCAGTCTCAAAATAGAATTTAAAGTCACAAGGAACGACTTAATAGGATCAAGAAGAAAGTATTTTTGCTGAACTCAGATGTAGCGTAAAGTGAAAACATTTGACTTAAGTTTTGTCTGTTTTTTTAAAAGAACGTTAACATAGATGAAAAACTACACATTTTGCACAACTTCAACACAACAATGATTTTATAAAATCAATTATAGGTCTCTCTGGGTGCCAAAACTTTTGGATCACACATAAAACGATGGTTGTAATTACAATGTCAACAGGGGGTATTGTGATCGTCACAACAGCATTTGCACAAAAACGACTGGACGAAATGATTGTGGCGTGTAGATGGGCTGTGATGGGTGGTGTTGGCTGGGTTTGAGGGTACACAATCTAGTTCCAAACTTGATTTCAATAGATTATACAAGACTCATAACAATATCAAACAAATAAAAAGGAAAAAAAAACTCTTTTATACAATGTCATGTAATTTGACTTCCTGCAGGGATATGGAGTATTCCTTTAGTCTGGACTTCTCAATACAGTTCATTAGTTAGTCTCAAAGTACTGCACTGAGTTTTGTTGAGTTTAATGTATTTGGCCATTTCATATTTGACGAGTTCAAAGATTAGGATCATGATACACCGACCAATCACAGCTACACTTGACAAGACGTAAACCCATAGTTGACTGAATGCATATGCAGTAAGTGACATCGTCTGCAATGTTTAATACACATTAATTTATGTACATTATTCATGGTAAGTGCACACCGAGGATATTATTAGTTGTGTGGTGTTACTGATTTTCTTATGCTCTGTTAAATCCAGTTTGAAGCCAAAATGTGCTCTTGTGGCTATATGTCCCTCATGTATGTGAACACTTTGAGTACGCGGGAAGATTAGCAGCTGTTTAACTAATATGGATACAAAATATCAACAAATAGACAGATCCACTGGGATGGGTATGAATACACACTCATTGTGCAAATATTTAAGCTTTAATATTTCATCTGGTGGGTATTTGGTAAAAAAAAAAAAAAAAAAAAAAGTATTGAGAAAAGTTATCTACATCTTGTATAATCAAAATTACAATTACTGTCATGAGAATATTTTGGCTTTTTTGCTGATGTTTGTGTCCAAGTAATGGGATTAAGAATGCGTCTATCTATATTATGTATCCATTTGAAATATCAATATTGATATGAATTCATGTTAAAGATGAATGTGGACACAGATCTGCTCTCTGGTCACTTCTTGCACTGACAGTGGAATGGGGTCATATTGAGGGATCAGATCAAGATAGCAATCAGTTAATTTTTTTTCCCCTTAGTGCAATACTTTTGAATGCGTTTACTTTTGAATACTCTGGAAAACGGCCGCAAGTCCTAAGTAACTCTGAAACAGTTGTTGTTTTGTGCTTTACAATTTTTATTTGTATTGCGTTTTTCTACATGAGATGATGCATACAGTAGTTTTGCACTGGTCCAGACTAGAGCGGAGAGGATTCATGGTCCGAACCAAGCGGATCAGCCAAAAATCCACTGGAGGAATGCAACCTTTTGAATGCTAATGAAGCATTTAGCATTTTACTTTGGGCTAGAGCAGAGAAAATGGTCTGAACCAAGCGGCTACTCCAACTTTTGACCCGTCCAGCTCTACCCAGAGACTACTCCACCACTGCTGCTGTGACCCGTCCTGCTCCACCCAGAGGCTACTCCCTCTGTGCTGCTGTGACCCGTCCTGCTCCACCCAGAGGCTACTCCCTCTGTGCTGCTCTGATCCGTCCTGCTCCACCCAGAGGCTACTCCACCTCTTCTGCTGTGACCTGAAAGGGCTGTTGCTGATTATTACTATTTTCAATTTTTTAGAATGATCAATTTTATTTATTTTTGCTGCTACTGGACACCTTAATTTCTCCTACGGGGATCAATAAATCTATCTATCTAGTGCAGACAAACGATGAATCTGAGTCGCATTTAAAAACCTATACACTAAGACACTAAGGCACTAAGTTGAGAGCTGCATTAAAGTGAGTGTCAGTTACTTTTCAAGTTGTAAATAGAGTGAAACTTTTTGAAGACCAGCACTGGTTAGACCTGCCCTGCCTCTTCCTGATTTGTTGATTGGCTCCTTATCATTGGTTTCAATATTCTCCGTCAGCAAACCTTACTGGTCGCCGTTATACCAAGGGAAGGAACCGTTTCAAATATATTATTGTTGTAAAATACTGACTGCACATGTTGGTACAGTATCAAATGGTTTCAAATTGTACATTATTTTGAAAATGAAATGCAATTTAAGTTGCTGACATCTCCTTTAATCCAAGTTCAGGCTCATGTCATCATAGCATGTATATAGTGACTTGAGATTCGGTTGTACAAAGGCAAGACAAAAAATCTTGTCTCTTTTGAACTGTGTGTGACTTGGTTAATACTAGGTAAAAACAAATGTACATATTTTCAAACAGGTGTTGCTTCGATTGCTTTTAAGAATTTCCAAATGTCTAAAAGAAATGCGGTCCCCATTGATGCCAAAAGAGGTTGAAAACTACATGCGGTCGTGTTCCTTGTAGTTCAATTAGAACCGTGATTACAGGTGTAGCCCGCTGCTTTCTGATCATTTCTTTTCCAAACACTCCACTTCTTGCCAACGATACTGACACCAACTGCAAAACTTCTGATCACTGCTTAGCTTTAACGAGAAAAAAAAAAATCCACCCAAGACGCTAGACACCCACCAAACGGTTTTCCGCTAACAGTAGAAGTTGGTGCGTCATCCATCTTGTGTGGCTATGGAGGCTAGCGGCTGGCACCATATCCATCAATGAGCGCAACATTAACTTCCTGGATCGGAACCAACATCCCCAGATCTCTCTCCATCTCCGCTTTCCCTCCCCTCCCTCCGCTAAATACCCTCCAACGCACGCTCGCATTAGTATTCCACGGGCGGAAAACCCCATGTACACCTTTTCCAAAAACGCTCTCTGAATTTGGAGTCGAGACCCGCAAGTATGCATCGGTACGCGACCGTGTTTGAAAGAATCTTTTACGTAAGGTTTTAGCGTTTTTTAGTGGTGTTTGAGTGGTGCGGCATTGGTCACCTTTTGATTGAGAAGGTTATTGTTTCAAATCTCAGCAAGTAGATTGTTATTGCATCATAATAATATTGCTGATGCTTCAGGGACGGTGTGTGATGAAAGAGACCTGACATAATGGTGTGACATTGATCAGAGTTCAAATCTAAAAGTAACACAATAAAGACCTTGATTCATTCACTTCCAATAGTTTACTTTGAAAGGAGCTAGGACTTTTTTTTCCCCAGGTAGTAACTCATCAAAATTGTAACAACTTTACTGTCACCAAAGGGAAATTTGTGGTGGGATATAGCAGTTCATTACATACACAAACAAAATATTATTACATATCTTAGTCCACAGTATCAGAGTCTGGTGAAAGTCAACATGTCCACACATCAGTAAAAAGAGCCAATCTCAGGGTAAAACTCAACATATAAACCTCTTAAAACTTCACCAACTCAAACTGTGAAAGTTCCTTTTTGAAAACATTTAGTAGTCCTCAATCTTTAGTGCCTAAATCAAAGTTTATTTGCACAACAAAATTTGTGCAAAATGTAATTCAAAGTGCTTTACAAAACCTTTTAAAACATGTTAAAAAGACATTTAAAACAAAATGAAAACACAGTACAAGACAATACAGGATTAACTCCGACTGAAATGAATCAAAGTCTAATTTTGAGTAAAGTAATTATAGAAGCTCATAAAAGTGGAGTTAACATGTTCTTTTTAAGAATCTCAGGGCATTTTAGAACAAACTTGTTTTATTTCTTAACATTGTTCCCACGTTTTTAGATTCTGGCACAACCATTCTGTCTGAAAACTCCGTCTCCGTCCTGTGATAATATGACATCACACTATTAAAACAAAAGTATTGCTCATAAATTAGTTTTGGCAATTTCACATGTGAAATTAGGCTCTTTCCAATCGAATGGATGTGTTTGCAGCCAGTGATATTCAAATTTCAACTCCTCCCTCTGGTGGTAGCGTAGGGAGTTACAGAAAAATAAATGTTTTACCCTTCAAACTTGATCCACCATATCTTTTCCACTTGAGATTATATCACGTTTTAGAATATGAAGTAGGTAAAGTAAATAAATAGTCTCATTATAATTCTTAAATCGCAACAACAAATGGCTAATATGTAATCTATATCTAATATCTTTAACTCATTGCCTGCATGTCGTTTGACGATTTCACTGACTTTCAAGACCCACAGTATATTATGTGCTATGTCTATGTAAAATATGAAACGAGATTGTGAAAGACTGGATTGTCTACGTTCATCAGCAAAAATATGTCGGTTTCTAGCTAGTTTTGTTCTCCTGTATACCCCGGACGCAAACGGGCAAGTTTGACAGAAATCACCAGTAGACAAATACGTCAATGGCAGTCAATGAGTTAAGTGCTCTGAGCTGAAGACATCAATTCATTAAGGTGTAGAGAATGTTACAGTTCATAATGTGGATTGTGCTCTTGGACTATAGACACATTTCACTATAACCGTTTAAAGGAGCGCATTTTGCTTATATCACATATTTCTGCATTCGACCCATGACTAAAAACAGAACCGAACCCACATATCTAATCTCAAAGCCACCACAGCTCTAATCTTCTCCTCCATCTCATCGTGCCATCTCTTTCTTTGTGTCTCTCCCAGTTGGTGTTAATAATTTAACTACTGAGCTGCTGCAGAGCTGGCTGCCGTCCAGGCCTGAGATTGGCACTGTCTGTCTATTTATGACAGTGTGTTGCGGTGCACATGTGTGGGACGTGTGCAAAGAAGAAGAAAAAAAAAATAGAGGGGGCAACTAGATGTGCTTGCCTTTCCCGACGAGAACGCTGCCAATTTTGCCTCCAAAAAGCACAGGAGCAAACACTAGATGAAGTTAAAACACACATGTAACACGCTAGGTAATAATAGCCTGTTTTTTTTCCCAGCCACACTTGGTCAATATGATGGCTGTGCTAATTGAACCCGGGGTTATGTTTTGTGTGATGCGACGGTTGTGGGTGTGATGCTAGTGTAATAGCGTTCGCGGATAATAAGGCCGTTGGATGCGTCTTTAAATAGCCGTCGCACTTGCGGTATAGCACGTAAGGAAGTGATAAAATAAGGGGTTTATTTGCTTTAGTCGTTAACCTTTGTCTTAAAATCAGCATGAAAAATAACTTGTTTTGATGCTACTGGATAAATTAAAAGTTGCATGCATTAACAGAAGCAAAGGTGGGCATGTTTATAATAATAATAATAATGAGTAACTTTATAATTGGAGCAAACGTTAAAACAATATATATGGAGGTCACTAAGAATCCTTTGTGGAAACAGCAGCGGCAAAGAACTTACCACACTTAATATACTTATACAAACATACTTTTACATACAGTATACCTAAGTACCAAAGTGCAATGTTCACAATAATCAAGATACAGTTTATTTGCCATTTTCAATAAAACCACATTGGAATACTTGTCCAAGAGTATTCTTGAGCCCTCTTTAATAATCAATACAAAATTATGCAATAAAAACTGAATCACTTGTTAGTAATGGCTTACAAATAAATATGCCTTTTCCCTTTTTCATATGACATTTCCCTTTTCAGAAATGTCATATGAAAAGACAAAAAGGTTTCTTCCTGAATAGAGATAGAACAGGTTCATGTATAGAAAGTGTCCTGGGGTCATTAGCTTGTGTAGCAATTTTTCTACGTTGGCCGCTAAAAGAGTTATGATAATTATGTTATAATTGATTTGTTTGACCTTTATTTTACCAGAACTTCACTGAGATTTCAGAATAGCAGAATTTTGTCTGGGTTTATACCAGCACCTTGTTGCCGAGAAGCGAGCGAGGTAAGTGTAGGTATGCCAAATTGTATAATAAAGACATTTCAGCTAGATCCAAATCCAGCAGAAAATGTTCTTGTATTTGTGCTTCAAAATTGGCCTTTCTTAGGGTTTTTTAGGATTTTCTTTTTTTGTACTCCCCCAGTAAATGCTTAACAATTTCTAGTCACAATTTGTACCCTGCTGATAGACAATGGTATTGTAGAGAGTTGTTTAGAGTTTTCAAATATGACAGACTTGGAAAGAACTTATGCAGTAATATCAGAAAATAGAGCTGTAGAAAGATTAAAACGCTTCAGAAACATAATTTGCTTTTAACTTGATCTTGTCTTCCAGGAGGAATGAATGCAATCAATATACTCATTTTCCCATCAATATTATCCAAACTTTATGTTGTGCAGGTCTTTGTCGTAATTGTGAGCTTAAATAAATAGATAAATAACTGTCTTGTTCGGCGGAGGTGACATTTCCGTAGCGAGTGTGTGACACGGTGTGATTCGGCACCTCCTCCAGCTCTCACCCTCCCACAGCCCTCACCCACTGCACCCGCGCTGTCCCTCCAGGGCTCAGCCACGAGCGTCCAGGAGGCAGTCACTGTCTGAGCACGGACACAAACATGCTTTAAACTTACTCTACGATATCTCTGGGTCCAACCAACAGAGTGGACACAATATTAACCATAGTTTGACACTCATTTTCTATTCATTTTAATTTAGCATGTGCTTTTTCCAATTCTAAGAGAAGTAATCAAATACATTCAAACATGATACAGGAAATCCTAGTTAACAATATTGTCACCGTCAATACTAGTTTTACCATAAATCTAAGCTATCATTTACACAATATTAAAAAGTTGCAAAGAAATATAACCAAATAAACCTGTCACTGAGGTGTGTATAGCGATGTTTTAGCAGGGAAAGGTCTATCTAACTCGACTGCCAGCTGTTTTTGATGATTTCACTGACTTTCAAGACCCACAGAATATTGTGTGCTATGACTGTGTTAAATATGAAACCAGATTCTGAAAGACTAATTTGTCTACTTTTATCAGAAAAAATAAGTTGGTTTCTAGCTAGAAGTTTGACAGAAATCACCAGTCTCTGACAAATATGTCAGAGGCAGTCAATTAATATCTATTCACTTTCTTTGCAAAACTTGCAAAGTAAGGACGTAAATGGTAGGAGCATGGTAATTTTCTGATGGATTGTGTAACAAATAGATTGTTGATGTAAATAAATTGTCTTGGCCCATATGAACATCGATAAGACAGTTTGATCATTCGTCTGTAGGGCATCAGGTTTAACATATTTCTTTGGAGTGGTTTATGTTCAATGTTTTGACAATAGACAAACAAAGGCAAACTGGTTTTACGGGAAATGTGGCACATTGAATCCCTGTGGCAATACATTCAAGTTTAATGCAGTAAAGTTATACTTTTTTTCATCAGGGACCAAAAAGCAAATAAGATACATTCTGAGAGATCCTGCAGCATCTCCTGCTACTCTCCAGGACGTTTTAGCAAAGCAATAACATATGTTAAGTATGTAGTCAATGCCAATTCATCTGATCAGCTAAAAGAAAAATCATTTAAAGAAGAGAAGGTTCTTGTTATAAACAGATTGGTGTCAAAACATAGATCCCAAAATGTGCCAAGTTGCTCTGTACAGGAGTGGACTGCAGTCGCTCACGGTTCCACCTATTTGCATTTTGAGAGCTCAGGAGGGCATTTCACACCTCCACTGAAACAAATAAAAAGACGTCTGAAACCTGCTGTGTCATATCTGAGCTGGAGGAGGTCAGATATGAGCCAGATTTATTGCATTTGCTGATACACACCTCGCTAAACAAACACTCAAATATTGATTCACATTAAACAGACAATGTCCTTGTACACACGCCCAATGCTGACATTATTTGGTGTTTTGAATATCACTTGGGTGGCCAGATTTGACGACTAAATCTATTAAGTTAAAACAGTGACTTGAATGATCACCACCTGAACACCAGCATCAAGTCATATCGACTAAGAGAGACGGAATACAAATCTACTCAAGTGAAATAACTGCAAATTACATGAGACGCTCCTCTGATCTACACTAAACCACAGGGTCAAGTTACAGGATATAGAAGTGGAGAGAAAAACTAAAAACACACTAATACCATACTTTGGACATTGCTCTGCCGCTACATGGGTCAATCTTTGAACATGATACGTACACAATGGTAAGTGCTCAGATGGTGGAAAGTCCATCACTTGATTGTATGACGGAGAATAGCAGGTTTTTACTGTGCCAAAATATTTACTGTACAAGGTAAGGACGGAGATGATCACCAGACTCATTCTATGTTGTCAAAGTGTCTTGGCTAATTTGTGAGTGTGTAGAAAGAGAAAAGAAAAAAAGAACTTGCACCTATCAGCTATAGTGTCTCGCGCCCTGCAAGTATATTTCCAGAATATTTTTTACAATTTCTACATATATTTTCTTCTGTTATCTTTTCATATAAACATTATTTTAGGTGGTTTTAGATCAATTAGAACCACAAATGACTTTATTTAACAATATTACTATATTAAACTGTATATATTAGTAAAGGTCACAAGTTGTTATGCTTAAATATTACAAATAGTGACTCATTTCAAAGTTTAGCTATTTAGAAGAATTCCAGGCAAAACAGTAACTCCTTGGAGACAATATTCTAGAAGAGATCATGCAAAAGCAGATACTCCTGTTTTGTTTTTCTCCATCGCCGCTGATCCGGTGCTCTCGTGTACGTGCGGCTGATATGTTTTCACACACATACGAACAGCAGCCATGGTGACAGGTGGCTGTAGTAAAGAGGTGGTCCCCAAGCTGAGGTCTGGGAGACAGAATAGAAGGACATAAAGAGAGAGAGAGAGAGCAGAAGAGAGGAGAAATATAGAGAGAAGGAGAGAGAGTCCCAGCAGCTGTCGGCCTAATTCCTCTAACACGATGCTTGTGCTCTGATTAGAAAACAGATCTAACCCCTAATTTACTCCTGACACCGACTAATGCCGCGTGTCTCAATCCGACCGTGGCCAGAGGAGTGGTCGACGAGAGGCGATCGAGACTCGGGGACAAGTGTGCGAGGAGGATTCAGCTCACGAGGCCCGAGTGGAGAGTGCGGAGCTGGAGGACTCGTCTATAGGCTGGATTCATGGGCCTGCATCCATTACTGCTATGGGCAAACACTCACCATGGAGCCACTAACTGTTTTGAAAATAACTAAAAAGTGAGCATTTCAGGGGAAGAAAAGTGTGTAGCAAAGAATTCAATATTGGGCTATGTAGAATTATTGATTGTAATGGTAAAGGTGGGATTTTAGTATAAAATTGAACCTTTTTTGTATCTGAAATGGTTTACTTTTTGTTTCCCTCTTTAGTTGCTTTCAAAATTAAAAATATATATTTATAGCTAAAGCAAAACATTTGATATGTTCCCAATTTTGAGTGTATTCATATATGTCAGAAATGTGTTCGGATAAAACTTTATCAACAAAACTACTAATTTAGTTGCTTTTAGTGCAAATGCAAGAAAAGTCCGGATTATTGTAAGAAATTGTGCAAGACCCACAGAAACCAAAATCTAGCAAGCACGGAAAAGATTATGTTATAGAGATGTCTGTTGTAGATTCAATGTTTTGTAAATATTGAAATATAAGTTTTAGTTTATAGAATCAAAGGACAACATTGGGTCATGGCGTCGACATATATTATTTCATAACCCTGTCCATTAAAGGATTTTTATTTAAATGTCAAGAGTGCATCTGATTTTTCCTCCTCTCTTTATCAACAAAAATTAATTATTTAATTTTATTTAATTCATTAACAATGAAATTCATTCATTTGTAATCAAGTAACAGTGTAAGCGCTAAGACTATACAGGGGAAAATATGGATGTTAAAGGGCCCATATCACGGTTTTTGACTTTTCTCTGCTTTAAACAAGATTACAGTGCTATTTGGCCTTCATACACATGCCCACAGTAGTTTATTCATTAATTCTGTCAATCTTTAGTAAGAGTGATCTGTCTCCTTCCCCAGCGAGAGGCAGTGAAACGCTTGGGTCCACTTCAGTGACGAAAACCCCTTCGGTGACGAAAACCACTCCGATGACGAATATGACGCGTATAACCCCATTTGCTTTGTATTTAAAATAGTTTTCAAATACTTTTGTCAAAACGGGGTAAAAAATACACAATTAGTATGCTGTTTTTTGTCAAAAAAATAAAAATAAAATACAAATTAAAAGCCGACGGGAGGTGATTGACGGATCAAAACAGCGAATCAGAGCACGCAGCCAGCTCCGGAGTCTGGCTCCTGAGTCCAGCGTCTGTGGCTTGGTCCCGTGGACACCACATAGAGCTGCTGTTTGTCCGCTTTTGTCAGCAACTAAAAGTGTTAGGATCACGTCAACTTGAATGAAATGTGTTATGGGTGTAAATATGTGACGCACTATTTGGCCCTAAGAGGAAGAAAGCGGCTCGACTTTTTTTCATCTGTTCATCTCATGGATCTATTATAAACCGGTTCATCTGCGACACTTCACTGAGACCGTTCCAGAACTACAGGGACAATGGAACTGGACTTGCTCAAAAGCTGATCTGGAAACATGTTATTCCCACGGTAAAAGACGTAACTCGGACCCTCCCGATCTATATACTTAGGGTCTGATTGTGCATCGAGGACATAGGGCTTGATGTGACGGATTGTCATTGCTGGAAAAAGTGTATTCTTATGTATGAATGTATGTACCGGTGATAAACGACAAGAGCGTGATGCTACGTCACCGTGCGGGCGGGGGGAGGCGGGCTCACAGACAGAGGAGCAGACTCTTCTCTGGATCAGCTCGTTTGAGTTGTGGTGACGTCACCTCTATACAAGAGATGGCTCTAATCTCACAAGTTTTGAGTGTTGTGTGGTGTATAACACACATTATTATCACACATGTGCATAGGATTGACTGTGAAACATGAAGAAAAGCGTGATATAGGACCTTTAAAGTCACAAGAAGTATTGTAACAAGAAACAGAGAAAAAAACTGTTTAGTGGAAAACCTTCAGATTGAATACATTCTAACAATAATCAACCCCATTATTGTGAACGTTTAATTATATCTAAATCAAACAGCTCCAGTACTGCCTTTAAAGAAACAAACAAAACAAAACAAATGCAATCTGAAAATGTACACACTGTGCTGGACATAAATGAGATCATGTAACTTGAGTTTGTTGCAGGCAGATCTTCACACACTAATGCACTGAATAAGGGGGAGGACGAGGAGCTTCATGTGGTGAGTGCTGTGACAGGGCTGGCCCAGTAGGGGGCAGAGGTGCGATGCAGGGAGTGGGAGGTGACAGAGAAGTGTTAGTCCCGTATGAGCTCCAGAAAGACAGACTGACAGACACAGAACTGAGGAGGTGAGAGGAGGCTATTGATACAGGACTGAGGAGGTGCGAGGAGGCTATTGATACAGGACTGAGGAGGTGAGAGGAGGCTATTGATACAGGACTGAGGAGGTGAGAGGAGGCTATTGATACAGGACTGAGGAGGTGAGAGGAGGCTATTGATACAGGACTGAGGAGGTGAGAGGAGGCTATTGATACAGGACTGAGGAGATGAGGAGGTGAGAGGAGCCATATAGACAGAGGACAGAGGACAGAGGTGAGAAGAGACTATAGATAGAGGACCGAGAAGGTGAGCGGAGCCTATAGATACAGGACTGAGGAGATGAGGTGGTGAGAGGAGCACATAGACTGAGGAGGTGAGGAGGGGATGAGAGGAGCCTATAGACACAGGACTGAGGTGGTGAGAGGAGGCTATAGACACAGGACTGAGGAGGTGAGAGGAGCCTATAGACACAGGACTGAGGTGGTGAGAGGAGCCTTCAGACAGCAGTTCTGTTTCTACAGAGATGTGGCGTTCATCAGAGAGCATCAGGAAGATGGAAGATGCTAAATACCTACTCAGTCTAAACATTTTTTTACAAATCTTGACTATATTTAAGATAGTACCTTTGTTAGGCCATTTCTCATTCATTTTTGTCACAGATTGGCTTGTGTCTAAAAGATATTCCACTGTATCAAACATCCTTCTCCATGGTTCTGATCCGTTTATTTAGGTATCCATCAAAAAAGTATAATTTAAAATATGTCATACTGGACATTCATGTTATTTTCAACCATAATTGTGGTAAGAGAAACCGGAGCACCTGTTGGTATGCTTATTCAAATGCAAATACATAAATACTTTTGCATAAAAACATGGTAAAAATTATAAATAAAATGTGACATAAGACTAGGAATGCACAGATACGTTGTTTGTTCTCAATATTAACAGATAACAGTGAATGATTCAACCCAATGATCTATAGTTTTTTTAGATAGAAAGACTTTGTATGAGTAAAACTGACAGTCTGGGTTAACATCAGCTTAGTCCCAATCAGAACCAATCCAGCAATCGCTAATTACGACGTACCATTATTTCCCGTAGACATGGCCACTAAAGCTGAACATCATTATGGGTGATAAATATATTAATAATAATGAATACTTATGTTTAAAGCCTGAACCTCAGCTGTTTAGTTGGACCATCACAAAGCAATGCAAACTGTAACCATGTTTGGTTTTTGCTCTCGCCCGCAGCCATTACCCCCTGCAGGAATCGTCATATCAACAAATTATTATTGCCATGAACTCAATTAGCAAAACCCCCAAATATTGTGTATTTGTTTTTGACACTCGATCAGAAAACCACCTCTTCTAATCCTATCAAAACGCATCACATTCTGCCCGTCAGTGGAGGCTAATAGTAGTAGCTTCTTTGTGAGAGTGTGGGTGCATGTATTTGCGTAAAAAGCTTTTTATTTTCCCTTTCTTCTCTCCGTTTCCTCTGTATGCGTCTCCGGGGACTAACTTGGCACCTCTCCCTACTTTTAATTCTCCCTCTGCAAACTGCCGCTGTCTGAACACAAGCTGGCACACCGCACAATGCAACACACACACTTTTCAGTTATAAACGAGAGCAATTTTTTCCTTTTTTTTCTTTTCCTCCATCAAAAAACGCCCACGCCGGCTCCCAATTTGAACGCTGCGCACATGTCAGCGAGAATTGCAATATTGGTGAGGAAATCTTTGACATATTAAGCAAAAGTCGGACAAGAAGATGGAATATTTCTACCGACAGACGACGGTGAAAACAAATACAATTGGCTTTTGAATGCGCCCTAAAACCCTTCAAGGAAATGACAAGACAGCATGCTAGTTAACGTGTATGTTTATTTACTTTACAGCTGATATTAAAAGGAGCCAAGAAAAAACAAGTTCCTGTCAGCCAATGCAGTCACGCTTTGCAAGTTCTCCGGCTAAAAATGTACGTACACATTGACAGGCGACTTCAAACACCAGCGAATTAATAAATTAGACGCACAAGTCTGATAGGGATGAATAAATAAACAAACAGGAAGAAGAGTGAGGGAGGGATGTGAGTGGAAAGAAGATCAGCTGGAGCTACGAAGAGTAATTACATCCAAAATTTCAATCTTGAAATTTGAATTTTTTTAAAGTGGGTAGTTCTAAAGCAAAAATGATTCAATTTGAAAAGTGTGATACCATAGAATCATATTTTTGAAGGTATATTGGGGGATTTTCTACTTCCAGGTGGATCATCAAGACTATTGGTCCTCCCAATTGTCAATCATTCAGGTGATACATGCTCATCAAATAAGACCAAAGTTTTGTTCAAAAGATGGAGAGGGTGGTTCTTTCCTAAAATTTGGGGAAATATATACCTTTAATATATGGTTTTCAGTCAGGTAATGTCCTAAATTTCTCAATATAAAAAATTTGTACATCATGACATATTTCAAGATTTAAAGGGACAGTATGGAACATTTTCATTTTAAATTTCTTCTACATCTTTTATATGTTCCCAGATAATACATGTAAAAATCTTATTTAAACCTTTCTGAACAAAAGATTAACTTGAGTTCTTAATGAAAATACAACAGACATGACGTCCATGATATGTATGTTTATCTTTGTATTGAAGCATATTAACCAATCAGGAAGCAGAATGAGGCTTTTATTTGCATTGCCAGTTTGTTATGTGAAATTTAGCTGGTCTTGGCGTCATTTTTTTTAATAACAAAAAAAAAAAAGTACCAACAAAAAAAATAGCACCACATATTGGAAAGAAGCAGGTACAAAAATAAGTAGTCATACTTATACAATATATACAATGTACTGTTTGTACCGTTTCTTGCCAAACCCCAGCAAGTGGATTGCATCTGGATTCAGTGCTTCGAAGCTGTGTCACGGGCAGGAAGATTCTGGCAATAAAAGTCCTTTAAAATGACTTGTTTTCAGGATTTTGTTCCATAGTTGTTTTATTTCCTCAATTGATCTAGATATGACAATTTTCAACACAGTATTTCTAATCAAAAGCCTTTTCCTATGTGATTAGAAAAATATATACTTACCTCGATGGTAAATTCTTAATTCAAGTCTAGTTCAAAAAAGAAAATAGTAAATCTGTCTTAGTCAAAACATCCATAGCCTGAATCTAAATACATATCTAAATATTCAACATTTCTCATGCCTCTTCGTAATTGGGTGAAATGATTTTCCTTGAGAGGAGACAGTGATGTTAACATGTCTCACAACTACAGTATATATTGCACAGCGGCTAATGTATGTATGTTAGCGCAGATGCTAAAACGACTCATGCTTCGCTGTTCCCCAGTCAACATTTGTCACCTGTATTCGAATGTGCCTTTGTGATCTGGAATTCCCACTTCTGGGATAAAGTCTCTCTTATCTTATTAGCAAAAACACAGGAAACCATAATTCAAACAGAGACGTACAACTAAATTAAGTAGCTGCGTGCTGATTTCAAATGACTTCAGTGTATTTACCTGGATTTAAGTAGCTATGACAAGTTTAGAGTGATAATAAAGCGTTAGGACCAGGAGGTATTAAAGGTGAAATGTGTAACTTTTATGGTAGAGGGTCCGTCACTTGCCTGGTGTTATTGCTATGGCTAGAGATGAGATTAGACTTTATTATCTCACAATGGTGGAATTCAACTTGATTTTAATATTTATTTTTAATGATTTTAATATTTTAACTTGAACATTAATGCCATTTTAATCAGAATATGGCATTAAACATATCTATCATGCTTCAACCACAGAGTTTATGCACTTCTCAAGCCAGTGGTGTTCAAACTGTTTTGACTGGATTCAGGCTGTTCTGGGCTTTATAACAGTGTATATTAAGTCCATATGCATTCACACCACCGCTACATTACTACCATTCAAAAACAAATGTTAGTATATACAAATAAAATTTAAGGCTGGATTCCAAAGGTTCTGAGGTTCGGCATGACTATATTGGTGAGGTTGAAGTTGGCTGAATGATGCTGTCAAAGTGCCTTGAATTGTTGCAACTTTGTGATAGCAAGGCAGAGAGCCACATAAAATGTCACAGCGAGCTTTAGTTTGGCGACTCCTGTTTTCAAAAGAATAAAAATGCATTCTAATTGTAAATAGATTATATTCTCCATTGTAAGTTATTATTTATGTTGCACCTTTCAAAGGCCTTTTTGTTGTGAGCATTTTTTGTTCACTCCACAGAGACTGAAAGTGGGATCACCATTTACTCACTCTTTACATTATACCAGAGCACCAACAGGTAACCTAAAAAGACATAAGGAGAACATGCAAAGTTGACACAGAAAGGTCCAGGAATCGGGCCCAAGATCTTAATGCTTCTCATAGTCTCCTTTACAGCCATACTGCAGAGAATTCCAAGCAAAGAAATCACACC
Source organism: Knipowitschia caucasica (assembly GCA_964034765.1). Classification (NCBI taxonomy): domain Eukaryota; kingdom Metazoa; phylum Chordata; class Actinopteri; order Gobiiformes; family Gobiidae; genus Knipowitschia; species Knipowitschia caucasica. The sequence continues at coordinate 11,501,317 of OZ035840.1, forward strand.
AATATTGGTAAAACCTTTCACCAAATTTTCAAAAACACCTTTTGGAGCTGCTTTAAAATACAATAAAGAGGGAATTAAAATACAAATAGAATCCAGGAGAGAGGGTATACACTCATTGTCCTTGCTTTTAAGACGTGGACTCAAATCAAGCGGATGTCTCCAAACTAGAAGACAGTCTCTGCATAAATAAAGTTACTTCTTGTAAACAAAACCTTCTTTATGAGTTAGTTTACCAACAAAAGAAACAAATGAAAGTAGTGACAACACAGAGACGTCCCAGTGCGACTCATCTCCTCACATGACATCAAGAGCTCCATCTCTATAATAGCATTTTAATGGCGTCTTTACAGATGAAGCTATTAGCCGAGAGAGGCCAGTGGATCAACAATATCACTCGGCTAACTGTGCGCCATCAGAACTGCAGGTGGAAGGCTCACCGCGGCGCAAACCTTGACTGACTCTTGTCTTTTTGAGTTTTCCTCCAACCCCTGAATCTCTGCTCTATCTTCTTCCTTTTTTGTTAATTATTTGGAGAAGCCGGGGTGGCGAGTGTGAACGCAAATATGCAAATGAAACGGTTATTATTGCATTGCTCATCAAGCAGCGCGGAGCAGACATTAATAGGCTGATGAATATGCATGTGAATTTGTTAATTAAGTTAATTATTCTGCTGAAAATGCATTCGTCTTCCAAGGACATCTTCCCCAGGATTCCAACCTGCTCCACTCATTAGTCATGCGATATTTTACACCGGGCGCTGGGACAAGAGGTAGTAGAGAGGGAGGGGGCCGACTATGGGGGCCACCAGGGTTGATGCATGTACAATTTAAGGGCAGAGCGCTTTTTAAGTCAGCTGGAAACCACATTGAAAGACATGTAGTGGTGAGATAATAGCACTAATCACTGTGAAGGCCCTTCTAAACCACTGGGTCAGTGCCGGGGACAGGAAGCTCTGGTATAGCCTCTCCTAGTGGCCATGCATTCTCACTGCTTTCCCTTTGCTCGCCACTAATTCCCCCTCTTCGCTGCTTTTGCTCTAATTGCTTATTAAAACCCTCTTAAATGAACTTTTTGTGCCAACTTTCCAACACATTAATTAATTGTTGTAGCCAATTAAGTGTCGCTGCGCAAATGAGCTTCAGCACAAATGGTCCTGCAGGGCCTGTGCATCCAGCCCTCCCTCCCTTCTCCCCCTTATCTCTCTCCATCTCTCTCCCCTATTTCCTCCTACACTGACTGCTATCCCAGCATCCCCTCTGCCCTTAAAGAGATAGCATCTACACAAACATTCACATAGAAACAGGGGATACACAGGTTAAAAGCCAAGCCACACCAAATTGTTCCATGTTTTTCCAGTATGTTGTAAAAGCAGATAAAGCCAAAACTATATCCCCATCTGAGTTTTGTATCTAATTGCAGAAAATTTGGTTCTGGAACAAACATGAACTGCGCAGCTAATGTTGCTAGTTCTTGTTCAGAAATTGCAACAACAAAACAGGGCTCCTAAACTGGGTATATTTGGAATGAGTCAAGAGACACTCTGGTCAGATGACTTTCTTTGAACTCTAAATGCAAAAATCTATTGTGTGGTGAAAAACTAACGTTGATTTGAGATGGTGGTGGTGGTTAACTTACGAGCAGGTCAATGTCCCTAAACATAAAGCCTTTTCTTACAATAGAATGGTTTAAAACAAAACATACTCCATGAGTTAGAATGGCACAATCCTAGACCTACACAATCAATAATCTGTGACTAGATCTAAAAACTGCTGTTCATAAACGCTCTCCATCTGTGATAGAGCTTGTGCTGTTCTGCAAAGAATTGGGAAAGAAAATACAGTCTCTAGATGTGAAAAGCCTTTAGACACTCATGGAGCCGCACTTCAGCCAAACTCATCTCGGACTGTAGTCAGTTGAACAAGTCTTGATCGACTAAAGACACAGTCTGTGCAACAATGTGTTGAATACTGGCAAAAGTGCAAAAGCAGCACTTTCATTTATTACTGCATCCATCAATTGGCCCCAATTCCCTTTTTGTTTTACCTGCTTTGGTTCTAATGAATATATCACTTTTCAATGTTGCCATATAAGTGCAATATGGTTTTGTATAAATGTACACGCTACAATACTTAAGAGTGAATGTCTTGATATTTAAAAATATATATATGTTGTAAAGTTACCGCATATTTCCGGAGCTGGCTGTGGTCCATCAGATAATGTGATCAGAGCATGTGTTTTGGCTTTTCCGTTTGTATTTGTATTTTACTTTCCCCTTTGAGATGAATAAAGAGGGAGATGAATACAGAAGAACTCAACAGACTGAGAGAAAGAGGGGAAACTTTGGCCTCATGGAGCTTCTTGAATGTGTTTTGTAATGAGATGCCAGGAAGTCCTTGGGAGAAGTGGGTCCACAGACACAAGTGCAGCCTCACGCCGCGAGGGTGATGGGCCGCTGACGGAAACGCTGATCAGGGGAAAGACGAAGGCAAAAGGTGACCCAGAGACACGCACAGAGCCTGGAGAGAAGGAGCTGTGCAGGGATATTTGGAGACATTTGTATTCATGGATTCCTGTGGCGTTTTGAAGGTGGAAAAGTGGGACAACTTTTCCCAAATCTTACTGTATAAAGATGAACTCTTATCAACATAATTAATGGAGGACACTATATCCTGCAAAAGTCTCCTCCAAACAGTGTTTTAACTTCCACAAATATGCATATAATCCACCAATGTATTGTCTCTAGAATGGTTTTATTTACACTTGTGAGTTATTAATTCCCCCTGGCCCCCTCTTGACCTTAGGACTGCTTTTGATTCATTACAATGTGCCTTTTCTACACATGGACTAAAGAATCAAATCCACTCAGCCACCATGGGCGGCTCGGTAGCTGAGTGGATAGCACTCTCGCTTCTCAGCAAGAAGGTCCTGGATTCGAATCCCGATCGGTACAGGGCCTTTCTGAGTGGAGTTTGCATGCTCTCCCCGTGTCTGCGTAGGTTTTCTTCGGGTTCTCTGGTTTCCTCTACCACTAAAAACATGTACAATAGGTCTGGCATGAGCCTCCTTACTGACGACCCCGCTGCCATCTCTGTGTCGAGTGAGAGACACCCACAATTGTAAACCGCTTTGTGACTCTGGTCTGTGAAAGGCAGTATATACATAAAGATTACTTACTTACTAAAACAGATAACAGTAATATCTAATTTGTTGTTGTTGTGTTTGTTGTATTTTCTTTAAATTAGAAAGCAACAAATTAGATTTTAAATAAGTATATAATTTCCACTTCCAAAACCAGGTGGAAGTCTTGCTCGTTCTGGTCATTTTTATTTGTCACATTTATACACATTCTCACATCATTTAACTTTATGAAGTTGGCATTATCTGTGTGAAATGTAAATAATCTATATTCTGAGCAGTCTTTTACCTTCACTCACGCATATAGTAAATATGTCTCTTGAATCTGGAACATTCCCAATGGCCCTGAAAACGGCAGTCATCAGACCCCTCCTAAAAAAGAGGAGTCTGGATGCCTTGGCACTTAAAAGTTATCGGCCCATTTCAAATCTGCCTTTCATGGGTAAAATTCTAGAAAAAGTTGTCTATCAACAACTTACAGAATTTTTAATAATCAATCACTCTTTTGATATGTTCCAGTCTGGTTTTAGACCCCACCACAGCACAGAGACCGCTCTAGTGAAGGTAACAAATGACATCAGACTTAACACTGACGCAGGAAAAGTCTCAGTTCTTATCCTGTTAGATTTAAGTGCTGCTTTCGACACTGTCGATCATGGTATCCTCATTCAGAGACTTGAGGACTGGGTTGGTGTTTCTGGAACAGCCCTAAGCTGGTTTATATCCTACCTACAGGACAGAAAGTATTTTGTGGAGATCGGAAACTGTATCTCAGACCATCTGGCCCTAACCTGCGGAGTGCCACAGGGCTCAATCCTGGGGCCTCTCCTGTTTAATATTTACATGCTGCCTCTGGGTAGGTTAATACACAGTAATAACGTGTCCTATCACAATTATGCTGACGATACTCAGGTCTATGTGTCCCTGACAGCAGGAGAACATGGACCAGTGGACTCGCTCCTTCACTGTATCCAACAAATCAGTGATTGGATGCAAAATAACTTTCTCCAGCTAAACACAGAAAAAACTGAAATTATTGTTTTTGGACCTCAAAAACAAAGAGAGCGTTATCTGCCACCTCCAGTCTCTCTCCCTACAACCCTCAACTCAGGTCAGATATCTAGGAGTAATAATGGACTCAGACTTAAATTTCAATAGCCACATATCATCTGTGACATCATCAGCTTACTTCCACCTAAGAAACATTGCTAAAATTAAAAACATTGTGTCTAAAGCAGACTTGGAGATTCTTATCCACGCATTTGTCTCCAGTCGATTGGACTACTGCAATGGCTTGTTCACAGGTCTCTCTAAACAAGCGGTAAAACAGCTGCAGTACATCCAAAATGCTGCAGCTCGAGTCCTGACTAGAACCAGGAAGTACGACCACATTAGTCCGGTCCTCAGGTCTCTGCACTGGCTTCCTGTGGCTCAGAGAATAGATTTTAAAGTAGCTTTACTTGTGTACAAGTCTCTCCATGGCCTCGCACCAGGGTACATCCGCGACATGTTGGTGCCATATGAACCAACTCGGGCTCTGAGGAGCACAGGGACTGGACTTCTGTTAGTGCCAAGAGTCGGAACTAGACATGGGGAGGCTGCGTTTCAGATTCATGCAACTAGAGTCTGGAACCGTCTTTCCGAGAGTGTGAGACAGGCGTCTACTCTAGCAGTTTTTAAAACTGAACTGAAAACAGTTCTTTTTAGCTGTGCATACAAGTGAATGATTTTATATTTGTTTTTATCTTTAATCTTTTTAATGCACTATGATTATTTATGATTGTAATTCCTTGTGTGATTTTAATGTTTTACGGTTTTTAACTACTTGTGTGATTTTATATATCTTGTGCTCTTAATCTGTCCTTTTATGTTTACTTAAATTCTAATGTTTGATGATTTATGCATGATGTTATATGGGTTGTGAGGCGCTTTGCGTTGCCTTGTGTAGGAAAGGCGCTCTATAAATAAACGTTGATTGATTGATTGATTCTAATATGTCTAATGTTTAAGGGCATTGGAGAAGTTTGCAGACAAACCGTGGAACATTCCATGCAAAACATTGAGATGAAGAAAAGCTTCATGGTGAACCTGAAAAAAAAACCTGAAAAGTGAAAATCAGTTACTTTTCTAAATTGTGAAGAAAGAGTGAAGCTTTTTCATGACAAACAAGTCTCAATTTAAGCAAATCTTACAGGTTGCAGTTTTGCCATTTTTACTGTGCACATTATAGTAATAATAATAATAATAATAATGCATCGGTTTTATATAGCGCTTTTCTGGACACTCAAAGACGCTTCACATGTGTCATTATTCATTCACTCCATACACGGTGGTGATAAACTACTGCTGTAGCCACAGCTGCCCTGGGGCACACTGACAGAAGCGAGGCAACCAGTATGCGCCATCGGCCCCTCCGACCACCACCAACCATTCATACACACACCAGACTCATTCTAGGCAATGGGGGTGAAGTGTCTTGCCTAAGGACACAACGGCAGTTTGGCACTTTACAGCCGCAGCCGCCCCACTGTGGCTGGTGTTCCCAGAGGTTAAGTGTCTTGCCAAGGACACGACAGTAGTCAGTGGGAGTCGATGGTGAAAGTCTTGAGCGGGGCTTGAACCCACGACCTTCTGGCTCAAAGCTCTACCAACTGAGCTACTGCCGCCCACATAGTACCATAGTACAGTGCACCACCATTCAAACTATACATTATCTTAAAGAGCGACTAAACACCTGTGCCCAGCCTTACTCCGCCCACGTGAAGATTTGAAAATTTTCTCTTAAAAGGGCGTTGCCTGGAGGACCAAGGGACAAGAAGGGGGGCTTAGAGTTGGGCGTGGTCTGGGCTGTGATTGACAGCTCACTTGTCACACAAAAAAAAACAGACAGTTGTCATTGCTGCTTAAAGCAATAGTTAACAGACCAGAAAGTTTTATTCCACCCTTGTTTACACACTAAGATAATTGTAAAGCTAAACACCTGAACCTAATCACACTCAATACTCTCAGAATGACTCATGTAATTTAATTTTAATCCACTAGATGGCGCCAGAATACTCCAAACTGCAGCTGGGGCGTGTGTGAGAGTTGAATGGGTTCACATCACTGGCTCTGACAGACTGACGTCACACAAAACAACTGATGTCATAGAGAACTTCAGAGTCAATGGAGAGGCCAGAACCAAATTCAAATGTAGTACCACCAAAAAGGTTGAGAGGGCGCCACACAGCGTTTTTTGGCTCAAAAGTGATATTTTATCTAATTTGAACTAAAATGTCAAAAAAATGACCAGGATATGTAGACAGCACTACAATAAACATATTTATGCAGTTTATGAGTTAAAAAAAGTTGATTTGGTGTTTAGTCGCTCTTTAAGTTGCTCACTCACATTCAAGCTTTCACAATAAAAGAGTTATAGACCTTTATGTTGAGAATGATAGAATATTCCAGTGGACAATATTAACTAGTCTAGAAAATAAATTCATCTAAAACTCAAGAGAAACAAGCTTGTGACATGTGAAGTTACAGGTGAGATTTGTGGAGAAGCGAGCTCCCTCACAACAGAATTCATTTTTCATGCACTTTCACGCAATACAAATTCTTTATGGCAAATAGAAAGAGAGCAGTTCCGGCCTCTCCATGAACATTTAATTATCCGGGATACTGAAGACAGCATCCAAACACATTACAACAAACCCCTGACTGCTACAGAATGGGATTTTTTACGACTAAAGTTTCTCGCTGAATCGAAGTTCAAATACCAACAAATTTGCATCTTTCTGATATTCAGTTCCGACTCCTGCTGCTTCTGTGGCGCAACGGAGTTATAAAACGTGCGTGTGACATAGTCTTCTCACTAAAACTATAAAGTGCAAAGAAACGGGAGACGGTGTTATGGCATCAATAAAGCATGCTGTTGCCGCCGTAAAACATATATCACTGCTGGTATAGAGTCAATCAATTTCCCAAATATCACATAAATAACGATGCAGTCATAAACGGAATGACTGGCATTAAATTCAGCTTGATAGAAGAGAAAGGAGAAATCCGAAGACGGCACATTTGCGGCGCGATACAAGTTGCATTCATAATTAACCGTGTTTTGCATGGTTTACGACTTGGCGCCACTATATTAAGGAAGATCGATAATTTCTGGGGAGATTTGATATAGCGTTTTACATGATCAGTATACAGTTGATTTACAGGCGGCGGTGATGGCGGAGCATGGGATGAGGCTGTGTCTGCAGAGGTGCTTAAAAGAGGGGGGCTGAACGGGCAATTTGTGAAGGGGGAGGGAGAGGGGGTAAATGTGTGAAGAGTTGTAAAAATACAGCAGTTTTAATTATGACGCATCTATTGAATCGCAGTCAAGTGAAATGATTAAAAAACGTCCATCAAAGCCACTTTTCTAATCCCGACAAGCCTAAAAAAATGGGACATAGGATGGGATGAGATCAATATCAAATGAGTAGTAATGATTTCAATTTCATGCTCTATTCAATTACAAAACTGATGTCATCTTAACTACAATAAATAAACGTCTGTATTCGGCCTGATATTGTGTGTATACTTGTTCGTATTGTGCTTGTTCGTAGCCCACCTGTATGTGACTTTTGATGTAACTTTTAGCTTTTAACAAATATTTTAAACCTGGTTGAAAGTTATTTTGATACCAGACTATTGTAAGATAGAGATGATATTACCTTGAGATGTTTTGTCGGTGTAGAAGTAATATAGAACCAAAGACCTTGATTCTACTAAAAAGACAAATTAACCTTCCTAAAATATCAAACCTTTCATTCATTCATTAATCCTTTATTAAGTCTGGGTTGGGTAAGTTGCCAATCAGAGCTACCACCCAATGCTCATAGCACCAGTCGCTGATGCTCCTGCAGGTCGAGTCGACTGAAAGTACTTTTAAACCTCTTTTTATTTTCTTGACTTTATGAAAGATAAACACTTTCTACAGAGCTGGGTTTTCTGAGTAAAGCTGCGTGTGTTTCCAATAGAGTGTGCATTACTCTCATAAGGTGAGCTTTTATAATACTGTGTGCACAAAGACAGGAGTTTGCTTTAGATTTGCTTTGGGTTAGCCATGTTACAGCTGAGGCCTCGTTACCCCCTCCGATGATAATGCTGCGTTCAAACACAAACTAGTGAAGTTACATACACTTTTGTGGCATGTATGTACAGCACAGAGCCAGAGAACGTCCAGCACCGTTTATTCTCTGTGTGGGCTCCGGGGGGCGCCGTTTGTACAGACAGATGCCTCAAAGAAGAATGTCAACAATAAAGCAGGGTTTAAGTGAGGGCTGTAATTAACGCTTATTTTGATATATTATTTTGGCGATTATTCTCCGGATTAACCAATTAGTCAAATAAGATTTTTTTGTATCAATTTGGCCAAAACAAAGAATGCCCCTTGAGACTAGATGTAACATAATTGGTTGTTTGTGTACATGTATCCTGTTTGCATGCTGTTGTCCTGGTATGGTTCAAAAAAACGGTTCTTGCTGACAATAAAAGATAACAAATATTTCAATAATAGATTGGTTGATATGAATTAACTTGTTCCAACCCTATTTTTTCGAAATCCTTTGATATACTCTGAATGCATATCAATTCAAGTTATTTAAGTTGTATCAAATTCTGCAGCATCCATATGAAACTTTTTCATGGAGTTTAAGGAAGATAAGATTAGATTTATGATCCACAGATCTTCTAGTACTAATATAGGTGTAATTAATGTGAAAATTATTGAAAGCTCCTAAAAAAAAAAAAAAACCACCAATGCCATAGAAGGGATTGACCAAGTGAGCACTATTTAAATGCTAAAAAAGTCCAGGTTTTATGTGGAATGGTTAAAACTCTTAAATATGGCTGAAGAAAAATAGATCTGTTTTTGTGTCGCTCACAAAATTTGAGTCTATTGTTATATAAATATGCATCATCATGAAAACTCGTAATCTTGCACAAAATCCCAAAAAATAAAGTGCTTACTATGAATGTGTGACCTTCCTCCTTGTCCATCACTCACGTCTCCTTTTCTTGCATGCTGATTTCTGCCAAATTAAAACATTGCACCGTTATGATAAATGGAGTTTGCCAGGTGGTGCGAGTGGATTTTTACATTGTTGAGAAATGAAATCCCAAAACACTGGGGCTCAGCAAGTTTCAGCTTCGGAATAAAACTACAGCAGTGGCTAAAAGGTCAGCGCTCGTTCAGACTAACTTTTCTGCACGTGAACTAACTTTTGATTGACTGCTCCGAGCGGTTGCGAGAGAAAGGTGTATTTTTCTCAGACGAAATTCAGCTCAAGTCGTTTTTCAAAAGCAGGACAAGCAGCTCACACCGAGGGGCCTGGACAAAGGTGTGATGTGAATGAAAAGTGGAGATGGCACTTGAGATATAACAGCGTTTATCACATTTATGAGTATTAAGAGAGCGTAGTGGCTGCAGTTTCAATGTTCAAAAGAAGGGAAAGAATCAATAGATTTGAACGATTGGATCAGAGAATGGATTTTTATAAACGATCTTTATTGGGTAAACTTTGAATTCTCCCTCGGCACTGGCCCAAATTTGCAATGAAAGAATACAAGAACACCCACTCAACAAAAGAGTGAGCCCTGAAACTATTCAAAGAGATAGAGGGCAACTAAAAATTGATAATAGAAATAAATAAACAATAAAAATGTAAGAAAAATGTAGGGAAACGTTGAAAATGGAGACATTTTGCTCCAGGGACAGCTAAAAGGTAAAAGGCCATGTCAAATTTAACATGAAAATAACATTACTTCGTCATTATATTCTCCCGAGATAAATTAAAATTATTTTTTTGCATATTTGAGCAATCTTGTGTTGTCCAGTTCTGGAGGCTTTTGATGGCTGTGAAAATGTTTGGTTTCCCCATCACTTATCCCTTCTCAAACATATTCACACAGAGTTCAAATGAATGTCCTTTTCAACATGTAAAGGTTAAGTATGAATTATTTTCTGGCTACAATGAAAATAAACTGGTTTCAGAAGTTATTTTCCATAAACCATTTTCTTCAAGTCATTTTGATCAAATCAGGTCATAAAGTGAACCACATCATCAATATAAAAACATTGATCTATTCTTTAGTTTAATATTAAATAACTTGTCTAAAAGTGACTAAGAAACTAAACCAACATTTGTCTTTGGGTCTGGGGCATGTATGTTAAAATATACATTGAAATGACACAGACTCGTAATTTTCTTGAAGAGTAACAATCACTTTCAGCAACAATTAATGCTGTATTTTTGGTAAAAAGTGAACTGGGATATGAATGTGAATTGTTAAGGCAGCAACAAGGTAATCTATTTAAAGTATTTATATCATTCACTAAATTTTTAAAGATATTTTGGTTGTAGGAATAAACCCAATCACTTCAGCTTTATCAAACCCGGTACCAAAACCTCACACTTTTGCATTCTTAACACGAGAGAAAAAACCCATACGTGCTCAAAATCGCTAGTTGTTAACCTAATTTATCTCACCCAAAAAAGGTATATCATGCTATATAATCAATGTCCCTACCCAGTGAGTTGTAGCCCTACTTTATTACCAATTCTGACAACAACAAAAAAATGCATTGATGTATTACCAAACGTCTTCTGCCCAAACGTGTCTGTCTCAGTATGAAGCCGTGGCATCTTGAGTGCGCGTCCATTTTGGATGCAGCCCGGTGTCTGTGCCTCCGCCTGGCAGCATGGCACGTTTATGGGCACTCCCCATAAGGTGCCGCTCTGATTGATGGCCCAGCCCCCCCCCCCCCCACACTCACACACACACACACACACACACACTCCCTCCTTTTCAACTCTTCAGCCCTGATTTATTCGTCTAGGTCTCTGTGACTTGGCACTGGCACTGCCCACTATACTTCTCCTGCCTGAGAAACTCCCCCTGGGCACATTCACTATTATTTGGAGTCCCAGTGGGTGAAGGCAATAGACAGAAACCGAACGAGACAACACAGCGCACACACACACAAACACACATTCCGGCCTGATTCATCTCGCTCAGACTGGGACGGTGCTTTTGGGCAGGTGAGGCCCCCGCTCCGCTCTTCTGTGAAAGGATCTCTTCACGGCGAGGGCTCAGCTGTGCCCGGGCCAGAGGGGTAAGCATCTCTGTACCGCAGCCAAAAAGAGATGGAGATGCTCTATCCAATGCTAGAGAATACACACACATACGCACACACACACACAGGCTATCCGTGCAAAGGTTTCCCCGGTGCCAATCTGAGGTTTATGATCCTTGTCAGCTTGTCAGGTTCTTCATAAAGAGATCAGCCCAGTGGTGCCCGAATCAACACATAAATGAGATTGATGCAGGGAGGAAGGTTTTTAGCGCGGCACAATTTGGACGGCGCAAAGGTGAAACTTGTCCTTCTACAACACCGACTTGAGCCGTGAGGTTGGCTATCATGAGACGGGTTGTCAAAAGTATTGGAAATTAGTAGGTAGCCATTTTTTTTCTCACTACATCGTTGACAGTGATTCAATTTCAGCATCTTGAGACAAAGCTGAGTATTCTCGCTTTGAAACCTGTTCAGCACCTTTTTCAAGGGAAAAATAGTCCAAACAATCGCAGAACTTTCAACATTTCCTCTTCATTCAGTTGTAAAACAGCATTAACAAATAAGTAATTACATGTGAATAGACAACAATTGCAGTTAATCAAGGCTTTAGTGATTTTCATGAGCGTTTTACAAAATAACCAGGATTTAATGACAGCTTAACAGTCATTAGTTGATTTAAAGGCAGAGGTTTTGTAAATGACAAATTACCTGATATAATCTTAAGTAGTATTGTGACTAATAGACCTAATAATGTGAGTTAACGCGGCACTATGGACTATTTAACAAATGTGGACGCAGAAATGAGTTGAACAAGACGATGTATTAGAGCTACAATCTGGTGACCTCCGCCGACAGTGAAAACAGACAGCTCATTTGTGCAAGAGGACACGCGAGAATAAATTAATTTGTTACCAAAACTGACAAAATTATGACCCAAGTTAATAGTCTGGTCATAAATATTAACAAGGCACTGTTTAAAATTACTAACTGAATCTTCACATTCACGCGTGTCATTGACAAACAGTCAAATATAAATCCTATTGCATAAATTGTATTTGATGGCATTTTTGTCTTCTGTGAATCATTTCATAAGCAAATCAAAAGTGTCAAGTTTTTTCTCCCTTAAGATTCTGGACATAATCTGAATTATGATGTGGAATCCAAGTTTTTGGTGTTGTATTTATTCTCTGCAGAAATAGGACTTTGAATACTTTGTTGGTTCAGTATTTTTCCTGAGATATTCCCCTGGTACAGGATACTAGTGTTGGCACAATACTAGATTTCTATCCATCTTCAATACCACAGTGTGTATTTATAAATTCTCTTTTGGAAAATAAAGTTATTCTCAACCCTAAATAATGGCATTTCTTAAAAGGCCACAAGGTTTGGTTTCAGCAATATAGTTGGATGCAGTTAACATAATATTGTAATATAGAAGTATAGTCATTTTATTTAGTAGCTGAAGTCTTACTCAAATTAGTATCTAGTTTTGATACTAGTTTGAGTATGGATCCATTTATCTATATTTTTGACTTAATAACTTAACTTGTTCAACACAAAACTGTTTTCAGCAACCTGTGTGACTCTTAGGGACCCTTAGTTTTTCTTATTTCATGTCTAATAGGACATAAGAAAACTAGTCAATAAATTTAACTTTATTGTAAAGTTGCATAGTCTTTTTAGTTTAACTTGTGCTACAGTAGATCTTACATTATTTAGTTTAGTGCTGAATATAGTCATTTTTTAAGACAAATCCCAGATAGATGGATTTCTTTTCGAACATTCTTTTAATAATACGTGTTTAGGCTTACACCTGGGTCAAACTGAATGTCATCGTTTCTTTATCTTTACAGATCATCCAAGATGTGCAGTACGTGACCTATACATATTAGCAAAGTCACACACATTCACCTGTTCGTGCTGAATACTTAAAGACGCTTCTTATTTAACTTGTTGTGCGTCTATGGTCGTGTCTCTGCCACTTTCACATTCTTTGACGTGACCTGGCATCAACCTGCCAACCGCTGCATGATCCTCGCATACAGTGACATCTAGTGGCGGCTCTAAAAACAACAACCACAAAGAAACGGTTCAATCGGTCACATAACTTTCTTTTAATAATCTGAACCGAAAAAACAAAAACATTACAAAATATTTTCATTTTTATCTCTTTTTTTTACACACACAAGAAAGTCTTTTCTCTTTTTGTTTTCTTGTCCAAAGGAAAGAAAAAAAACCTAAACGTAAGTATGAAAACGGGACAGTTTCAAATGGTGCATCCGTTTCTTGGGAGAGAATGATTGCACAAAAGAGGAAAGCCATTGTTGCACAAAGGAGACAGATGAAGCTTCAAAGAGAATTAAAGAAAGCCCGTTTTTGAAAGTGTGTTCTTCTGAATTATGGAAAGAATTAGTGTTGTCATTCTATTGGAAACATGAGCAATAAAGATTCCATCACAGTAAAATGCCAGAATTGTTTCAATCAATCTTTCTCTAAACTTTGATTGGTAATATTTTTGTCGGGATTATCACTGAGGCAACTTTTGGCAAACACAAATCATTTCAATAGAACGATTACTGGTTCCCTTGTGGGGCCAAAATCATTCATGGGTCACAAATGAGGCACAAAATACACTAGAAGTGACGTGGCGTTGATAAAACTTAGGATTTCAACTCCGGCCCTTAGCTTTATATTGAAGTCATGGCATTGAGCTGCAGTGAGGAGGACAATCAGGTCTCGGTCCAGCTGTCCGAAGCCTTTCAATTGCATGTTTTCTCAAATAAATTAAAGCAGCAATCATATCCAGCCCCCAAGCTCGACTAAAACACATAGAAAGGCCCTCAAACATTCAAACACCTTCTTGGTACCTGCTTTTCTTTATTTGTGAATCAACCTGTAGGTAGATGGGTCTTTTGTAAACTTCTTGGCTGAAGCGGTGGTGACCAGGGCGGCTGGGGGCGGTGGAGGGGGGCGCGAAGGGTCCTGGCACGGCTGAGATTCCGAGTCCTGTTGGTGGGAGATGAGCTGGAGGAGAGCGGCGGCCACTGCTGGGCTGGGCGGGGGCTGCGGGTTCGAGGGTGGAGGAGGTGGAGGAGGAGACGCGGGCCGGTGCTCCTCTGACGGGACGGGCGCGCACGGCTTCATTCTGGAGGAATCTGAGCAGAGGAGAGGGAATGGGTTAGGCAAGTCTGTTTATTTATGTAGGCAGCTGAAAGAGAAAGTTTGAACATTAGTCTTGCCTGCACAACAATGTAGCAGTACCAAAATAAAAGGCAAAAAAATCAAAGAATACAATCAGAGAAGTCACATGAAATTCAACAAAGGTTTATGAATGATAGCTCTGCAACAGGTAAATCATATGGTGCAAGTTAAAGCTGGGGTACTCAACTTTTAAAACCACACTGAAGTCACTTTAACTTAAATGCATGCAATTACTTCTTAGCTCTGCATCACTAGAATTTCCATGGCTGTGTTTGACATCAGATTTCCCAGTGAAAAGAGAACCAGCCCTCATTCTGCACACACAGAACTCTATATAAAAAGTTATACGAATGTGGTCTAACGTTATGAAGAAAGAATCTTGTGGTCTGGTTTTTTAAATTGGTTAGGACAATTAATTTATTAGGACAAATAAAAAGTTAGGTACCCCAGCTTTAATAAAGGAACTGTGACCGAGACTGCTGAGATGGGTGTTCACAAAGAAGGCCCATCTAAACAGCAGCAGTTTGGTGAGACACTATGGAAACCTAACAGAATCTATTGTATTTAACTTAATTATATTAGACAAATGAGGATGCTCTTGCAACCCAGTCAATATGAATTATTGTAATGCCAAGTCCAGGTTTATTTTATCTCATATTTATACAGCCTAAGAAAAACTTGTGCAAAATGTGTTTTTACCGCAATAAATAAGGGGAAAACATTTCTAAAATAGTGCTTTTGTATTCAAATATACAAACTGGGCCCATTAACACTGCACTTATGAATTTTGAAAAAGCAGTGTGCTGAACACACTGGGGCAGTCTTTGTTTTTTCCAATGTGGTTTTACTGCATAATGCAAATAAATTCTTGAATAAAATGGATCTTTTTGATGGGAAAATGCTCTCAAAATGCTGCAGATTACAGAAATGTGAAGTATTAGTCTTTCATTAAAGCAAATTAAAGCCACTTTTTGAAGTTTACAGTTACTAAGGTTACAGTACTAAGTTAATTTGAAATATTTTTATAAGCTTGAGACATCCAGACATATTGTAAAGGCTTAAACAAGACACAGATATACTGTAGCTAAATGTGTACAGCTGTATCTAGTTTAGTCCTTTATATATCTAGAGGTTTACTGCCAGAGGAAGATTATCAGGTTTGTGAAGATGCAAGTCTGCGCTCATTTAAGAGGCATTTTATAACTTTAAAATTGTACATTTGTACATTGCATGAATGCAAATGTGTTGTTTCTAACCACATTCAAAGTATTATTTTTATATAGACTAATTGGGAATAAGCTTTGTTTTCATTTTGGCACCTGAAGGTAAATTTGGTTTGCAGTGACAACGGTTATAATCAGTTGTTAATAATAATAATAATAATAATAATAATGCATCGGTTTTATATAGCGCTTTTTTGGACACTCAAAGATGCTTCACATGTCATTATTCATTCACTCCAAACACGGTGGTGATAAACTACTAATGTAGCCACAGCTGCCCTGGGGCACACTGACAGAAGCGAGGCAACCAGTATGTGCCATCGGCCCCTCCCACCACCACCAACCATTCACACACACACCAGACTCATTCTAGGCAATGGGGGTGAAGTGTCTTGCCTAAGGACACAACGGCAGTTTGGCACTTTACAGCCGCCCCACTGTGGCTGGTGTTCCCAGAGGTTAAGTGTCTTGCCAAGGACACAACGACAGTAGTCAGTGGGAGTCGATGGTGAAAGTCTTGAGCGGGGCTTGAACCCACGACCTTCTGGCTCAAAGGCCAACGCTCTACCAACTGAGCTACTGCCAACTGAGCTAATTGTTGTCATTGTTGGTGTGTTGTAGAATGAATCCATCGGTGGATACAGTTTGTAAATGGGATTCCTGGAGGTAGAGACACAACAGTTACCATCTCCATGTCAGCAGCTCAATAAACACTTTTTATTCAAAGTACTGGGTCACAGTTGAACTTATGAGTCAGAAAACAGTCAAAAAGAAAAAAAGTGACAAAATCAAAGTTAAAAAAATAACACATGCAGGTGACGTCTAAAGACTCAAAGCATTTATTACGTTTTTCACTTGAGAATTTATTAATTTTTTTTCTTCCTTAAAAATGCTGACATTACAGAAGCAAAAAAATCACTTCCAGCGGCGAATCCATGACACCTGCGCTATAATGAGACAAAACGTGTGGAAATGGGACAGATACAGAAACAAAGATTGTGAAAAAACAAACAAGGAGGTGACAGGGAAAAGCGAGGAGGGAAACTAACGAGTCGGAGCGCTAGTAGTTTTGCTCTGAAATTGGCTTTTTTCAGAGGGGAAGGAAGGCGCACAGTCTGCCTAGGTCACATGAACACAGTTATGCAGAGAGTGGCACTGTTGAAGGAATGTCACGCATGGAGGTCACAACAATCTCCAAATTTACTTTTCTCTGGTAATTTTTTTTGTTATCCTTTATTTTTGCCTTACCAAAGTAGACTATCCCAGGCAATGTTTACTTCTGATTTCATCTCAGGGTTTTTTTTTCCAACTGTTCCCAGTGCGTGCCACCTAACCCCGGCTCTGCCCAGAAAAAACGCAGCTCCCTAGAGGCTAAACCCAGACTTGCCCTTGCGATCAGTAGTAGCAGCAGACGAGGCGCGAGCGTGTGCCTCCTCTGATTGGATGCCATTGCTCTCGTCGCTTTGTTCCGCCCCCTCAGTCTGCGGCTTGATGATGTGGCCCAAAATGAGAGCCAGCAGGTTGGCCTGGTCGTCTTGGCTGAGCGTGGGCGATGTCTCTTGGGGAGGAGGGGGAGGAGGCGGTGGGGGCGGAGCTGTTGATGAAGCGGTTTGCCGACGTTCCTCTGGCGCCCCCTGGTGGTCTGCCGTGTCGGTGAGCGCGGAGAGGGTCTGGCTGAGCGTGTCGGTGTTGGACATGTTGAGGAGCTGAGCCACTTGGGGCAGGCTCATGTCACTCTGGCCCTGCAGCAGGTTCAGCAGCAACGCCAGCTCCGTCTGATTCAACTGCTCTGCCGCGGCTCCCAGGCCTAACGCAGCCACAACAAACACAGTTCAGAGCAGGCACAGGTGAGACCAAGAGCGCCTGCAGCTTTTAAAAGAACCAACACTGATTACACATTAAGAGAATCAAAATGTGTGAACAAAACAACTATGCCCAAGTGCATGCTTTTTGATAGCCTGGCCAGTCAAAGAGGAACGGTGATTACTAATGTTCGTCTCCAGACGATATTAAGACAATATATATTTCATGTCATTTCATGACCTGATTGCCCCATTAGTCTGGAGAGCTGTGATGTTTGAGATTTTGTATTCACATTAGAAGATGAACTATGGTAACTGTTGCTCTTTTTGTAAGAAAATTAATGATCCCATTTTCTCTGTGAAGACGGTACGATTTAGTTATATTTTTTACATTTTAACATAAGAGATTGTGATGTGAAAGACCCTAAAAGTTTGTTTTTGAGGTTAAATGGTAACGGTCACCTGATGACAAATTCAAAACAAACATTAGCGGCTTGTGACATGTCTGCATTCATCCCTGTCACATTGATTTAAATGTAATGCAATAATAAACAATGAGAGCTAGAATGTTCTGGGTCCGACACGACACACAAGGTTGAGCTACGCAAACTTCAAATCATGGTATGCTGTGTGCTCTTTTCAGAGACCAATGAGGAGAGCAGAGGGACAGAGAATCAGGAAGGATCCATTTGTGAAACTTGGAAAGAAGGGTTTTATTTGATCAGAAAAAATAATTTAATTAATCCAAGCATCAAAGGGAATCACAATTTATAGGTTTGGTTTTTGGTGTGAGCGCAGCCACCTGTCTTGTGTGTCGTGTGTACACTCCAAAAACATAAGCAACCCGATGGGTGAGGAAGAAAAAGGTCTGACAAGGTGCTGTATGAGGTCATGACTGCAGCTTTCTCATCTTATTTAATTAAACTGTTTTTTAAACTGTTTTATTACTCTATTATTGTGTTTGCATTTTCTGCACATAGTTATACATCGTTTTTTGTGCAATTTTATTTGTTAAAATTAATGAAAAAATGTCATTGGAACTGCTACATAGAAATGTACTTTATACGTCTCTAAAATGTGAGTTTTAGCCCATTAATCCAATAAAATAGGAACAATTATGCTTTAATATATGCAGAATAACATGCTTACAAATGAATTAATGCCTTGTATAAGCAGTGTCCTTGTTTTACACACAGCTCAGTGCAGTAGGCTGCTTTACTGCAGCAGTGGCTCACAGTTAAGACTTTTATGAATGTATGTAGATACAAACTTTATAACACAGAACACAGCACATGTATTCTCCGCGATCCGCACGCATAGTCCTGGATGCACATGAAATGTGCATATTCTCCACACACTCTTTCAAGTACAGTTTGACGCACATTAGGTAACAGCCCTTCACCTAAAAAGATTGAATTACAAATGCAAAACAGACAATTTATTGGCACATAAATAACCACATTTTCCGGGTTATGATTTTCAATCTAGAAGAGTAAAAATGACTGGCCAGGCTACCAAGTGATCCATTAAACAATAGACAGTACAGAACTTTATTTTGTTGACATCATTGACTTGATTTGTACTTGGCACTTTGTTGAGAGCACTACACCACCTTTAGAGCTGAGACTTGACGTAGATGCATCATGCAGTCTACAAACAGAGCAGCCCAGTCAAACTACAAATATCGCAATGACCGATTTACTCAATTTAGAAAAACAAAGAAGTTAGTTCATGTTAAACTTATTTACTCTTGCCTTCTGAACACTCACTTTCTGTCAGAGCTGCGGTTGGTTTTCCTGGTGGGGGTGGAGGAGGCGGGCTGGGGGGAGGGCGACTCTCTCCAGTGGACGTCCCGATGGGGTCCTTACGGGGCACTTTCGGCACAGGCACATCCTCAGACACCCCACTCTGACGCGCACGCCGCCGCTTCTTACTCCACAGCTCGTGACAGTCCTGGTGGTGGGGAAGACTGGACACACAGACGCACGTTTCAAATCTATGCATGTAAAATAAAGTGCAACGAAGCCATTGTAATAGAGGATGCTCAAAGGGTATTTGGAGCGCCACCCACATGACTCTCCAGGCGCATAGTTGTATCACAGTAAAAACATTCAAGATCCCTTCTGTTTGAATTATGTGTGTACAAGTTGACCCCAGGATTTTGATTCATGAAAACATAATCCATCCTGTTTGAAATATGCCCACACAGCTTTCTCAGTGGTAGTACAAGTAAATAGTATATTAAGAAGTTGTGCAGTTACCACCAGTACAATCTCATTTGTTTGACCCCTCACATACACACACAAAACACTTTTAAACGCACATACGTTTGATTTATGTATATCCTCAAATAAAAGCAACGACTACCAGCACTCAGCACTGCCTCTGTGTTTTTCTGAATCCCTGATAAGTGGAGGATTCACGGCATTTTTGCTCTAAGAAAAGAAGAACATTGTCTGCGGGGGAGCAGCTGCATGCTTCGGGAGCACGTTTCCAATAACAGGGGGTCAGACCAGTTACAGAAAGGGTCACAGGACCGGTTTGACACCCCATGTCCTATATTATTCCCATGTCCTATATTATCGTTTTGGCTCAATCTAAGCATTTCATATGAATCACGTATCTAATAACGAGCCGATTGAGTCATGTGCTTTAATCCTCACAAATGAGTGCCTCAAACTTTCTTTTCACTATCTGTAGCATCTCATTTCAAAAGTGAACATGTGTAATATAGGGCTGAAACAACTAATCAATTAATCGACGACTAATCGATTATTGAAATAGTCAACAACTATTTTAGTAATCGATTAATCGTTTTCTGGTTCACACGGACTCAAACAGAGCAAAAATGACATGAAAATGTAGTATTTTTGATTAAAACCGACTTTGTTTTTATAATTTCATGAATATCTGTTTGTCTCATCCAATCAGATAGCAGAATTAGCACAAAGAGCCTGTTAAACATTTACTTTAAGTTTACGCCATCAATACGTCCTCGAGTGTTGCCACTTTAGCTTTTTGTGATGAAAAAATTTTTTTTTCTACACAATTCACAGCCAAGCGATTACTCGATTAATCGTAAAAATAATCGATAGATTAATCGATTACAAAATAATCGTTAGTTGCAGCTCTAGTGTAATATACCAAAAGTTACCATCAAAGTGACTTAAAGTGCACTTTTTATTTGTGAAGAAAATCTGAACATATACAGGTAATATACGGTGGCAACAAAGATCTTTCCGCTCCTGGAATAGTAGTAGTATTTGAAATAAATCTTGGACCAATATCAGTTATTAATCTGGTAACTCAAAAGTCGTACAACTCATGTTACATTGTAATATCTAATTCTAAATCTAATATTGAGATTTTTGTAGAAGTAGACGGTTTGAGTGCCAAGGCAAATCCTACATTTGCATGTTGAAATAACCCATTTGTAATCTGTACCGTAATCATTCCATGTCTTAACCTAAACCAGTCAGAACAAAAACAAAGAGCTACTAACTCTGGGGGAGGCATTTTGTTGGGCTCGACGTCAGACAGGAAGTCACTGCTCAGAGCCTGTTCAGCGGTACAGCGGCGCGAGGGGTCCAGGGTCAACATTCGGTCAAACAGGTCGAGGGCGGGCGGTGGCAAACTGTCAAGAGAAGTGATAGGAATCAGACTCATGCAAATTGGGATCTTTGTACGACAAAGCCTCCTGGCTGGTTTATTCACAAAATGGTCGTTAATTTTCAGGCAGAACAAAAGACACAGATACATTATATATGGAAATCTACGTCATCATAGAAAAGGCCAAACCTTCGGCACGAATAGCCTAAACAACGAAAGTCTCTGTGGTCCTTGAGACCTCCACAAGGCCAGGTTATTAATACTATTTTGTCTTGCATTTGTCCACCTGTGCAGTACATAGGTCACTGTTTACCACAGAAGGAAACATTCAACCAGGAGAAGCAAAGGGGCAAAAAACAACCGTATGGCAGGTCTAACAGGTTAGACACAGATACAAAGCATTTTTCTGAATGGAATAACCCGATGTGTTGCATTTCAAAAAACTTACTATTTAGTTTAATCCCCAGGTTAATGATTCTTTAGCTTAATAATCCAATTATACTTACCTAATATTGGCCACTATATTAGGAAAGTGGCCAATAGTTCAGAGTATCTTGTTTTTCTCGAGATGACTATCATGGATGAATCAACCTTCGGAACATCAAGTTTCTCCACAATTATTGGCGATAAATACTCATATTGTTCCCTAATGAATAATGTTTCTGCTACATTGCCTGGTGAGGCATGCACAGAGACTTTAGAGGGAGATTAAAGGGTTTAATATCGATACAGTGAACCTGTTATTGATACTAGTTTTAGTATTGAATTGATTGAAATATTGTTTTCGATGACGCTAGCCGCTACCGTATTGGCAAAGAACTGTAGAAAAAGTTGACAACTTTAACTGCAACGTTTAAAAAGACATGTAAAGTGTACTTAAACCAAAGATACTCACAAGGCAAATTCCTCCCGTAACCGGCGCCTGTATTGCTTCTTGGGTTTCATGGTGTTGAAAAGTGGAAGTTTGATAACATCAGGCCAGACAGCAGGACAGGGGCTACCACACAGACGGCTACAAAAATAGACATGTTGATTTTGAATAAGCAAAACTAACAATGCATAAAAGTTAAATAGCAGTTTCAGTGGGTCATTTCACTAAAAAAACAAAAGCTTACCTGATAAGCTCAAGCTGTAGCAGCTCCTGATTTGCTTGGAATATGGGCTTCTTTGTAAACAGCTCCCCCAGAATACACCTAAAAAAGCAAAATAATGCATCTATCAATACATCACGATTACAGTGTGACATCAGAACATCTACAATTCTTTCAGGTCTCATTTTCCTGTTGGTGTTACTTTCCTTGGATATTTACTGTAATTAAAACCACTTTGGTTGGTTTATCAGGGTGACTTTGGGCTAGTGTCGTGGGCGGAAGTTGAAAATTAAGCAGTACTCAAAAAGATCACCTTTGAAACTACTTTAAAGACAGTGGTACTTTTGTTTCAAATATTAAAGACAACAATTTTTGTCTCAACCAAGTCTCATGTAAATCAAGATTAGTTAGAGCTAAATTACATGTAACCTGAGAAGCATCGGTCTACTAAAGACACAGATCGAGTATAGACAAAAATTGACAAGCTTGATAATCATTTATTTGGCCTGAATCAAATGACTCCTAACCTTGCCTGCAAGCTGGTTTTGTGAGTTCACAAACAATCGAGAATACATCTTGACAACCCTTTTCGAGTAGAACATCTAGGTGTTCAAGCCAATCACGCGCCAGTCTGGGGGTTTAGGGCGGGATATCCGGGTTTGACGAAAGCAAGAAGTGCCGGGCCGAAGCAAAACAAACATGGCTACGCAGGAGGACGGACGCGTAGCTGAGGCTATCAAGTCAGTTTTAGCAGAATCTCCAATTTCTTTTTTGAAAGATGAACAGCGAGAGGCGCTTTGTGCATTTCTGGACGGCAAAGATGTGTGTGCATTTTTACCTACGCCGATGACGACATAATGTTACCGGGATTGGTTCAAGTCAAACCTTGGTAGGCGGGCACACAGCGTCACTTCGCCCAATCAGCTCTAAGTATTCTGCTGCTTATCCCTCCTTTCCCCGAAAGGATTCTCCTGCAGAAGTCCCAGATTGATATTGTGGAGAACGCATTAGAGTTCTACACAATCATCAATCTGGCTCTTGCCAGGTTAAATGACTCCTCCTTCAGTCCCCTTGTGTTCCTTAGCCCTGACAAACTCTTGTCAATCCCTTTGTTCTGACATCGGGATCCATTGAAGATGCTCATGTCACAGCTTACTCTTGCACAGGAAAAGGCCAAGTCTAAATGTGGCATTTGCAGCCGTGCACACTGAGCTACGGGTTAAGCCACTGTCAGCCCTGCTTGCCCGGAGCACATTTTCTCTGCTGAAGTGCGTGGAGAGACACGGCTTTAAGTCAAAACTCATTTAAGAGAGTGGAAGAAAAGGACTCTTTTGCTCAATTGCCCTTTTAACCAGTATCAGGATGATTTTTGTTGTTTTTCCTCAAGTTGCTCCAATCAATTGGGCAGTGTTCTATCAAATGTCAAAAACCATCAAAATTGCAGCAAAAAACATACCGTAATTTACTATTAAGGCTGTAATTCAAGAAAAAAGAAGCCCAAACCAAGTACCAAATCCATATGCATGATTGTATTTTTCAGTTTTATGGATTCATGTAATATTCTTCTCTTGTGAGATTTTGTATTTGGGTTTTTTCAAGCAAACAAAGGCTCGACACATGTCACTTTTCCTACCATTAGTCCATATCATACATTAGTTTCACATTTTAAGTTGTATTACAGAAATACAAAGTCGTGATAATCTAATTCTTCAAGTTTCACCTGTAAAACTCCAACACAGGTAAGTGTTGTGAAGAATGTTAGAATTTAATTTAAAAAAATAAGGTATTGCGTAAAAGTCATTATTTATGGTAGAAATAATCCAGTGTTCCAAACAAATCAAATAATCAAAACAATACTTTTAAGTATTAGAAAGTGAGAATATATAAAGAATAATATAATATGTTTACCTTTTTAAATATTGTACTGTATTGTATTGTGTTTTTTGAAATGTGTAGCCTCCTATGGACAGGTGTTGCAAATTAGCAGTTTTGCTATAACACTGGAAACAATGTATCTGGTTTGTCCAATGCAGTTGATATGTCCATATCAAATAAACTAATAATAATAATAATAATAAATTGGCCCAGTCAGACTTCAAGACGGCTCCAGCATGGAAATGAACATCCAACACATTATCTTTGTTGAATCAGAGGTCAAGCCTCATCACAACTTCTTTCGCATTGATACAAGTTCAGCACAGTTCATGTGACATGAAAAGTTCTCGCAGCAACTCAACCAAAACAGTCCAGAGATCCTTCTCTCTGACCGCAGATCCTCGATTATAAAGACAGGATTATTATAATCTACATTCAACGGCCGCAGATGCAGACCACTGGTTTATTTGATTCAAGGCGTGGTCCTACTTCAGCTCTGGTTTATCTGGATTCAGTTGTCTGGACCACAGCTGTCTATATTAGCTTTGTGGAAAGTAGAAATCAGAGTATACGGGCTGCACGATATATCAAAAAAATATTGTTATCACGATATTGGTGCGTGCAATATCCATATCAAAAAAATGTGCGATAAAAAAAATATATAAAAAATATTTGTATATACAATATATATTATATTCCTTTATTATTTATTGACAACAAAACAGACAGACACATCAACATTCAACAAGAACAAAAAAAAAAAAAGTATATAAATATATGCATTTGAATGTCATTAATGTTGTGGTGTAAATTTATTAACACCACAATACCATAAATTATTTATTATTTATTATTAATAAAGTAGATCTTATCTTAATTTTGTTATTTGTCTCTTGTGTTTCAATGCAGATTGCAATTTTAGGTGAAAGAAAAAAATATCGCAATAATATTGTTATCGCAATACTAAACACTCATATCGAATATTGCTCTAATTTCCAAAATTGTGCAGCCCTAAATCAGAATGAGTTGTTTTCAAAGTAAACATACTGTATGTCACTTGGAAGATGATTCCAGGCAAACACTGCCCTGTACATTACAGTCACTTTGTTTTTACTTTGGTTAACTTGAATCTGCCTTCTGTGGCGTGTTGGGTTTCATAGTTGTGCTCACCAGAACTAAAACAGAGCTCTTGATGAAGCACAAGTGCGCACTGAAGCTGATGAGATGATGCTCGCGCACAGCAGTTCTTGCGTATCCATGCGAGAAGTTTCACAATTATCTGTGTCGTTGGTACATTAAAGCTGGATACAAAGCTTTTTTTGCTTTACATTATTTTTATTTTTTTTCCTAACAGAAAAGTAACAGTCTTGTAAAAATAAAATTTTATGAACAAATCAGACGACAACAGGATGCATTTATCTTTTACATACGAGAGCTGATTAGCGAGTGATGGTGGTCGTCAATTCACTTTTCTGTCTGAAAAACTGATCAATAGATTTGACAGTGTCAAAAAAAACCTGCATGTGAAAACTGGTGATAGAGCTGAACAGTTGAGAGATAAAACTGATTTATTACATTCCATAATTCTTGGGCTAAGGATTGTGCCACTATAGAAACCGTGACTCAGGAAAATTCTAAAATAAAGAAAAGGTTATACATAAGCCACACTTGAATAAAAAGTACAGATTTATGTTATAACTATAAAACAGCTCAGACGGCTGGTCAAAGCAATGTACTGAAGACATTTGGACACATCTCACTATTTAACAGTTTATTAATTTATTACCACACAAAGCACCATTAACAGCAACAGTAACATGTATTGGTAAATAACAATAAACCGAGGTGTTCCACCTAAGCTGCAAGCCTCCATGTTAGGGCTCTGGTCAAATCAATGCAGTTAATCCAGGCTACTGTGACCAGAGATGGGGACACACGAATGAGACTTGGACTGGTCCCCTTAAGACTCGAGACTTTGACTCGTGGATTTGAGACTTGCCCATCTCTAGGAAACCAATTTTCCACATCAAACCTGCTGCGCCGCAGCGCTGCTCATCCTCTCACAATTACGTGTGTCCAAGCAAGCAACGTCGGTGAAGGGTTGCCAACAGCTGCAAACTGGCCATAGGCGCATTCTAGAGACGCAATGAACAGTCGCAGACTCTGCTGGCCGCAGGGATGACCACAGTATATTCGAAAACTAAACAGCCCTATTCAAACAAGCGAGACAATATACTGCTCAAGTGGGGAAAAGTGGCGTGGAACATGTAGGCCTGTCGCGATATTCAATAAATCAATTAATGGCATGATAATTAAAATTAGCTCGATAATTTTTCTGGCAGCGATAAGTTCCATTTGCATGCTTGTTTGTTTTCCAGGTCTCTCTCTCTGCTCCTCTCTCTCTCTCGGGTCAGAGAGCCGCAAAGTGGTCACGGGGACATTAGCGGTCTAACGTGCAGACTGGAAATACTCAAAATACAATATACAGCCAAAACACGACCTAAACCAGGATTTACAATGGAGGACTAAGTACTTGTGAACATACGGTGTGCCAGCCTGAGTTCTAATTCAGGCTCTAGAAGTGACGAAACTAGCGCAGCTAGCCCTAGCGTAGCTAGCGTGTTTGCTGATGCGGAAGTAACGTTTAATAATACAATAAACTTAAGGCACACCTCCGTGAACACATACTACTGTTATATAAAGTCTCTGGAAGGTCTCTAGACACAGACTCTGCAGAGCTGCATTCTTGGAGAGGAACTTTACACAAAAAGAAGCTAGCTTAACTCTGTTAGCATCAAAGCCCAACCTCTACTTCCGCCACTTCCGGTGGTGGTCTTTAAAAATTAAAGTTTATTTATCTCTAAAAAAAAGGTGTAACTGCTGCATCATTATCAATGTATGAGATGAAAAGCATCTCAGAACGACAATATTATCGCTTATTGCAATAATTTCTGAGACAATTAATTGTCCAGCAAAACTTGTTATCGTGACAGGCCTAGGAACATGACCAGTGCTCAACAGAACTGCACGGACAGCCTGTAGCAGTATAAATACAGAACAAACGTGCTGTCAATGCTGCAAGAGACAGACCTGGATCATGGGAGAAGCTTCCATGTCCTCTGATTTTTTTGTATCTTTGCAATTCAGTGAATTTCAATTATGGCCAATGTTGGTGAAATCTATCCCCCCAAAAAAATGACACAGTGTGGACCACTTGGACTAAATATAATCATCAAAATGAATAAATTAGATGTATTTATTTTAATCACCGTAATCTTAAGAAAACAAGAAAAATCCCCTCTGAACAAATCTGCATTCTATTAGAAAAAAACATAAGCCATTAAGATTTCACTTGGCTATTAATGAAGAACTGGGCACGTGTAGAGTAATTTGATGTAATGTTGTGTCAGTTTTACTTGCGTACGCATGTGAGAGTGGAGACTCTCACGTTAGACTAAACCAATCCTCAACGCAGTTTAAGGATTGGTTTATGGTGCTTTCAGACCGAAAACGCTGAAACGCAGCAGCCCAGCTTACCAGACGCGCATTATCTAGTTTACAGACGCAGAGGCTTGCACACTGCCAAACGACGCACGAACACAAGCACGCCCACCTCACTACACTGATACTGAAAAAACTTACCAGGGAGGTTGAGCTGCTGCGCAATGGCCTTCCATGCCGAATCTTTCTTTGCTCTGTCGCTATATTCCGGAATGCAGACTTTCCACAACTCTGGAAAGTTTGTAACAGCGACAATGAGACTATCCACAGCTTGATCCTCCATGTTTAAATGACCGGTTCCTGGCTCTCAATGGGGAAAACATACGCCGTGTAGTGGCGTGATTACGTCAGTGGTGTGCGTGCTCTCTGATTGGAACGTCTCGAGGAAAAGTTGAGCGGAATCCATCTCCTGTGGGCGTTCATTTTCCGCTCCTTCTCCTCCCCTTTGACTTTCCCGCCAAGTCCGTGCGTTTCTACTGGGCGGTCCGTGCGCGTGTGCCGAGAGGTCCGTGCAATGCGACGCTGAAACGCGCCACCCCATTGACTTTGCATTGAACGCAGACGCAACGACTGTCCCGGTCTGAAAGCACCATTAGTCCTGGCTCAGGCTGGTTCAGACCTGCGTGGGTCAATCAGGTGCTTCCCCAGATGACCTAATGTTAAAGAGGTCTTGAGCATGAATAACAAAGACTTAGTCTTATATTTCTGATGTCTGAGTTTAAACATGAGATATAACATGACAATATCTTAACAACTAAAGCAGCAAAGTGTCAAACACCAAGGTGTTCGAGAAGATTCATTCTGATGGTATCTGAAACCTCCCAAAAAAACGTTTCAGGGTTCAGATTATGTTTCTCAGACTAGAGTGGCCAACTTTATTTATCCATATCTCAAGAATTAAATGGGCTAAGGAAAAAATGAAAACATTCACATGCTCCCCGAAAAAACTTGCAATTAGAGACGAGTTGTCATTGTACGATTTAGTTTACGATTTAGTTGTATAATGGTGCCGTATCTGAGTAAGTATTTAATCAAAAACAATGTGATTTCCTGTTTATTTTTTATGAAAATGAATGACCCCCCCCCCATTGTAAAAAAAAAAAAAAAACAGTGAGAGGGACTCTCAATTGTCCCATTGTGCATCTTGACAAGTGCAACCTGGACAAGCCCCGTTTCAAACCAAACCGTCTGTAAGCCACAGAGCAGAACACCATCGTCCTCACGGCATGGACTGGATATGGTGATACAACCACTTCACAGAAGAAAGTGGATTAATTGATGGACTCAAGATACCAATCTACCTGTCCATTTGGTTTTCAACATGAAGTGATGAGTGTCACTTTGTCAAACCAGTTATGACCATTTAAAGGACTAGAACGAACATTTATTTCAAAGTTTACCCTTCCCTCTGGGTTCGCCCCAGGTTAAATTTCCAGTTCTGAGACCACCTCATCAGATTTGACATGAACACCTGGATAGAGTAGAAACCGCTCAATGTTTGATCTAGGTAAGCATTTTGAACCTAGCTCTGCAATGGATTCCTCCTGGACAAATGACGGATTAGACTACTTGGTCTAATTTTACAGATGTGTTTCCACCTGTCCTTTACAGTTACATGTATCTTTCCTGGGTGTTTTCACAGTAGTGATTGCACTCACCCACAGCTCCATACGTCGATGGCGGGTGAATAGCGCTCCTCTCCCAGCAGCAGCTCTGGCGGCCGGTACCACAGTGTGATAACTTTGTTAGTGTACGGCCGACTGCAAAAGACAGACAAATAAACTAATATGAATACTTAGCACAGATAGCAGAACAGATAAAGTATGTAATTTTTATCCTTTTGACAGAAAGATATCATGTTAAACGTAAACAATGACTTGTGTTCAAATGTGACCTAAACGACAGGTAAAGGAGTAGGCGAGGGGTTTAGAGAAAGAAAAAAAAAGGCTATAAAAAGCCTTGTTTCCATTTCAGGCTTAATAAAAGACAACAGCTCCATCTAGTGGCATTTAAATATACGTGTGCAACAAAACTAAGGGCTTAAAACCAAATGATTTAAGTAAACAAGACCTTTTACAAAAGGTCATAGGGTCTGCCATGTATTGAGGCTTCTTTTATTCATTGCTACTTGGCTGATATTCTCAGTCATTGCATTTCGTTTTATCGAGACTTAATATGTTTCTTACATGCATTTGTAACAGACAAGATGAGAACTTTCTAGGGTGAAAGATTGACGGTTTATGCGTGTGTATTTTTTTGTTTGCTTTTTTATATAATTTTCTTTTTCTTTTTAAACATCCGTTTTGCTGTATCACCTTCTGAAATCTTGAGGACCCCTTAAAAAAAGATGATTCATCTCTAGGGGCTTATCCTCTAAATAAATAAATATAATAAATAAACTTTCTAGGGCCAAATTGTTCCAACAAAACTAAATAGACTATAACATCGTTTAAATTTCACAGGATTTTAGCATAGTACCCACCTCTCTTCTGAATTGTAGAAACGGGCCAAACCAAAGTCTGCCAGTTTGATCTGACCTCTGTAAGGAGACAGAACACAACACAACATCAGTTTGTTACCAATAACAATGATGAAAATGTGATAATACATTTTAAAATTAAAGGTAAAATGTATATAAATATTTTACATTAAGGGCATCTGTTGTGTGCTTTGTTTATATGGGTAACGAATTTGGGCAGGAGCGCCAGTCCTTTCGTTCGCCGACACAAACGCGTTTGATACAAAATGAAGTATGTTCCTAAATGCTATAGCACTGATCCTCTGATTCCCGGATGATTGACGTCTCCATTGCCTTAGCTCAGTTTTTACATTCCCATTTCAGAAAACGGGTTTGGAGCAGTTAAGAGTCAAGAGTTCATTCTTCTTCAGGGCAAACACTAAAAATAGTTTGTCTAATGTGACGTGTGAGAACAGACATAATAACCAAGGTTTTAAAAAACATGTATACATACAGAAAAGGACTGTACAAGATTTAGTCATACGACTACAGCTAGATGTACAAGCCATAAAGGTTTGGCCAGACTTCCAGAGACCATTTCTGAGGATCGTAATTTTAACACAGATTCAGCCTAACTTCACACCCAACATCAAGCAGAGGGAGCATTGAGCTCAAAACGGTCAGCCAATTTGTTTAGACACATTATCAGTGTTTAATTTCCACCAATGCACTTAACTTCAGCCATCAACTTATCAGGCCTCTGCATTTTCTGCCATCAGATGTAGCAACACACAGGTTTGGATATTGTGCAGTTATTAGAAAATGTGCGTTGGGGTGATATCGATCATGTATTAATTTACGTATGTACAGTATTATTGATAATTGTTATCAACATAAGAAGTTGTTCTGAAGTTGTTTGATGAACAGCAGCTACTACGCAATAGTTTAGCTATATACGGGTCAAACTGATTTCTAAAACAACTGATTATCAAAATAGTATTTGCTAGATTCGTCGATTGTCTAACTTCATTTACAGTCCTGGGTGGGTCAGATGAAACATTTAAACCAATTAGTCAAAGCATTTCACGGAGTTCGAGCATAACCAATTACTGCACCAAATAAATGACTGACTGGTGAATGACTTCTGCCATTTATTTGTTTCACCAATTAGCAGATGAAGAAATAATAAAAGTGGTTTAAATTTGAATAAAACAACATTTACAGAAAATAATGAGTGTGAAAACAGCGGGGTCTGTATGTAGAAAGTATCAACATTTTGCCCCAATCCATGGAGTGGATTGATGCAGGCGCCAGAAAAAGCAGGTGCTTATTATTGAAGAAGCAAACGAAGGAAAGGCGTGTGTCTGCACTGAGCGGAACCATCTCACACAGGTTAAACAAGCAAATGCAGCTTCAAAATGGAGCCTTCAGAATGTGGAACGGCAGAATCCTAAACATACGTTTTCTCATATCAGTCATGGCTCATATGTCTAAACCCTCATTAGTCATTACTGCTCTTGATTTATGTATACATAAATATATTAGGTCATTATTTTTGAGACTACTTAGGTTACTGATTACATTTTCAAAAGGTAATCAGCATTATGCAACAATTTCATTTTTCAAAGCAACTTACCCAACACTGTTAATAGATGTGCATAAGAAGCCATGTTATTTTGTAACATTAAATGCTACATTATGCTTACTAGACGATTACAGGATGAGACTACGGTATTCTGGCTGCTGGGCTTAATTTGCTCATTTCCCACCGTTCTCTAGGACTTACCTGTTGTTAAGGAGAATATTGGAGCACTTGATGTCCCTGTGCAGGAAGTTGTTTTTGTGGCAGTAATCCAGGCCTTCCATCAGCTGACGCATGAAGCTGCGGATGTGTTCATGAGAGAACTGCACCAGACCAGACTCCAGCAGGCCCATGAGGTCGTGGTCCATGTACTCAAACACCAAGTAAAACGCACCTGTGGCCGAACAAGGGTGGAAGTTTTAATCTTGCATAATTGTTTAACCCAGTGACAGTGCTTCGAAAGTTTATTGAAAATTATTCAAATGAATCATCTTATATCATCCTTTACAAGGTCTTTCACCGTTTTATTTTAACATTTTAAGAAATATTATTTTGGCCATAAACATGTTACCTCTGTCTGGTGTGAAAAGGGAAATTAGACATTTCAAATTACATTTTTCCAATTTGGCTCAACATCAAACATTTTGAGCTGCTAATTAAACCATGCAATTGTGAAGAACAAAATAGCACTATATAAATTGTTAAAACTAATTTAGAGGCTATACTTGTGCTTTAAAAAGGTAGATAACAGCTCTGAAAATAGCATAATATAATATTTGGAGGATAAGGATTTTTGAGGCCAAATTTTTAAAGGGAAAAACCTTTAACAGTCTAATTTTCATTTACTTACTTTCATTAATACTAAGCTAGTCCGACTGCAAAAAAGTAGTTTTCAATTTTGATTAAGTGCCTGGCTCCTTCTCTCTGCTGCCATTAGGCAGGAGCTACAGAACCCCAATGGGCCGAAAAAACATCTACATCAAGAGATTGTTTGTCCCGTCTGCAGTCACTGTTTTAAACAACTGGTAGCACTGCATAAATTATGAACTGTTGCGTCTTTGCTAAATGTATTGAAGTGTGTTTTGATCAATGATTTTTAAATGCGCAGTGTTGAAAGACAAATCTCTGCTAAATTTGAACAGACAAGAAAGATCTATTCTATTCTTGTGAGCAGAATTATGAACCTAAAATGTGTGTACCTTTATCCTTTTTGAAGTCCAGAGCGTCTTGTTTATCTGTGACAATCTCTTTCATGTTAACGACGCTGCGGTGTTTGAGTTGTCGTAATATTTTGATTTCTCGGATGGCTGTGATGGGGAAACCCTCCTTCTCATTGTCCAAACGCACTTTCTTTAGAGCCACCAGTTCACCTGCCACAACGAGAGCATTCATTTAGATCCCGTACAACAGTGAAAACAGATTTGAGCAGCCTCAAGTCTTACCCGTGACTTTGTCCTTGGCCTTGTACACTTGACCGTACGTCCCTTCGCCGATGATGCGGATTATATCAAATTTATCCACGCACCGCTTGCCCCAGTCGCTCAGGTCGTGTTTGCGCTCACCATAACGTGGGCAGCAAATCCTGAAAGAAAAAGAAGACCATGCTCTTAATCATAAGCATGTTTTATCAGAATTACTAGCCTATCTCATAAAAGCTGAAAATGTGGTTGTTGCAAATTGCAATCCAATGTAAACATGGATTTTGCCAACAGACGTTTTGCTTAACTGGTATTTAGGTTAATTAAAAATCCTCAGTAATATCATTAGGATTAGTTTCTGGTGGCATTGAGAGATCATTTATCCAAACTGGGTCCATGTAAAACGCAACTCTCCTATGAGCATGTAGTGGACAAATATTATTTTTGGTAAAAATTGTCATTATGCAAG
The DNA here is from genome assembly GCA_964034765.1 of Knipowitschia caucasica. Classification (NCBI taxonomy): domain Eukaryota; kingdom Metazoa; phylum Chordata; class Actinopteri; order Gobiiformes; family Gobiidae; genus Knipowitschia; species Knipowitschia caucasica. Next base: position 11,534,788 of record OZ035840.1, read on the forward strand.
CAATACCACAAATTGACGCAATGATTTCAATGAGTTATTTCTCGTAATTAATAAATTTTAGAAATAATAGCCCCAACTTGTTTTTCCCTGTATTGCATTTTCCCCAAGTCGCATGTTGTTAATGAAATATGCAGTTCTGAATACAGTGACAAAATGTGTGCGTTAAACTGACTTTGGTCTTTTCTTGAGAGCGGTTTGTGGCAGAGACGGAGCATGGTGGACAGTGAACTGTGGTGGCGAGTCACCGCCGAGCAGAGTGGGCGGCAAGGGGAGGTCAATGAGAGACGTCCGGCTGCGAGCTTCCTTCTCTTTCCTCGAAGACCTCTGAGGAGGAGTGGACTTCTTTGGACTGCAATGAAGATAAATGAATTAATATAGTTGTGAAAAAGATGTAGAAAATGTTTGAGCTTTTGTTTTGGGACTCGTTGCAAAAACAACCTTTGTCAAATATTTTGAAACATTTAAATATAACGAATTGCATCCAAGAAACCCATACTTTGTGTTAAAGTTTTAGTAACAGTCAATCAATTACAGTCTCTGGAACATCACATTCCTACAACAATGATCATGGAGGTCATCTGGACTTTAGCCCAAGGTTTTCAATGATAACTCAAAGTAAATAGACAAGATAGTTTATCCCACTGGTTCCCAACCTGGGGATTGGGACCACATTGGATTTTTTTCATGTAGTCTCTATAACTTTCAAATACAGTGGTAAATGGTAGATTTTATTTGTTGGCCTGAACATAAAATGAAACATTGTGCTGTGCATAAAGCTGATTTTATCCTTATTCTGTTATTTATGGCATCACAACAAAAAAACAATTGAATATGGCAAGATCAAAGGTTGAGAAGCACTGTCCAATTTCCATTATTATTACAAAAACAGAGACAAAATATTTAATAAAAGTAAAAAAGTAGCACAGTCCAAGGGAAAATGTTCAAAGTGTTCAGCGTACATTGTAGCAGATAAAACAGCAGACTTGAACGGATACTAGCCTCAGAAGTTACTTATTTCAAAAGTTTATACATCATATCATTTGTGTCAAACACAAGTGACAAAGTTGACTGGATTGCTATAGAATCCTGAAGTTGACTCATTGACCCTGTGTGTATGATCCCAATGTCTGCCTAGGGCTATTTATTTTATTTATTTATCTTTTATTTATATACTGCCTTTTCACTGCAGATCTGAGTCTCAAAGCGGTTTATAATTCCGCTATGAAGGCAGAGGGCCACAGACATGACAGGTGATAGAGGGACAGAATTAGGACATGTCTGATCGTAACACTTATCAGACATGTCTCTCATATCTCTGATATAGTACCTCCTGTCCAACCAAAGTGGGACTCACCTATCTTGAGCGTTCCCCATCAGCAAAGGGGGCAGAGGCAGCAGGGGCAGTGTGGACGTCTTGTGCAGAGTGGTGGGGCGCATGGGGCTGTGACTCGGAGGCGGCGCAGGTGACTTGGCTGAAGCCACGGCGGTGGGCTGAGCCGGCGCACCGGCTGAGGACTCTGGTTGCGGTGGAGGCGGTGGGAGCTGAGAGGCTGAGGTGGGCGGTGCAGGATGAGGGGGAGAAGGAGCAGGTGGAACAGGGGATGAACCACAAGATGCCGGGGCAGCGATCCGCTCCTCACTGATGAGTGGAGGAGGCTGTACCGACGGAGGTTCTGGTGCAGGGATCTTCTCTGTCTGTGTTGGTTCTGGTTTAGTAGGTTTCGCTGCGGTGGAGGTAGCATTGGTGGACTTGCGTCCAGCCTGTAGGTATAAACAACATATTGTCAAATATTAGATTTGGTCTTGACAAAGTGGGCCACACATGATTGACCTATGGGTTAGGATGGAGTGAAGAACACTCAAAGTCAAAATACAGATGGTAAAACACATGGCCGCTTAGTCGTAAAAGGCAGTTAAGATTTTATGATATGGCTGTATTTTTTGCAGTGGACACTTGGTGGGAGTCAGTAGATGAATAACATTCTGAGTTCTTATGTGAAGCATATTATGCCTAAGGTGTTCATGGTAGGGATGTAAAAAACTATGAATTTTCATGACCGACCACCGAGCCTCATTAACCGGTTGAAACCGGTTAACCGCGTAGTTTAAAATAGTCCACGTTCTTTGAAATAACAGCCATTTCGAGCCGCGTACTTTTCATAAGTGCAGCTCTGCGTTCTACTGGATCAGAGTTGAGACAGCGGCGCCCAAACCCGCAACAGCTCCGGCACCTTTGCGCACAGAGAACTGCTGTTTTAATCTTCCCATTCTGCTGTGCTGCGGGTTAATACCAAAACTTTCTAGCAGCAAACGACGGCTCGTTCACATGGTCAGAGCAGCGAGTGACGAGCCGCGTCTCACAGGTCTTCACAAAAGTTTAAATACAAGTGATGTTTGTGGAGCTGATCCCGAGGACCATAAACACAAACATGTTCCATGTGGTTTGACTGGAGCTGCGTATTTGCGCGAATCCTTTGGGCTCCGTGACACAGAGGAGCGCGACAGACTGGTATGTGTGTGTGTGTGTGTGTGTATGTATATGTGTGTGTGTGTATGTTTATGTGTGTGTGTGTAAATGTAAGCTCCAATGTAGTTCTGACCCGCGCCAGTGTGCAACTTTGACGGTAACAGAGGGGAGAGATGATGCGTGTGGATGTTACGTATGGAGAGGGGGAAAGTGTGTGCGTGTGCGTGTGTGTGTGCGCGCGCGCGTGCATATGTGGCTCGTGCGGCGTGAGAGGCGTCCCGGAGTTTATAATACATGGGCGCATACAGCTAGATACAGACCCGCTCGTCACACCGTGCAAATAGGGCTTAAAATAGCGTTATTTAGAGACCTCCCCTCTCCCCGTTTTCTCTTTTTTAACCGACAGCTTTGACCGGTTAACGCTGTGACGGTCAACCACCGGTTAACCGGTCGCCGATTTACATCCCTAGTTCATGGTACCAATTAAATACAATTTATTCTTATAATGCCCTAAATCACAACAGTAGTTGTCTCAGAGAACTTAAAAAAACCTTTGAATTCGCCAACACAGATCAGAGAATGAACAGTTCAAAACAAGAAATGCAACGATAAAAACACAGAGCCACTAGTTCATAAGGGACAGATAACAAACGTCCATAAATTATGATAAATGTCCAGAAATGTTGTTTAATGTTGAGTTGAGTGTCCTGGATCATCACCACTGTCCTTCCAACTTAAAAGTGCATTATAAAATTATTTATTCCTTTTTGACTCCCACTGATGTCGGCTGTCGTTGTGTCCTTGGGCATGACACTTAACCCCATGTGCTATGTGAACTGGGTGAAGCTCTGACCGCCACCTCCCCAACATAGAAATTGATTAAGCGGAAGAAAATGGATGGATTGCTCCTTTTGGATTGTCATCATTCTTAAAAGACAGTACCGTAGCCAATACAATTATCTCTTATCTTGTAACAAATAAATGCTATCAATAAATTATTATTAATAATAAATGCTATTATTATGCATAGAATATGCACTGGCACATGGGATCCAGCGGGGTAGTGATAGTTGAGCCTCACTATGGGCACAGACTTACCACAGAAGGAGAAGCTGCCCCAGAGGCTCGTGCAGCTGCCTCTGCTGCTTGTTGCCGTTCCTTTTTCCTGCGGCTCAGCTCGGCCCCAAGGCTGGAGTTCAGGGGGAGGCGGGCAGAGGAGGGGGAGCGACTACCAGGCCGACTGCTGTGGGGGGCACTGGTCCCACTGGAGGTTTGATGCCTCTTACTGCGTGAGTGAGATGATGACCTGCGGGAGGAATAGGACAGAGGGGAGCGGCTCCTTGAACGGACAGACCGCCTGAACACATAACAAACAAGAGGAACATGGGTGGGGGGGAGGGAGTTAAAACTATTAAAAAAACATTTCAAATGAATCCATCTAGTGGTTGCTTTCTGTTTGCTGTAATAAAAGCGAAAAATAACACGCAAAGAGAGACAAAGGCTTATTTTTTCATTGGAGAAATAAGCAACAATAAAAGCGTAGCCAATATTTTACTACAACAAATGTGCAAAGCTCAGCTGTTGCAATGCAATGAAGTCATTATGAAAGGTTATCTCTGATGTTTTTTATTGGGTAACACACAAATGGTACAATGATTATCGAATGCTCACAGTGCCTTCTCTTATTGTCATTTAGTATTTAAGAGTGTGAAAAGTTGTTTAATTCCCCCCTGCACTTACCTGGACACTGGGCTGGTGCTGGAGGACCTTCGGGAGGGGTAAGGACTGATGGAACGCCTCCGAGTAGTGTAGGGGCTGCTCTCGCGCTCAAAGCTGGAGGACCGATGTCTGCCTCCATAGGGGCTGACAGACCTCTGCCTGCTGCGCCGCACATCTCCATACGGGCTGGGGCTGTGCTGGACCCTCCGTCGGGAGTAGCCATCATCCCCCTGGTGTCCATAGCCCACAGGGCTCACACTGCCACCTCCTCGTCTAGGACTTGGGGAGAGAGCAGCACTAGTGCCCTTTCTCCGTGGACTACTTCTCCCAGTGGACTTTCCTTTAGGACTTGACTTGCGACTCTTTGAAACTTTTCGATGGCTTCTGTCAGTCCTGCTCCTCTGAGAAGAGCTGTGACTTCCATCTCTGGTGTCTTTGCGCTGCTGTCTGTCTTTTCGAGACTTCCCTGAACGGCTACTCTCTTTACTGCGAGATGAAGAGTTACTGCCTACACTGGATGCTGCCTGTGCTTGTGAGGAGATCTCCCCACGTTTACCATCCTCAGACTGAGCCTGGTGCTTGGAAGAAGACCCTGAGGACACTGGACCCTCTTTACTCTTCCCATGACTCACTCTGTCCCTCTCTTTGCTGCTCTTTTTCTTTACACCATGCTCCCCATTTCCAGAGTCTCTTACTTTGTTGGGGTCCATGGTCTTTTTACGTGGATGGCTGTGGCCCTTATTTTCTCTGATAATCCCATCATCATCATCATCATCATCGTCGTCGTCATCATCATCGGAAAGGGCCCCTGCTTCTCTGTCTGCAGGCCGGGATGGTGGGTCTGAGAAAGTGTCCGAGTCAGAGCTGATGTCGTCGTACTCCACCAGTGGTTTAACCGTGTGAACGCCAGGGGGCGTTGTATCGCCAAGGGCAAAATCCTCGTGTTCTAGTGCTGAAACTTCACGATTTTTATTAGTTTTGTGTCGTTTACGTTTAGAAGATGAAGACGACATAGAAGATTTGATCTGGGCTTTGCCTTCTCTGCTCTTCAGATCCCCGGCAGAGGTATGAGCGGCCTGGGGCGCACTAGCAGACTTCCTCTTGGTCCCATGGTGTCGGTCCGACCCAGGCATCCCTTACGCCGGCGTCGGTACCTCTCCTGTGCCTGGGCCCAGTTGGTCCAGGAAATACATTAACGTGAGAGGAACAGCAGCTACACAAAATAGCAAAACGCAGTGTTATGAAGCAGGATGCAAGTCAAAATACAGATAGTAACACACAAGGCCGCTTACGTCCTGTCTTCTTTGATGCTGATTCATTCCACCGAAGTCCTCCAAATATCCAAAGCTGACAGCTTTAATTCAGCTCCCGGCTCTTGTAGTTGTAATCTCCTATTTAGTTAGTGCTTGAATATGTCCAAAACAAACATCTGAGCAGTGATGTCCTCTCCTTCCCAGATTAGCTAGCACGGCTAGCTAACTCCCGGGCCGCTAAACGCTGGCTTGTAAAAAGAAAAAGTCCCTTTGTGGAAAGCTGTCCGTGCCGGTGCCAAGTTAAGTAAAGGTCTATTATTCCAGGGTATTACGATCTGAGAAAGTAACAAGCAAAATCTTCATTTATGAGGCTTGTTTCTCCAACAAATCAAACTCGACCCGGTTGGTACTGTTTACATGTTTCCTTTAATGTAAGATTTATCCTCTATAGATTCAATAATTATCAGAAATCATAGTATTTTCGTGTGCAGTAGATGTTCCAGTTTATTTTCAATGGCTCTGGGAATCAACCAGGCCTATATTTAGGGCGATGCTGGTGGATTTGATAACATCCACTGCCCTATCTGAAGGAAACTACCAACGCCATTGTGGCTCCCGAGACTGACGAACGCTGTGGACTGTGGAACAAACCGGATGCAGAAGCAGTGTCAATCACGTCCGTTTTATGGATACACCCAATCAGGACACTGATTCCGGTAGTAGTCCCGCCCCTGTACCTTCTAAAGGCGGGTGCTTGTGATAAAAAATCGCGTTGTCCTTTCACAAAAACAACTGTATCACGAGTGCAGATGTTCAGATATAAAATAAACATTGTATGTTAGATTTGAAAATTATATGCACTAAAATCATGTTTTTATATTTGTATAGATTTCAGTGTATTATTATAGACCGACAACGGTCTAAATTTGGAAAAAGGCGCGACCATCACAAAGATTTTATGAATAAGGATAGATACTTGTACTTTTAGTTTTCCCTCCGTGCTTGTTTCCGAGTAGAACTACGCAATACGACAGGCAGTAGTTCCGGAATCTGATTGGGTGACTGGCTGAGTGTAGGCGCGACCAACTCAAAACACGGAAGTGCTTTTTCGTTTATCAGTTCTTGCAAAATAGCAAAGTAAAACGTTTCGTTTTGTTTGTATGGTTGTTAAATGTCGAGTAAGTATGATAATTATAGGCCAGAAATAAACGTTTCGTTTGGGTTGTACGATTGAGCATGTAGTATAGATTTTACCATCAATGGTCTTTCCCTGGTCAAATGGGAATTTTACACCTCTCACATTATAGCTACAGCCTCATAACTGTCCTTTTGATTCGTATCACCATCCATAATAATATCCCCGGAATATACTGAAGCTAACCTTGGAAGGCTAATAATAGGGCATAATGGGATATTTTCAGTTACTTTGAAGTTTTATTATGTATGTAGGCGTCGCACCAACACAATTTTAAGCTGTCAGAGATCATATTCCTGTCTGGCCATTGTATGTTGTTGTGTGGATGGACAGAAAGAAAGCTGTAGGCTGGCAGTCAGTGAAGGGAGGAGGTGAGCAGCAGATAAGAGAGCAGGCTTATTGGCTGGCTATTGCTACTGCTGCTGTATCCTGTGTAGTTTTATCAGAGCCAAGACGAGCCTTTGTCTTTCTCTCTCTTTTTTCCAGCGCTAAAATGTAACGAAATCTACCAAGAGAACTATTAGCATGATTCTCGTGGAGCGGCAAAAACAAGGCCCCTGTCTGAAATTTGCTGCAACAAGACCACCGCATTCATCGAGTCGGTAACCAGCGCCAGTGTCCAACATGGGGAAAGAGGTAAACGGTGTGTCGCGGAGTCGATTTGAGGTGAGTACGTGCACTGACAGCCACCAAAACACACGCAAAACAGCTGTTCATGAACATTAGGACATGGGTCTGTGTGCACTATGGCTGTAAAATCACACAACTGCGTGCATTATTGTGTCGGATGCAGCAGAAGCTTCTTCCTCTTTGGGATTAGGTTAAATAAAAACGTCGTCAGCTTGTCATAACATGCAGCCAAACAAGCCACCAAACCATTTCACCTTTTTAATGATAATGTAATGTATGCACGATTTAGACACACACAGGTTTAAAGGTCCTCGCTGCCCCCCCCATGCGCCGTCATAACAAAGACAATGGGGCTAAGAGCACGAGGAGGACAGCTGTAGGAAATGGTTGCAAACATGTCTTTTATTAATGTTGAATACATCTACAGCACATTCAGGTAGTTGGGTTGTGTGATTTCACCTTCTTTGCTTAGTTTGGCATGCCCCGGGTGTTGTGGTTTCTCGTGGCCGCTGCAGATGAGGGGGCCTCGGGTTCTGAATGTTAGCTCCGCTCCTATCCCTTGTTATTAGCACATAGAGTCAAAATCAACAAACCAGCTCAAGTTGTAACAGTGACTTATTATATCACCATTTATCTTCAAGTGATAGCAATGATGCCCTTTTAGCAGACCAATCTCTATTATTGTTCTTTGTGTCATATTATGCTACAAGTTGCGAGCCACGCAAGCAGCAACAATGTCTCTATTTTGGAGAACGCGTGCATGAATTTGGGATTTTAAGTGATGCCTGGTGACATTGGCCTGTGTTTACAGAGGACCTGGTGTTGTTTAATCCCTCGTAGCGTGGGATTTGTGTGTGGTTTTATTTATTTTTAACGGAGCAACAGCTGACGACTGAGGAGATCCAGGCCGCTACCTTCTGGCCCCACAGCTGCCGTAGCACGGGAGGACACAGGAAAGGCCTTCACAATAAAATACCTGTTGATGATGTAGATAGTGAAGGCACTTTAGAGAGAAAAAATAAAGTAAAAACTTTATTCCATAATTTTATCTGATGATGCATATTGATTACCCAAGTCAGTGACCGTTCAGGCCAAACATTTGGTCAGTGTAGTAAACAACACACTATTTCAGTGTTTCAGATTTTGGTAAAGAGTTATGGCTGCCGTAAGTGTTCAATGTGTTGATTTTCGCAAGAAATCATTGGACAGGACTGGACATGTATAAAAAATATTGTCAGTATACTGATGAGAATTTTAACAGGATGTTGGTCACAGTATCCATTATTACAAATTTTATATCCACCTTGAGGCATTGTTAATGTTTTTACATTAGCAAAATAGAAATCAAACCTCTAAATCTATTGCCATTTAAATCAATTTGATTGAAATATTCATTATCATGTGCAGATATGGTGAAACAGGATTTATTGTCTAAATATGGTGAAGCTGATTCTGTGGTTGTATGTTTGTTTTTAGGAATTCCTAATTTCAACGTTTTATTTTGAAAAACCTACCCGGATAGTGCTGCTATCTAACTGTTGCTTTCTAACAAAGAGTACAAGAGCTTGCGCTGTCATTTGGTTGTTAATTATTGTTTGACTAATGTAATCAACAGTTTGTTTGATCAAGACCCTGATTGGACACGCTCTCACGTTTACACACTTCTGCATAATGAACTCAATGATGTCAGTCACGGATTAAGTATTAATCTTGGCTTGTTGATAAATAAAATTGCATGTATATCCACTTTTTATCCAGATTGCTGCCAAAATGTAGGCTACAGTTCAGCCTTTTACCCCACATGGCCCTGCAGCTGCCTAATGGACACACACAATGCTGACATTCATAGCATCAGGTTCACTTTAGTTGCATTACAAAAGGAGACAGTCGATGCCCGTTGACTGTACATCTGCCTCTTTTCGGCCGAACACACATTTTTTGGCCATAAGGTAAATCTCTGGATGTGGAGCTGTCACTGTCTGTTTGTCCTGCTTTGTACCATGACAAGACTATTGGCCAATATGAATTTACATGTCTTTGCTGCCAGGCGCCCCCCTGTCATAGGCAGCTGTGAGCTCAGAGACCTCGCAAAGAAAAGGTCAAGAGAAAAAAAGATTCTATTTTATGGCTGATTTTTATTAGTCCAGCCACAAACATTGGAGAAAATGAAAATCAACAGTTCACTTCACAAACTTACTTGTACTTGGTTGTCGAGTTCTATTACTCTCAATAACAGAATATCTTTCTAGTATTGTGGTTTTCTTATATGGATAAGGCTTAGAAGTAGAAGGCAGAGTTCACGATTCAAATGACCCTTTTTGTGATGAAAAAGTTTTATGTGTCTTGAATGTATTCTTGTTCTAACATAGATCTTAGTAAAGGCTTTCCCAATATAAACCTCAATGGGACCAATACAAAGTAAGAGATCTGGATTTATATTATTTCACACGTGGATAACATATCCCCTGCAAAATATATAATTAAAATGACAAACAGATTTTACTTTGCAATGTTTCTCATATGTAAGTGAAAACAAATTATACAGTATTAGTTGTTTTTGCTAAAGAATGTTACAGTGGACTAATTCAGTCATAACAAATCAGTGCTGGAGATCTGCTGATACGTTATATTAGTGGATATAACGTATAATATTATAATAGTGTATATTTTGTAAGTGAGAATCGCCAACAAAATACCAACAAAAACAATTTCATTACAACTCTTTCCATTCACCAGTAATGGGAAAAAGCAATAAGGGCATGCTTGTAATTCTATAAAGCACAAACACTGTTTCTTTACTGGTAATGTTGTAGTGCAAATATACAACATTATATATATAGCAAATGATGACTTGCCAATTACTTGATCTTTATTCCCAGATTCTTGGCGCACGTTTTTGTTTAATTTTATTTGTACACAATGCCCCAGTTCTCAATTACCCCATTCTGTGTCCCTACAAGATTTATGCTCCAAATCCTAAGGCATAAAATGGATTGGCCCAGATGTTCTTGCTTCATAGGCCTGTTCTAAATGCATTTTATAATCCAATAGACTTTATATATTAACTCAAACATATATATATGGAGTAAATGTGTTATTTTAATTTGTGGGTAGCCGCTATTTAAGTTTAACATGTGTACTAAAGGGCAGGTGTCTTTATGCCCTCGCTTCTGCATTTTCCTTTTTCAGACCTTATTTTGACCTTTTTTCCAAGTGCCTGAAATCGTCAAAAATGTCTGAAATAGATTAATAAACTGAAAACTGCTCCTGCGATTGGCTCTTTAGTTGCTAAGTTTTTGCCATCCAATATATGGTCTTAGGTTTCCGCCCATGGAACCTGTTTTAAGTTCAATCTAATCTCCTGCAATAACTCCTTCTACAGTCTCTGTTTTGATCGTGGCATCAAAACCCAAGAATGAATGATCACAATTTCAACAGTTAACATAAAGCCAATGCCATGTCGTCCTTGAGTGGAATGTGCAGATTAAGGGTCTCTGGGGGATTCATTTAAAGTACTCCATTAGTAATAGCGCTGACATTATGCGTTTATGGTTTCAGATGTTCACAAACAGCGATGAGGCTGTCATCAATAAGAAGCTGCCCAAAGAGCTGCTGCTACGGTGAGTTAATCATTTTACTCATTCTTTACCACGTCTCACATTAACCAGTGCGCAGAAACTCTCTCTGTTGCGGCGGTCTGCAGCCAGATCAAGCCCCACTCGTTATATCCAAACTGGAACAAAATGAAAATATTATCCTCATTTAACATCGCTGTTAACTCCATCCACTTGTCTTTTTGGTCCTAAATGAGGACTTTTCTTTACAAATACTTGGTTTTCGCGCATGCTCACCTCTCACCTCATGTGCAGCCGAGTGCAGATGGTGGGTTGTAGAAATTATTTAGTTAGTTTCAGATCAGAGAATTCACCTATGCTTTAAGATCAGCAATGATACAAAGTTGCATTTGCCCAAACCGTTGCCAAAGAAATACTTTTTGTCACATTTAAAATAATAGATAAAAAACCCATGTATTGACAGAAGATTGGCTTTCAGATCCGATGCTGGCTTGGTTTGGTCCTGCTCAGTTCTGGAGTTTGTCCCAATTTCTGCACTCAAATAAATCATCTGCACATGTTTCTGCTCCTGTCATAATGTTTTGACAATCTATTGAATCATATTAATTAATAGTTGCTTTAAGGTCCTATGTGCTTACCTACGCATTTTGTTTTTCATTAGCCCAGACAACCACGCATCAGACATCCACCTGTGCAATCAACTTGCGCTTACTTAGCCATTAGCAAACATGAGCAAAACCAACAAGTCTCAACCTCACCACTAACCCCCCCCTGAATACAAATGTGCTTCTTATTTATACCCACTGTAATTAAAGACACATGCCGAGGGCTATAAAACATTTAAATTGATTTCAAACTCCACAAGAACCTCTGAGTAAACAGAAAATGAAGGCTGTAATTCATGTCTCTGGTTGAACTGTGGCTGTTCACTCTTGACAAGTAGCTGTAATAAACCTGAGAAGATGGCACACTATAAGTATCACTGCATCTATTAATGTTTATTACAGTACATTTATTCTGGAAGCACCGTTATTTTCTTGAGTAAAGACCATTTTAAAGCTCCATTCATAATTGAGGCATTCAACGACTAAAGAGCTAATGCAAGGGAGTTATTACACTCAAGGTTAGTGTTTCTGTAATGTGGTCAATTAATATCGCTGCATGGGGATTCATTTTTTTTGTTTGATAGTGCACTAACAACATTATTGAAAACATGCTCTGAAACGAGGCGGTGCGAGGAGTTATTTGGATTTTCAAAAGTACTTTGGTTATAGAAAGGGGTGGGATTTCATATGGTCATTACATTTCACATTATAGTAGTATAGAAGTACTATATATGTCTATAGTATAGTAGTTCATGTTCTTATTGCATTTTCTGTGTTCAAACTGTTTGATTCTATAATCTGTCCTCAGTCCTCTGAGAAAGTTTACTACCCTGTATACATGCGGTTTCCATGTATACAGGGTAGTCAACGTAATTAGCCCACCCGTAAGTCAAAAGTAATTCATTCTCCATTCTGTCATCTATAATGTCCAAGCCAACTTTTTTTTTTCAACTGACACTATCTTGTTTACAAATTGACCAATTATTTGACTTAATGGAAAGTACCCCAAGAATAATTACCGGTTGTCCAGTTAAAGTGAACAAGATCAAGTCATTTGTAACTTTGTCTACGTCAAAGCTATGTAGATATTTCCATAATATTTTGTAGACCTAATTTTGTTTTATACATTTTGTGTGATCCTGGTTCAGTCCTGAGTCCTGTCTCAATCTTGTCTAGGTTCAGTTCCAAGTGGCTCCCATTTTTGCATCGGTGTTTATGAAAATGTAACCAAAGGATCTAGATCAACTCACTTGTTTAATGACACCACACAAGTCTTAGCTTCATAAAAACATGTATTTTTAAAACGTATCTTCTGAAAGTGTTAATACTGTAGAGATGCTGTTGCTGCTTCTGGGCAAAGACAATATTAGTCAGTTTACTCACATCACAGTGCCGAGGGGGGGTGTCAGTGTGGGGGTTGAGCGAAGGCCAAATTGCGGTTGAAAAATGTCTAAAATGTCACTGCTGTTTTTACCCTTTTCTGCAGAATCTTCTCTTTTCTGGACGTGGTGACGCTCTGCCGCTGTGCTCAGGTCTCCAGGGTGAGTTTTCACTTTCACTTTGTCCATCAATGTGATATAAAAGCACAGGCCACTTTGACATTTGGACTTTTTGTTTGGTTCAAGCGGAGGTGTGATGTAGTTCTGAAGAGACCAGAGTAAATTGACCCATAGTTGTGTCTGTTCTTTTAATATCTCCCATATTGTGAAAGTGGATACATCAGTGACCCTAAAAGCTACAGTCTTGTAATTATTTAGTTCTTGAAGATATGTTCAGAAAAATGGCCATAACAACCAATCTAGAGTTAACGCTTTGTGAAAATTACTATAATGTCAGTTTAATATGACATACTTACTAAAAAAAATCTAGAGAAATAATTTGTTTAGGAGTCTGGCCCCCCAGACAATCTTTTGAATTTACTATCAATGATTTGATTCAGTTTATTGTGCATTGCAAATGCATTTGTCACACAGATGGGCAAATGCAGAGAATGAATGAAGAGAGATTGACAAAGAGAGTGATGAATAGTTGCATGAGTGGTAATGGGCCGAGAGGTAGACCACGGCATGGATGGAATGATGGCGTGAAGATAGTGATGTGCATGAGAGGTATGACAGTGGAGGGAGCGAGAGTTTGCACGCAAGATTGGGAAGAATGGAGAGTGATTCTGAATGCATGAACTGACGCGACCCTGGCGGGTGCACTGCCTACACGAAGCGAGTGAGGTACAATACAATTTACAATACAATTTATTCTTGTATAGCCCTAGGTCACAACAGAAGTCATCTCAGAGGACTTAACAAAACCATTGAAATCACCAACACAGGTCAGAGAATCAACAGTTAAAACACATGAAGAATATAAAGCACACACAGAAGAAAATGTCCATACATGTTGTAGAATGCTAAAGTGTCCTGATCATCACCAATCCTTTCTGTTGGACACTAACTGTCCAACAAGACCCTCCTGCATCGACAAGGAAAAACTCTTAAAAAACCCAGTGGGAAAAAGTGAGAAACCTTGGAGGAGAACTAGGGAAACCCACAGGGAGGGAGACCCATATGAGAAAGGGAAACCAGTTTTGGCTGTAGGGCCCCCTGGCTGAAGGCCAACGGGAAAGCCAGGGCCCTGACCCCATTGTGGTGGCACCGGGCAGCAGTGCTGCTTGCCTGAGGTGTGAATGTGGATGAATGAGTGTGTGATTGATTTAAATGTCTTCTTGTTGTCAACCACCCTCCTAGGAGGAAATGGTTTACTGCTACAGATAGATAGATAGATGTATATTGACAACATAGATTTGGCAATGGAAACGATTAGAAAATCAAACAATTAAACCACCATTAGTGAATAAAAGTATATGGAAATTCTAATAACAAGTGTACATATCCTTGTACATCCCTTTGTGATTGCCTTACTACAGTTAAAGTTAAAATTATCATTCCACGTATGAGAGCATTTTTTACGTTAAAGAACTCGAGTGACATATTTGGATTCAATGAATACTGTAGTTGTCAGGCTATGATGAAATAGCTCAGAAGTATTTCAGTGCTTTCATGAGCCCAAAGAGGGGATAAAACAACTTTGATTAAAGTTACAAAATTTGGCTTCCCTGAGGAGCGTTGACGATGTCAGAAAAGGAGCAGGTCCAACGTGGAGTTTGACCTTGAATTCACAGCATTATCACAACAATTGATTATATTATGCTCTAGGAGATAAACTGGCATTCTGTTACATTGTTAAACAAATTTAACTTTTATATGGCACCATAATTAAAATAATTAAAAATTCTACATTTTGTCCTCAGTCCTGGAACGTACTCGCGTTAGATGGCAGCAACTGGCAGCGAATCGACCTCTTTGATTTCCAGAGAGACATTGAGGTAAGAAAATATTTAAAGTGGTCGTGTCCACACTGGTTTACTCTGGGGGGCAAAATGAATAAAGCAGACAGACAACTAACTTATTCATTAGTCTGTGACCCCTGTTACTGATCGAGAGATTCATCAAGGACCCCAATATATCTGTACCATACATGATTTTAAGTTGTAAAAAGCAGTACTTGTTTAATAATTGCAACTTGACAGACGCATTATACTGACGGGCCTGCTTTAAATTTTAATAACTGGTTCTGTGGACAACCTTTGGGGTCCCCCTGCAGTGCCTCTGAGGCCCTTCAGGGGGCCCATACCCCACGTTGGGAGGCACTGAATTAGTCAGCACATGATATGAATGATTACTTGTAAATTATCTTAATGTATTGTTTTTTAAGCTAAAAAGCAGTATGGTCTCCCTTTCCTCCTGTCCAATAATTTTGAAAATTCAATCCAAATAGATATCTGACCCCCATGAAAGCAAACTTGGTACACGCGGCCTACTTTAGGTATCCTTTTAATGCAAGAGGAATTCTAGTGATATTGTGATTTCAAAATTTGTTGTACTCAATTTGTGCACATTCATCTGGTTTTACTTTGAGAACCATTCATATACGCAATAAGCCAAGTCGTAACATATGTTGACATTCTAACATACGGATGACATAAAAATTTGATGTTATTTCATTGTGATACAGAATGTTCCGTTCATCTCATCATCAGTCATCCCCTTTTCAGTGTACCATGCTGCCCTTTTATAAATCATGTTTTGTAAAGGAAATGTGTATTTTCTGAACAGGGCCGTGTGGTGGAGAACATCTCAAAGCGATGTGGGGGGTTCCTGAGGAAGCTGAGTCTGCGGGGGTGTCTGGGCGTGGGGGACAGCGCCTTAAGGTGAGGAGACACAGCCACAGAAAATCACTTTGTTCACAGGGTTACAAGCCTCTGTGAAGTGAATTAATCGACCAAACGGAATCCAAAATATCTTGCGTAACTTTCTCATGAGAGCAATGTCGCTTCAATAATACTGTGCCTAATATCCATGCCCTTCACACTAATCTGATTTTCTCGGTCTCATAAGTGATGGCTCCGGCTAGAATCTACAAAGCCAGTTTCTCTGTAATCATACAGTTTTTCTGCTTCATTAATATGTTGTGCGTTCATCTATATCTACTGAGTTTCTTTGAAAAGTTAAGCATTGCAATAACAGGCAATTGAGGTTAAGCTTAGTTTAATATTAAAAACACACAACAAAATCCATTATAGGAGCAGTTTGAACATGAGTTGGGAGAACTGGTATATAAGAGGAATGTAATGAATGTTCAAAATCAATGTCTAAACCCTGCATTATTTATTGTGCTATTTATGGAAGAGTGGAGGGTAAGGTTCTATAGTTTAAAACAGTGAAGTAACGAGACTATTTTTTTTTTTTATCATAAACAAACAAAACATCTTCAATTGTTTTAATCAAATATTAACTTTCTTTTCTTGTTTTTTGTCTTTCATTTTCTATAGAACATTTTCCCAAAACTGCAGAAACATCGAGCTGCTCAGTTTGAATGGCTGCACCAAGATCACTGACAGGTTTGTGAGCTACAGTATTTACTCTTTTTTTTTTTTTAAACACATTTCTTTATCTCCTATACTTAAAACACAGATATCTTACTTGCTCGCTATATTATTATTATTGTGACAACTTTAAATGACATTTCTATATTGTAAAAGGCTGTTTTTTATTCTTAAAAACTGCAACAAAAATACTGAATTTCTGGCACTATCTATAAATCATCAACCACCATATTTAACTCATATGTTAATATATTAACAGTTCAGGCATAAAAGTTTTGTTACAGTGTCCTGGCCTCCCACAATGTTTCCCTAAATATTTCTTTTATATTACATATTTGTCTTTTATATATTTCTGGGTTCCACCTTTGTGTCTGTTCCCCATCAAATTCCTCAAAAAACTCTTCCGCCCAAAGAGTTTTCAACTTAAATTAATGATAGATTGGTCAACTCGATAAACAATAACTTAACTTTGTGAATAGTCAGTTTTTTTTATGACTCTAATTCTACTTCATTAAAATGCTGTGTTTTTTCCTTTGCAGCACATGTAACAGTTTGAGTAAGTTCTGCCCCAAACTGAAGCATCTGGACCTCGCCTCATGTACCTCAATCACCAATCTCTCACTCAAAGCTCTCAGGTGAGGACAAAAAGCACAAAACTGTCAAAGCAATCAGAGGTGGCAAAAGTACTAGTCTTTGGTAAAAGTATATGTACCAGTATAATAATCAAGTAAAAAAGTATTGAAATCATTGTTGTATACTTTGTTGAATAACTGACAGATTTTATTTATTTGAGACGTATAACAACTTGCGCCGAATGGTTTCTGAATGCAGAGGTGTGGCCAACCACGATTAGTTATTTCACTGCAAAATGGGGAAAAAAGGAGTAGTACAGTAATTGTGTTGGTGAGGAGTGATAGCAAAGTGTTGACTGAAAAGTAGTACTGATACCACGACAAATACTTAGCGCTGGGGTTCCTCGTTCTTAAAACAATTTCTAGTTCTATCATTAGTCTTTGCATGCATTTATTGTTAGCCTCTGTTCAGAAAAGTGAAAAAACGGAGCCAATCAGCTCTCAGCCCAAAGAGTCAAACAGTGACCTCACAGGGTTGTTCTTTACAAGTATGCAACAGTTAAAATGGTTTCTAAATGGTCTGATTTGTTCACAGCATTTTACTTTTACGTGACTCTTTTTCAGCTTTAGGAATAGTTTTTAAGTAAAAAAAAACTATACTTGCTTTCCACCTCTGAAAACAAGTTGGTACATTTCACTTCTTCCCATTCTAACATGTTTTTTCCTGTCTCCTCAGTGAGGGCTGTCCAAACCTGGAGCAGCTGAACATCTCGTGGTGTGACCAGGTGACAAAGGACGGCATCCAGGCGCTGGTCCGCTCATGTCCGGGGCTGAAAGGACTCTTCCTTAAAGGCTGCACACAGGTGGAGACCTCTCGTTGTTCATGTATTTCACAGTAGGTTTGTTGTGGCTACTATAAACAACACAAATGATTCACTGCATTCTTTGGGAGTCTGAGGCAGTTTGGCCCAATCTGGTAACCATAACAACAGCCCAATAACAACAGTGTTTGCAGGGGTAGTTGTCTATAACTGTGTGTGAACCACCGCTTTTACTAAAACACACCTATGATCGATATCATTTAGATGGTGCTAAACCTTTTACATATTCTTTCTCAGTTTAAAAAGTGACTTACTGATTGCAAATTTAGGATGTAGCACTTTCTTTAAAAAAACATTTATTATTGTTCTAAAAATGTCAGAAAAATATTTGTGTTAAATTGTCTGTAAACACAATTGAATGTTGAGTCTTTCTAGTATAACGCCACAGAACTTATTTGTATCTGTTTTGTTTTGTATAATTTTGTATTTCTGATTGGTGTAAAACATGTAGCCAGTATTTGCATTCAGTAGGATCCCACAGTAAAACCTCAACAAACAGAAAATCATCAAACGCCTTACAATTAATCTTTACACAAATCAATACTCAAATTATTCTCCAAATATTACAGCTATTATCTTATTCTTCATTTGTCTTGTTTGAGTTCTCCTACATTCCTTCTGTTCTGTGACAACACTGAAACTTCCGCACTTTATGACAGTATAAATATTCTCTGATCTTTTCTGATCATGAACTTAAACCATTTATTTGTACAGAGAAAACCAACATGAAGATATTTATTTCTGGTCCAAATTGTGCTATTGTTGTTTTTCAATCGACTTTCATCTTCTTGAATGTGAAGATTAGATGAGAAACATTTCCTCTTGTTCGGGTCAACAGCCGGCTATAAACTGTTGGATCAGACATTCTACTAATAGTTTCTGTTCCAAAAATGGTCATTTCAACCAACGTAAAGTTTGTGTTGGCTGCGTCCGCTCAGACTTCCTCTTGTTTCCAGACCGCTCACTTCCTGTTGGAGAACCGTTACAGACGCTGCGGCCCTGATATGTCAACAAGCGACAAGTGTGTGTGGGTTTTTATGAACGTAATAAATGTGTCTAATAAACTGTGTTGCAGCTTGAGGACGAGGCTTTAAAACACATTGGAGCCCACTGCCCAGAGCTGGTCACAATCAACTTACAGACATGCTCAGTAAGTCAGTCCCATACGTTCTGAATCGTTATAGTAAACACGACATGCAGTGTTGACTCTGCGTGTTGTGCAGCTCAACATTTATGGACATTGGTTACCTGCCTCTTATGGATCAATGGCTCTATGTGTGTGTGTTTTTTATCATTGCATTTTTTGTGTTTAACTGTTGGCAAATTCAATAGTTTGGTTAAGTCCTCGGGGATAACTAGTTTTGTGATTTTGGGCGATACAAGAATACATTGAATTTGAATTTAATTGAACTTTATACGGTTTAACCTACCATGTGTACCAACCTACCATGTACCAACCTACGGTCTAACCCTACCATGTGCACTTGTATACTGTAAATAGTAACTGTAACTCTATTTTAAATTTAAATTTATTCTTTAGTAGTGTTTTTTATTCTTATTTTTATTATCTCTTTTTGACTGTTGCACTGAGCCAAAGCAATTTCCTAGTCTGTGACTTCTGTTACTTACGTGGCAATAAAAATGATTCTGATTCTAATTCTGATTAAGGGAATTAAACTTATCATATTTGGTTAAAGAACACACCCATAGGTAGATTCACAAATGAGATGATGATAACCATATCCTAAAGGTTTCTTCTATTTTTCAGCAGATAACAATGAAATGGATATAAGTGCGGGTGTAGTTTTAAACATCTTAAATATGTTAATACTGAGTTTGAGGCGGCACGGTGGCTGAGTGGATAGCACTCTCGCCTCTCAGCAAGAAGGTCCTGGGTTCGAATCCCGGTCGGACCAGGGCCTTTCTGAGTGGAGTTTGCATGTTCTCCCCGTGTCTGCGTAGGTTTCCTCCGGGTACTCCGGTTTCCCCTACCACTAAAAATATGTCCAATAGTTCTAGCATGCGCCTCCTGTACTGGCGACCCCGCTCCCATCTCTGTGTGGAGTGAGAGACAAATGCCCAAAAAAATTAACAATTGTAAACCGCTTTGAGACTCAGATCTGCAGTGAAAAGGCGGTATATAAATAAAGATTACTACTACTACTACTACTTACTACTACTTACTACTTCATCTGTGGAGCAGCTCTAATTGAAAATGTACAACAAATTTATGTTTTTCAAATATGCAAAATATCCCTGCACTTTTGTAGGCAATTTTAGAGTAGTGTCACCTATGGCTGATTGTTAAAATGAACAAAACATGCTTTATCATATTTCTGTTGGATTGACATAATATCATAATAAACATGCAGTTGTTCATATATGTCCTTCCCTTGATGCAACAGTGAATGATGTATCCCAACATTCTAATCTGCTGCTGGGTTTGTTCTCCCAGCTCTAATGTTGATTCATGATGGTGACTCTTTCTGTGTCTGGAGCAGCAGATCACAGACGAAGGCCTCATCACCATTTGTCGCGGCTGCCACCGGCTGCAGTCTCTCTGCGTGTCGGGCTGTGCCAACATCACAGACGCCATCCTGCACGCCCTGGGACAGAACTGCCCCCGCCTCAGGTACCTCTGCTATTTTGGGGTTTCATATTATTGCTATTGTGAAGCAAGTATCGTCAGAAACTGAATTCCACTGTTCAAAAATGTATAATGCGTGTATTGACCCAAATTAGACCTTTCCAGTAGAGTATTCGTGTTGCCGGTACAAATCTTGTGTTACTGTAAACAGGGCATTAAGTTTTTAATATTAGGATCTCCAGTGGACAAGCTCTTTCCTGTTTCCTCTCATACCATTGGGCTACACAATTTATTGAATAATGGTTCCCAACTTAAAAGCTGAGGTACCAAAATGTATTTTTCTTTTCTTAAATAATATATTGTCTTTGTCCCAACAGAAAGATTATTGTAAAGGTAAAATGTTTTGAACAAATCATACCACAAAAAGCTGTCTTCATCTCATTAGAAAACCTTTTATCTTTTGAATATATTTAAGAAATAGCCCTGTGAGTCACTACTTGATACTTTGGGCTGAGAGCTGATTGGCCGAGTGAGGGTGGGTCCTCTTTTTGTCACTTTTCTCCGTATGAAAAATGCATGTGAAAACGTGGTAACACAAATTTGTGCTTTGAAAGTTGGCTACCCCAGTTTTACTCTATACAGCAACGGAAAGAGGCAGTTTCTCAACGGTCTGTCTGTGGGAATTGAGTTAAAATTGCTCTTTTTTCATATATTATTATTATTCATAACTATTATTTACCGCCTATATTTTAACATTAGAGGAAGCATGGACAACAGTTCTGTAAACTCCCTCCTGATTTTACACAAAACACAAAAACTTACTAATTATTGATCGTATATTTCCAAACAAGACCTTTTAACTTTTCCATATCTCTTCAGTCTGTCACTGCTCTTCCTGCAAGTGAAGCGACAGGATTTTGAAACTTCTGTTGTTGTTTTTGTCCACAGAATATTGGAAGTGGCTCGCTGCTCTCAGCTTACAGACGTCGGCTTCACTACATTAGCGCGGGTGAGAGTGTGTGTCCTGCTTTTCTGACCAAAGGCTACAAAAGCAACTTGAGATTCGTGATTTAGTTTCCAAACCCTACAAGCTTGAAAAGTGTTAGAACATGTCTCTGCAGTGTTCCATCAATAAGGGTTCTGAAACCACAGATAAAGAATTTCTTTGACCGTTTACTGATAGCGCATTGACTCACCATCTTTTCACGATGTGTCCCACAAGTTTTACCAGTTATCAAAATCATAAAATGCAGAGGAAGCGAATAAACGGATTATTTGGTTGTATTCAGCAATTTGTTTAATTTGTTTTTCATCCGCTGCACATTTCAAAAAGCAATGCATTTCTACGATAGCCTGAGGTTTTTCGAATATTAAGATCGTCGTACAAAGACTTGTATTGGATCCATAAGCCAAAGTAATGTGTGTGGACTTGGACAAGCTTTATTGATCCATAAAGAAAATTACATTAGTTCCTGGCACATTTTAATCAAAAAGGGCAATGAATTGTAACATAAATAATAAATAATGGTAAGGATGGCCTATAGTTGTGCTGAACGGGTCAAAGCACAGTTTTACATGTGCATAAGAATGACGAGGGAACTTTGTTGTTTATGTTCTTACTTATTTGTGATGGTTCCATTGCAGAATTGTCATGAATTGGAGAAGATGGATTTAGAAGAATGTGTTCAGGTAACTTCATTATGTGTGATTTATAAATAATGTATATTTGCTCTTTAGCCACAGGTTGTTGAATGATTTCCCCTTTTGTTGTTCAATCAGATCACAGACGGGACCCTCATCCAGCTGTCGATCCACTGCCCACGTTTGCAAGTCCTGGTATGTTCATGCACACATTTGCATGAATAAAAAGGCACACTTTCTGAACAACAGAGTTAAAGCTGGAGTTCCTACAGTACCTTTGAAACCACAAAATAACATAAATGTAATCAAATCCTTGCAATTAGCTGTCAAAACATTTTGGTTCTAACGCTTTTCACATTTGTGTATTTGTCACATCTATTAGATCAGCTTTTTTACTGCTACAGCTTGGGCGAATGATTAGCACTCTGCTCTTGGGGTATTTTGTTCGAATCCTGGTATGAAGAGGTCCTTTCTTAGTAGAGTTCATATTATCCCTGTGTCTGCGCTCTGGTTTCTTCTACCTTTATTTACAAAATGTTACTTTGACACATAGTTGTTGGGACAAACAACAGGAATTTATACAACAACAAAGTCCTCCAGCTTTAATTTCATGGGATATAAACAATCCGATAAAAAACACTTTGAGAACAAGCTTGTAAAGGGATCGTAACTCTTGCTGTAGTTTTTACAGCTCAAGTTTGCTCTGATCGTGATTTATAACCCAATATTTTCCATTTTTATGATTTCACAGAGTTTGTCTCACTGTGAGCTCATAACAGACGACGGAATCAGACATTTGGGGAGCGGCCCCTGTGCTCACGACCGTCTGGAGGTGATCGAGCTGGACAACTGCCCCCTCATCACAGACGCGTCACTGGAACACCTCAAGACCTGCCACAGCCTGGACCGCATCGAGTTGTACGACTGCCAACAGATCACCCGCGCAGGCATCAAGAGGCTACGGGTGAGTCAGGACTAGCCAGGGCTACAGCGGGGACTAGCCAGGACTACAGCGGGGCCTAGTCAGGGCTACAGCGGGGACTAGCCAGGGCTACAGCGGGGACTAGCCAGGACTACAGCGGGGCCTAGTCAGGGCTACAGCGGGGACTAGCCAGGGCTACAGCGGGGACTAGCCAGGACTACAGCGGGGCCTACAGCAAAAGAAGGGACTAGACTAGGAGAGAGTGTTCTAATCCAGGCCTCAGACAGAGTGTGGAAATGTAATGGCTTTAGAAAGATTTATTTTCGATTTAGAATATGCATTTTGGATTCCAACATAGAAAGGCAAAACACATAAATCAAGTACTTAATGCTTGCCTTGCTGCATGTTTTCAATGCATTATGAAATGTGTGGAAATAGGAATGGAAACTATTGTCTTTCGTGAAAAAAACACAGTTGTTATTGAAACTGTAAAGCCCTAATTTAGGTGTAAACCAGCCTACATCCAAACGAGCACCGCTACACTAAAAGGGGAAGGAGCCAAATTTGAATCTCTCAGCAGCAGCAGCAGCGATGCCCTTTTACCACTCATTTAGATGATTCACCTGAAACATAAGCATCAGGTACTGAAGTGAGCACTGAGTCACAGATGTACTCCTATGAGAAGTGCTATTACTCAATGTTTATTTGTTTACAGTACAGCGACCTTAGACGTATTATTCAGACACTTTAATTTGACATTTCAAATAAATGGTTGTGGTTTAAACATGTAGTATATCCTCACACATATTAGACTATGAATAAAATGTACTGTATGTATGGTAGGGAGAGGTTAAAACAAAATCACCCAGTACAAGAGAAGCCCAGATCCAGGTTTGTCATGGCAGATTTCAGAACTTTTGCTTTCATTATACTGATACCAATCACATCACCGCTGACCCAAATGAGTCCAATAGCGTTTTTTAATATGTATTTACCCCAAAGATGCTTATTACAGTCAGGGCTATTCAATTTATTATTCCCAAGGGCCGAATTGTTGTGCACTAAGCTGGATAATTATACAACACCACTTTCAACATTAAACAGCAAATATTTAATCACACATAACAATTTCTCCAACAGTTACGAATCTTGGACTACCAACCAGGTATAAATCAGGACTTTGCCAGACTTAAATCAATTTTGAACCACGAAAAATGAAAACCCAGAGTCATCAAATTGTTGGGTATAGTATGTTGAAATGTTCTTGTTTTTAAGACTGAAAAAAAACAACTTTAAATCTTTAGCAGAACCAGTGGAACCAAAAATCTAACAAATTAAGCTTCCTGGATCTCCACCAAAGGCCAGTATCGGTATTGTTGCATCCTGACCCAACACCCAAACACTTTTCTAAACGCATAAATATCAGTAAACTAGAGTCAAAGTATCAAAAACTTATACATCTTTCAGAACTCTGATTTCCCACTAGGTAACTAACCACCGCAACCAATTATATAAAGTTTCTCGCACACATTAAGCATTCTTTTTCCAATGTTCAAAAAGCAGTCCGAATTATTTGTCCTAATCCTTTCCGTAATTACAGTGTGTTCTTTTATGTAAGTGGATAGTCAGTGGCTCTTGTCCACCCACAGAAACATTGAATCATGATTACAAAACACTCTGGAGGTGAAGGGGATGTGCGCTCTGACTGCTGCCTCATTAGCCCGAGGTTTTAACACAGGTGTCATCAGAAAAACCAGCGCTTAGTCATTTCAAAATGTAATCTAATTTTGTTGAGCTGTTGCGTTGCCAGTATCACAGTCCTTTGTATTGTTTGTCAATCGCTGAAATGGAAATTAGGGTTCACTGATAAGCGTTGAATTGGTGTAATACGGGCTCACTATTTAGTCTCGCCATTTCTTTTATCGTTCTCATTGCGTTTATGGGGAAAAAATATATCTGTAGACTCTATTTGGAATGAAAACCAAATACAGTTGATGATAAAGAAAATGACCAATACCTGAAAAGAAATCTGTTGATTAGAAAGACCCAAAGAGTAACTCCCTTTTTGAAGTGTTTTCCTATTATTTAATTTGTATTCTTTGTGATTAGATCTAGCATTGTTAAAGTGCAGTTAAATGGATTTAGTGTATTATCATATTAGCTCTTGTTTAGATTTTTCCAGTAAATGACTAATGTGATGAGATTAAATTAAAGCTGGGGTGCCTAACTTTCAAACCACACACATCTATAAAAATCCATCTAACTAGATCCCAGAGTCTAAACCGTTTGTAACTAGAGCAAGGTTTCACATGCATATGAATGTATTCTGCCACATCATAAAATTAACTTTCTCAGACACA
Organism: Knipowitschia caucasica; assembly: GCA_964034765.1. Lineage (NCBI taxonomy): Eukaryota > Metazoa > Chordata > Actinopteri > Gobiiformes > Gobiidae > Knipowitschia > Knipowitschia caucasica. Next base: position 11,560,134 of record OZ035840.1, read on the forward strand.
AAAATCAACTCTCCATCAAATAGTGACTCCTAGGGCTTTTTCTTACATGTAAAAGAAAAGTTGGTTGTTTCCCAAATGTTTACTTTTACACAACTCTTTCTATTTTACGAAATATAATGTCTTATTTATGAAAAAAAGGTGCCCCAGCTTTAGTAACAGTAGTGCGTAGATATTTTTTACATTCATTCAGATCAACATGACTGTCGTAATGTCTTTTGTAATAGTCTTGTCTTTTCCCCCACAGACTTACCTGCCCAACATCAAAGTGCACGCGTACTTCGCCCCGGTCACCCCCCCTCCGTCTGTGGGGGGCAGTCGTCAGAGATTCTGCCGCTGCTGCGTCCTCCTATGATGCAAAGACTGCAGACCCCTCACACCCAGCCCCCAATGCTTTCCCTTCTGGACCTGCAGAGAGAGAGAGGGAGAGACTCAAAATGACGACGTTTTACAGAATCCCGGGTGAAATTCCAAAACATTCCCAAACCACAAACACTATAGAAGCTGATGGATAGGTGAACGCTTTTGACCAGGCCTGTCACCATAACACACTGTCAGAGATGTTTATGAGAAATAATGAGATAATATTGCCACTAGTTTATGTCACTTTCACATTTACAATATAACAGTATAATCCCAGTTTATTGACTTATTCAACATGATTAAGCAATAATTAGCCCGAAAAGTGACTTATTCAATCTTCTACAGGTAAAAAGCTATTGGATTACAACCAAAGCTTCACACAATTTCAAAGAATATGTATCAATGATAAATATCTAGCTCCAAACACAGCTAACATTTAATGAACGATGAGTCAATATCGTCTTTATTGTGACAGGCCGACTCTTGACCTACTGCTAAGCTCCTTCCACGTATTTTGATATTTGATCGTTATTGTAAGACGGCACTGCACTTTTGACTGTACACAATAACCATGATATATCACCGAAGCCACCAGCCAGTCACATTAGGTCATTATTTCAATTCGTAAAAATCCGTAAAAGTAGACTTTTAGTTTTGAATCTGAAAACCTGTTCATAGTATGTAGAGGTTCATGTTATTAGTTGCAATAAGTTTTGGTTTCTCATTTCTCAAGCTTTTTCATTTGTACATTACATAGAGCATTACAGAGAGCTCTAGATTTGTGATCAGAGATTGGTGTTTAATAGCACACTCTAAAGTTGATGTCACTCACTCAGACAAAGAGCACAGCTGTAAAACTTCACCTATAGCAGTAAGAAGTTACAAAACACTTCTTGTATAATCCAGACACCCACCTCTACATTTATCCTGGACCGATAGCGGTTGTTGGCTTTGTGACTGAAAAAGTCTAATTGTGGCTGTCCAAATTTGCACTTATACGGCAATGAAGATTGTGGCTGCATCCGACTTCAGCAAAATTACCTTCTTCCTTATCCTTCCTTATTCTTCTTTGTGCGTTGAAATGGACCACTTTATGAGTGAAATTGAAAATTGTTTTAAGATGGTGCCACTTATGTCACATTGAATGCTACAAAGATCAATCAGAATGGGAAGGAAGTGCAAGAAACTAGGTAATTTTATTCATTTGGATGCAGAATCTACTGGAGGCTTAGCACTGAGTCAATAAAGGTCATATAGAAGCAATCTAACATTACAGTCAAATTCACATTGGTAATTTTACAACCAAGGATTGTACAACATTTTCAGATTCACTCGACTTATTTCGCACTTTGAAAGATATTGATCCGCCACATGCATCCAGCAACAGTGTTCGAAGGTCGACATTCTGCTGCCTCGAAAGACGAGATCAGCAATCAGACCTATTGTAGTAACAACAGTGGTGTTAATTATTGCCACAAAAGGCAGAACTGGTCCTTGAACTCATGTGATGCCTTTAAAAAAAAAAAAAAGACAAGAAAACAGCAGAAAACCTTTCGGGGGTTTTAAAAATATATACCTTTGCAGATGTTTGCACTTTGGTTATCTATAGAAGCGGCTCAAGCGATGCTTAAAACGTCCAGTAGGTCTAAATATCGTCTTAATGTAGTGAATAAACATCACAGACTTGGCGACATTGGGGATAAATGCATTGAACATTTCTAAAACACGTAAACAGGTCTGATTTCTTGCCTTAATTTTATCTGAATATCATAATTTAAGAATTACAAAAATATATATTTATAGAATGAATGTAAGAAGAAATCAAATTGCTGCCACTGTGGATAACCATTCAGTAATTCATCATTCTAGTTTAGCTATATTATCGTTTTTCCATTATAGATTATTGCTTGGATACTCAAAAATATACAGTAAATGACTTAAGATTTACAATTATTCAAAGCCCAAACTACAGGTGCCTGATTGGGACATTTCATTGATGTTGAAAACCCCATTGAAAACTATTGTACACATAGGTTTGAATGTATAGTGCTAAGTTTGCACACTAAGGCCATTCTATATGCATCAATAATTATGATAAAGTATTAAATAATGCACTTTTGATCGTTCAAATATTCAAACCTACTGGACTTTTTGGTTGTTTTCAGTGAACGTGCTTCTATACATAATAACTTGACACTTTATATTATAGAATAGAGGCAGAGACTTACATTTTACTAACACACAAAAGAATTCTGGATTGAAATCTCGATCCTGCTTTGCCAACGCGCCTCTCTCTGTCTCTCTGTTACAATCAGAAGAAATAACACAAAAAAAGAAGATATTTTTCTACGCAAATGGATTTCTGACTCGCCTATGCGCAGAGAATGGAGACGATGCCAAATGTTGCATGTAACATCTATAGTTTTTTTTAAGAATTGAATTTACAAGGACATCAAGAGTCTAAACCAGCGAAGACAGAACATGAATGCAAATGAGCGGGTTATTTTGAACCATTTGAAAACAAGATTGAAAAATGTGTAAAGAAAAATGCCAAACATCTTGGACTTTGAAATAAGATGTTGGTTCGATGGAAAGGAGGGAAAAAAAGACATTATTATGTAACGTATCAGCCGGGACAATGCAAAAAGACTCGCAATCGAAGAAAAGTTCCTTTTTTCATTTGAAGTGATGGTGATCCTTGGACTCCCATGATGCCTTGTTAAGGACAACTTTGCTGCGGATGGAAACGACGATTCATGAACAATGGAGGCGCAAAATTGGCCTCAGGATTAACGGGTGGAGGGCCACAATGGACGACAGTGAGCCATTGAAAACGCACACTGCAAAGATTAATCAATATAGGTTAAGAATATCTGTGGAATATTCATCGTGAGTTTTAACTGAACTGGATACATCTAGTTTGAATTTGAAATATACAAACAGGCAAATAATGCATCCATAAACAGGCTTAGGGTTGGAGTCAAGGGTCATCAAGGTAGTGGAATTATTTGACAACTTCAATTAGCTATACGTACATCCACAATGCTTTGGGGCTCTGTGCATCATGCATTATACAAACACATGTCATAAAAGATCACTACAAAGTTTCCGAATCTAGCTACAAACAATGAATCATTTTATCACACTTAATATTTACCGACCTTTTTGCTTATTGAGAAATGTTCTCTGATTTAACACAAATGACCTCCTACAAAAGATTTGTCTGCAATTCTACTGCCAGGTTTTTTATAAAGGTTTTTCATCAACTTGAAAGACGCCTGAAAATCAACATCAGTTAAACTGAACTAAACAAATCCATAGAAACTCAAATTTGGATGAATCTTACGTTTTAATCTATGTGGATTCATTTTTGCAGTCACTGTGTTTGGATTTCCTCCCCGCCCTCTACTTGTCCTATTTAATTTTTTAATTGTATTTTATTGCTTTTCTGTCCCATTTTCTGCTTTTCCTTCTCTAGTTTTCTTCTCTTCTGTGGCATTTTCTGTTTTTGCCGTGGTTTGAATTGTGTTTCAGGAAAATTCAGTTCAGTGTATCCGGATTAAGATTGTTTTATAGCCCTTCCAACTTCTTTTTTTTTTAAGTGTAATGTGAAATGTCTGGTCTTTATTTTTGGGGGAAGGAATGGGGAGTTTTTTGGCATTTGTGCAATTGTGGTACAGGTTTGATGTGGAGGAGTGAAAAATCCTGAAAGTTTCCATCTCGGAGAAGACTCAAAACTCGGCAGAGGTCGCCACAAAACCCAGCTTTTCTCCCTTTAATTTTGTTGCCTTGCTTTTCCAGAAACCAGTTGAGACGTGACACTAGCCTGGTCAGCCCCAAATCCTCGCACAAGGTCTTCTTGAGCGTAAACTTTGAGTAAAACTTAAACGTTGTTAAAAAAATCATTTGTGAATGAATAATTAGAAGGTTCTGCTCAAAACATCTGAGCAAAACTTTGATATGCTAAATGAACTTACTGCCAATGCAAATTCTGTCTAAATTTTCACTCATATTCTGACATTTTTCTTGTAAATGTCACCTCCCAATCTGCTGCTTTATGCCAATCGTACTTCCACACATCTGTTTCCAAAGTCTGCGTGCCCGCCCATTCTGCTACTTGAGGCTCTACCAGAGAAAATAAATTATTTGACCCAAAATAAATAACCTAAGCATTTTTGATGAGGCTGGATTATCTCCCCAAATATTTGATGCATCCATTTCTAACCCTGAATTGAATTGTACTTTTTAACTTTAGCTCTGCCCTCATAATATAATCTGTGGTTGACCAGGCTAGCCCAGTGTAGCAGTGTTGGTAAAGCATAGTGTTGGTCTGTGGTTACAAAATGCACTGTAAAAATCCTATTGGTCCAATGATAATGTTGAGAAGTCTGATAGGTTGTATAGTTACTAAGGGTTGAAAATATTCCCACAATTCATTGTCACTTTCCTTGAAACTGAAGAAAATGGCTTCAACAATTTTACACTACGGATTATGTTTTGCTGTTTCTTTTTATTCAAAACACTGGAAAAATCATTCTTTCAAATAAAGTGAATATGGTGAGCGTTCAGACCTGAGATTTCAACTTTGACAATGACTGTAGTTGATACTGTAAAATCTTTCCTATTTTTTTTCTTTATTTTTTTTTAACAATTAACCGATATAAATGAATATGTATGTATAAATAAATATATACCTATATTATTAAAACTGCTTCTATTTGACTTCAATTTGCAAACAGTAGATGGCAGCAAAGTTACTCTTAGAAAGGTTTTGTCTTGAAGCTGTTGGAAAATCTAGTGATTTTTGTCAACTTTAGAATACAAATATAGAGTTTCATCTGCACCTCACAGCCTAAAAGTACCAAATGATCCTCCATTCGCTTAATATCCTACATCTTCTTTATGATCATTTAGGGTCTTAGGATAATGTGAATGTTTACGTGGAAATACCTGCCTGTGAGACTGACATAAGATCTCAGAAGCTAAGCAGGGCAGGGCCTGGTTAGGGCTGTGATGGGAGACCTCAGGAACACCAGGGGGGGCTGCGGCTGTAAAATGCCAAAATGTCCTGTCCTTAGGCAAGACTCTTAATCTCCATAATATAAATCAGGTAGTGGGTTCAGACAGGCCGAGGGTTCAGATTAACAGCCTTGCTTCCATCCGTCTACCCCTGTGCAGCTGTGGCTACAGTACTAGTTTGCATATGGAGTATTCATTCATTTCATAACGTCATGTGAAATATCTCATCTTATTGGAAAACATACCAATTTTGCACAGTTGTGAGAAAGAGCCCTATTTGACACTTTGGACCGAGAGCTGAATGGCTGAGGAAGGGTGGTCAAAAATACATGTGTGTGAAAAAAGTAGTGTTGGAACCAAACTGTTTTAAGCCAGGAACGAGTTATTTGAATTTTATTATAATGCATTTTTTTGTTTTTTATTTTGATTTGCAGTTTTAGTTGGAAACTTACATGTTGTTTCCAGCTGATTTAAACAGTGCATTAGTGGCCTCTGTAACGTCCCTGCATCAAATCTATTTCCCATCAGCCCTTGTCCAGGTGGCAGTGCCATGGCGACCAGATCCACGGCTGGGACCAGTCTTCCGCCGCATGGGGCTTGTTAACTTCCTCTCGGCTCCACTCTTCAGTTTGAGCCACTCGAAAGCACCTGACACACACGAAAAACAGAGTCACCAAATATTCACACGATAATCAAGTACTTCATTGGAACCTGTTTAGTTTCAATGATTGTCTTGGTAAAATAAAACATATAGTGCTATTAAAGCTGGTGTACCGAACATTTTTCCTAAATTTGATTTTACTTTTCAGAAGGTATACAGTACATTCAACTCAACTTTTCTGACAAAGTGTTTTAATTATAAATGCAACAACACGTCACACGGCATGATTTATTCACGGTGGTGATACGCTTTACTACTGTACTGTAGCAGTGTCCTGGGGCACACTGACAGATGCGAGACAACCAGTGTGTGCCATTGGCCCCTCTGACCAACACTAACCACTCACACCAGACTGAGATGAAGGGACTTGCCTAAGTTTTGGCTACAGTGAGTCAGTAAATGACCCTTTAGGCTGAGAGGTGAAGTGGGTGAACATTATTGCCAATTGTTTCTATTTCAACAGTTGTGAAAAGTGCTTGGTGAATATTTCTTGGGATGAGAGTAAGTAAGTAATTAATCTTTATCTATATAGCGCATTTGACTGACCAGCAAGGTCCATTTTTGTAATTTCAATTTACTCCCCTCTGTGATGAGCTAGCAAGCGAGAAACAGAACACCTGGTGCACCGGATCATCACCATCTGTTTACTCACTCATCACACTCACAACTATTGTACATCTTTTTTGTGGTTGGGGAAAGCAGAGCACGCAGAGGAGACCTGTTTAGACACGGGGAGGACATGAAATCTACACATGGAAGCGCTTTGTCTGGAGCTGGAATCAAATCTCGCTGTGAAGCACAAGCCCTAACACAGCCCTATTACACGTTTCTGATCGATTTGGCTCAAATGCATCTCATCATAGTCCAACTACAGTAGGTTAATTTAGTCTTCTGAGTTGTTTTTTCTATTTTGTATCTGAGAAAAAAAGAGCAGACCATACACTGCCCACTTTGGGGAAACTGTCAGGAATGAAACAAACCACTGTTCTTAATACAAAGCTTCAACTTGTAGAAACTCGTTTTGCCTTTTTGCGGTTATGTACATTTCCATTACTGTTTCTACATCAGAAAATTTGAGAACATACCTTATTGTTTCTGGTTTATACACTTTTCTCCACACTATAATTTTGACATTCACCTTATGACTGCAGCCTTCAAAAAGGTATTCATCAATAAATGCCAACGTGTTTCATCAGAGCATTCAGCTTTTAATTAATATCTTTTTGAGAGCCTCAGTCTTCATTTGTTTGCATTTTAATACTGATCCCTGCACTGAAGAGAAGGACAGATCCAAGTGGACCTCCTGATGTACTGTACCACCAGAGTACTTTGACTTTTACTACTCCTTCCTCACATGAATTAAGTTTTTTTTAAATCCATTTTGTGGTTGACTTGTTTGTGCCTGTGTCTAATACTCATTTGAGTCTGTTGAGATGCACCACCTGAGGCTCAGCGTGGATCAAAACAGCAGAAGTACAAGTGTCCTCAAATGGAAGTAATGTGTTCTGTGCAAAAAGTTAAGTTGACCTATTAAGCACACATTTTTACCATGAAAACTTTTTGATACATTTCACTGTGATACTGCTTTTATTACTATTATTATGTGATGTGTTGTTATGTCAATGTGAAACCACGGCAGCTGTGGCTACAATAAAAGTTTATCACCACCGTGTGATGTTATGGAGTGAATGAATAATGACATGTGAAGCTTCTTTGAGTATCCAAAAAAGCGCTATATAAAACTTAACATAACGTATTATTATTATTATTTTTATAATGCAACTGTCTTCAGAGTAACTTGGATATTGTTTCTTTCGGAATACTTTTAAGATCATGTTTTAACAGAGGAACATGTTTTACGAACAGTACAAAGTGATAACTATCTCAAACGCTGCTGTAATCGGCTCATCTTCATCAAAACTCACTTTCTCACTTTAAACACATTTAACATGCTTCTGTTTGACAGTTTGGCAGAGTTTGTGAAGAAAGTTGATGTTATTTTCCAAAGCCTTCATGAGTTGAAAGTATTTAACCATCATATTTTCACAGTATTGCATTTACCCGCACCACTTCACTAGCCTAAGAGCCTCATTCACACTGAGCAAAAACACAACATTCTGATCAAAACCCCAGGGCTGCCTTTTTCTTTACACAACATTTAGCTTGCTTTGCGACTTTTTACCGAGGCGTGTTCTGTGTGAGCATTCCGGCCAAATGTTGCCAATGTGAAGCAATTTGCGTTGCATTCTGTATGAACTGTGCTATATAGATGAAAGTTGATTGATTGATTGAATTATAGTGGTATAATTCTTCAGAAACCAAACAATTCTATACTGAAGTCACACTATCAATGACAGCGTAACAAGCGTAAGTAAGTAACTAATCTTTATTTATATAGCACCTTTACATTTGTTGTGGACATTTGTCTCTCACTTCACACAGAGATGGGATATTGCATGTTTTATTGCGGTTTATTGCCATATTTAATTGTACTGGGATTCCTTCTGGTTTTCTTCTAGTTTTCGTCTGTGGTGAAAAGCCAATATGGGTCCAAACAACACACCATCAATTCCCGCTGTTCTCCCCGGTCAACACGCCATTTCAACATGTGTCAAAAAACACGGAGCCACAGTGGAAAAAATAATAACAATATTTCTTTTGTGTTCTCGCAGTTAAGTCTTGATGCAGACCTTGTTCAAGTGTTGTTCTAACTCACAACTTACTATCCTGGAGGCTATCACAATACGGTGAATTGCATGTTCTCCCTGCGTCTACCTTTCCCTACCAATGCCAAACAGTAATGATGCATTAGAATGTTTGATGGCGGAGGGTCTGGTGGTGTGCAGCAGCCTGGACCAGGGCAATAGCAGCTACAATAGCAGTTTACCAAAGTGTGTAATAATGAATGAATAATGCACAACATACATCATCTTTGTGGCTCTCTCTGTAAAAAGTGTACAACTGTCATTCCGAAAAAACAAAAATAGTTATACTTGTTAAGGGAACAAAGGGAAAACTACCACAGAAAGAATGCATTTGACAAGGTCACAATAAAAGCAAAATGTTCCTATACTTTAATTATAATATTTGCAGTTGACTTTGAAGTTGCAACAATGGGACACATCTCAAGGCATTGCTTTTGTGTTTTTAGTGTGCTCCTTTAAGCATTTACTTTGTGTCTCCAAATAATTAATGAGATACCGCTGCCTGTTTGGTTTCTGCTTTCTCTCTGACATTTTGACTGTGAGGAGACCTGGGGCTTTGAAGTCGGGTTTAGGGTGGAAAAAGGCAGAAAGTTTACACTGTTCTAAAGACTTTTTAACTCAAAGGGAACTTCTGTGGGTCTAAAGCAAAGCCGAGACATTGAAGTCACTTTTAGTTTGTTTTAATTTGCTGTCATGCATATATGTAGTGCGAGGTCAGACAACACACTTTTATACTTTGAAAATATGGTCTGGTCACTTCCCCACAATCAGAATCAGAATCAGAATCAGAATCAGAATCATTTTTAAGTACGTAAGTAACAGGAGGTCACAGACTTGGAAATTGCTTTGGCTCAGTGCAACAGTCAAAAAGAGATAATAAAAATAAGAATAAAAAACACTTCTAAAGAATAAATTTAAATTTAAAATAGAGTTACAGTTACTATTTACAATATACAAGTGCAATGATTGAGAGGTGGATTAACCAATCAGATCATCTAGAAATGCACTAACACTATAGAATTCTCCAGACTTAGTAAAGCCTAATAAATCACTATTTGTGTATCAAAGTAGTCTATAGGATCATTGTTCTCTGTCTAGACCTTTACAAACTTCAGTCCCTTGTTTTTGACCCAGAACAACAGTGGGAAAGGTATGTTGTTGTTTGCACCCGTACAGAGGTCAAAACAAACTTCCGTATTTTTTTATCTTATTCATAGATATTCACAGAGTTCACAGATGTTTTTCTTAAAACTCCATGGATTCACAGTAGAATATCTGAACATGTATTATACAGGGGTAACTTCATGAAAAAGAGCAGCACAGAGGGGACGCAAGGAGAGTTTGGTACTTTACAAACCTCAGCCTCCCCACTGTGGCACCTGGTGTTCCCAGAGGTCTCACATCAGGGTACTAACCCTACACGCCCTGCTTGGCTTCGGAGGTCTGAAAGGATCTGGCATTATGCTGATTTTTGTTGTTATCCAATTTACTGCTATATTTGTTCACTCCAAACACGTCTTGGTAAAAAGACTTGGATGCAAGGAGGGTTAAATGCAGAGCAGTGGAGTTCAGTGTGTGAGGTTTTGAGTAGATAACAAATTCCGATTCATTTTATTTGCCATTTGCTGTAAAATCGCATTGGAATACATTTGCAAAAGTCTCCAGTGGGCACAAGACAAGTAACTAAATAAAACAAGGTTAAAAATATAGTATGTACAATAAATGAAACGTGAATACAAAAGTGCAGGAAACAGTTGCCTCTGTGAAATCAATCAACTAAAACAGTTTCAATACAAGCGCAAGATCATTAAAGTGATAACAGCTTGTGTAAAGAAGCTGTTAGATGTCCTGCCTCTCAACGAACGATATACTCTGCCAGAGGGAAGAAGCTGGAACATGGCTTTCCCAGGGGCCAGAAGATTCATTGATTATATTTTGGTATACGCCATGGTACAAGAGTTTGGTTTAAGAGTAATGGATTCATAAAGAAACCATCTTCTTACTCAGTGGGAATGTTTAAGTCCCAATAAATCATTTCTTTCTATAGAATACTTCATATGAGCCACCGTCACAGCACAAATGTAAGTGGCTGTGGTTTAGCCAGTCCATCTCTTCAAAATAAGAGATGGACTGGCTCAGCAGGCACAACTTAATTTAGCTTTAAACAAATACTTTTGTCATCTGTCTTCAGAAAATGATACAGATGAATGATGACAAAAGCCACACAGGAGCACAAGTGCAAATTCATATATATAATATTTCCAGACATCTTGGAAAAATTATTTGTCGCCTCTACAGCTGGGAGAATGTAAACCAGGTGCAGGCATGTATTTAAAGGAGAAAGTCGCACACAAAGATGTCTCAAGGTTGAATCCCACTCAGAGCTGTAATTGCAATCGCTAATTTCTTGTCAGGTCAGAGTATGAGTATGTGCAATGACAGTAACATTATTCCCTTGAAGTATTTGCCCCATGTCAACTTTCATCCAAATAAGGCCGTGCTCGTGTGTTTGCCCAAGGCCTCCGGCTCTACATGGGAGGTATGTTAAGTGGACCATATTTCTGTCTTATTTTAATGTCAAAACCAACTAAGAAGAGCCTCCTGTGTGGAATTATTCAAAACACGTTCATGGAGTCTTGTCTTGCTTTGTAGCAGGGCTGGGTTTCAATAGCACTTGGTTTATGAGAGGACCTGTGTTCTGAATTGGGGACGTTTCAGGGTCGTCATGCACTGAACAAGACCACACGCGGAATAAAATGACAAAATATGAGGTGATGCATGCTTGGTGTTTTGTTTCGTAATTTGTATTGTTAGATTCTGACTGTCTAAAAACAAGATTTGCAAATGGGAAAAGCCGCTAAGTCTCATTTCAAGAACCGTTGCATTTTGTTCTCATTCCAAGGGAGACTTTTCTTGTATCTTTTTAAAACAGGATAATTTTGCTGGTCCCATTGGCCAATCTTGTTTTAAGGCAGTCAAAGTGTGCGCAAAATAGGATAATTTTTTTCATCACTTTTGCAGCGCAGTGGGAATATAGTAATCATTGCAAAACAAGAACATTTGCTGTAAATTATTTAAGAAATGAACTCATCTGTTTGATCAGATTTTTTTTTATATATAGACAGTGGTGCGGAGGTTGGTGCTTATGGTGAAGCACAAGAGAAGGTTCTCGGGTCGATTCCACTCCCAGGGTCTTTTTGTGTGCCAATAATGTGTTCTCCCTCTGTCGGCGTAGGTTTCCTCCTGGTGCTCCAATTTCCCCTTCTACAAAAAATACGTATCATTAAGTCCACCATGCGCGTTCTGTGTGTGGAGTGAGAGGAAAAATATAATTTTGCCCTTTTTAATTTTGTCTGTGAAAGGCGCTATATAAATAAAGATGGCCACTTACGTAATACTAAAGATATGAATATACTATAAAATGGATATAATATTATGTAACAGGGCTTTGCAGTTTAATATTTATAGTTGTAGCCTCATGTATGTACAGTAAAGCATGGATGGGAACAGAATGCGTTTGAGAATAAGTGAATACTATTCCTCAGTGCCAGCCCCAGTCTTTTGGGGGCCCTAAGAAAAACATTATTTCAGGGTCCCTTGACATATCATTTTAATTTGGAGGTATCTACTGATTACAATGTACAATATAGAAGATGAATCCTCAGCTGTTATCTCATCTAACATCAAATAGAAATGCTAATTGTAGCATTGTAGACGTGCAAATTGTAGCAGCTAATGACACACACCATGAGCAATTTTATTCTCCCCTATTTTAGTTAGTTTTATGCCTGACAGTTGTATAAAGTGGGGAGCAACATATTTGATCATTTGCAATTGAATTTGACTCTTGGGCGCTCCCTCTGGTAGCTTTGGGGCCCTTAAGTGGCTTTGGGCACCCCACATACTTGGTAGATCCGGCCCTGCTATTACTACAGTATTGCACATTATGACAATAGGTGAATAACACACGTACAGGGTCGTCATTGTTCATTGTTCAGTCTGACAGCAGCAGACATTGGTGTTCTGACAAAGTAGTTTTAAATCGTTCTGCTTCGTTGGGTCTTCCTTCGAACCAATGGGAGCAGTTATCTCTCTGATTTCTCTGTAAATGTACTTGTCATTGCTTTGAACCAGGATGTGGGTCAAACGTTATTGTCGTGTCTGTAATATAGTTCTTTATGACGAAGAAATTAACCTATTTGATGTGCATGCGGTGTTTTCCGATTTCTAAAAGGAACAAATGAATACAATCTTATTCATGTTTTTTTAAGTGACACATGACGACCCTAAAAGCAGCCATTATCACATTTTATTCTCAAATTCTAGTTACAGCTCATATTAATCTTTTTGAAGTGCACATTAGTTGATGTGGATTGAGTCGTGTTTTGAAAATGAAATGAGATCTTCAAATCTGTCGTTTTGCTTTAGAACACTTAGTACCAGGGTTTTTTGTTTTTTCTTCTCCATCCAAAACATTCTATAGACACAAACAGATGTGACGTCTCTTGTCATGGTATAGCTACTTCCCTGAGTGGTTTTTGAGAGCAGGTTGTTTGGGTGAAATAGATGAAATGGCTGAAGGACAAGCTAAAATTGTAGTTATAAACTCTCCAAGAAGAGGTTCAAATGGGTCACTTTTGCCGGAGTCTCAAGGAGAGAACGATGTCCAGAGTTAAATGGATGGGAGTACACATAGAGTACACATGTGAACAAAATATCTTTTCATTTACGGGCAGATCAAATGGGTCTGACTCAAACAAAAGTGTGAAAGAAATATGAGAAAAGCAATCAAATCGAAGGCTATATTTACTGTTGAATTTCCAGGAATTAATTATTCTCCTACTTTAAGAATCGTCCACGTGCTGATGGCTCATCACACAAATATAACTCCTGATCATATGAATTTCAATAATAATGACCAAGAGGAAGCTATTAATACTTGCTAACCAACAACATAAGACACATAATAGGCTGTTGATATTCAGGGAGTTTCTCAATTAAAGCTGGAGTAACTAACTTACAAGCCACAAAGGTGTAACTTAGTATTTAACTGTTATCACCATTAATACATACATAAGTCTGCTTTTTATTTCTAGCATCATTTTTTATTTCCATATAGAAAAGAGAGAGAGCCCAAAGAATATTGTGACTTACAAGGTGCCTATTCCTACACGATTGTTCTAATACATACCGTGAACATGTATAATGTCATGGTATTAGGTCGTATGTATCAAAACAAAACAAGTAATATTTCCACAGCCGATGGAGAGGCATATTATTGTAAACATTTGAATCAACTACATTTTTGTTCAAATCAATTGGATCCTGAGCCTATTCTTACTGCACTCTCTCGGGACCATAGACTGTCATATATATATATATATATATATATATATATATATATATATATATATATATATATATATATATATATATATATATATATATATATAGACTCTCTCTGATGCGGACCCACGCGTCCTGATGTGGTCCAAACGGAACCAAACGGTAGAGTTGTAAAAATTGCCCCAATCACGCACGCCAGACGCACTTGGAGGCGTGTCTTGGGATGCGCTTAAATTCAAGTGTGCAGCCGAGAAAGGCACATTGCAATTCTGGACTTACGCCTGGATGTCTCTTTGATAAACTGGAGCTCATTTTGGAGGAGATTTGACCTTCTGAAGTCGATTTTTGGACCGTGCGTTTAACGAGAGCTGTCACTTTTTGGAAAATTTGTGAGACGCGTAAAAGGCACCAGAACAAGCCACAGTCTATGTGGAATATCTTTTGATATTTTCTTCACGTGGTAGACCATAACAATAATTGTACTGAGCAGTTAGACGTGTGTAGTTTCTGAATTTCAGGTCCGGACTGCACATGGATCTATCGCGTCCACTAAGCTGCGCGCACTTGTCCATGTGATACTCCATGATTTTAACTCTTTTATTTTGAACGGTTTGTGATATTGAAGCTGATTATTAGTCACTCAAAAGAAACATATCCCGGACTTTAGGAGTTGTGTGCTGTTGTTTTTACTCCTTCACCAATGATGACTGAGAAAAGCGAGATGGAGAGCGAGTCGCAGCTGCAGCGCTCCCCAAGCAACATGCCCATCACCCCGGTGCCATCCAAGGTAAGCACCCCCACCACGGTACGACAGGATGTTTTTATAAGCCAACTTCAAATGTATGTCTTCATGACCTTGTAACGTGATCTCAATCCTCTCTGAATGTAAGAATATACTGTAGGGAAAATATTAAAGTATATGAGGTATTTGTTGCATGAGGTATGTTGTATTTTCATTGTAATTACCATAGCACTTTCATGTTCAGGTGTGATGCACAAGGCTTGCGTCACTAGGCGTAATGTCAAACGTAGAGTCTGATGTCACTGCCCAAATCACACCTCTTAAAACTCTCCACACAACCTCAAGTGTGTGTTTTTTTTGGCATGTTCTGATGTAATGGGTTATTATGAACTGTTGTACAATGGAGCTTACCAATTCTTATCAGATGAATATAACATTTTGGTATAGTTATTTAATTTTCAACTAAACATGTGATTGGTGATTGTAGGCACCTTACCTTCATCAAACCTTTCTGTGCCAGTGTGAGGCGTTGACTTCAGCACTTATACCCTGAGTTCCATATGGTGTTGAGCTCTGGCAGAGCGAGGATCAGACGGTGTGGATCAGTTTGTGGATCAAGTGATCAACCAATGCCTTTTCGAATGTGTCACATAGGGCTGGGAAATCTTTGTCAGAGCCAGTAGTGCGGGGCTTTTTTAACTCAGTCCTCAAAGGGCTGTGTGGCTCCAGCAGGTTTTCAATCCAACCGAGCTGGAGCACACCATACTCCACCCATTTCATCAAGTGAAGCTAGTTTTAACTTGGAGACTTGAAGAGAGTTGAATAGCCCTGCCGTAGTGTCCCATATTTGTCATACTTTTCAGTTTTCAGTCCAATCATGTGTTGCTTGAAGTTTAATTTGATATAATATGTATAATGTATGATATTTTTTACCTTAAAATATTTTTTGGCTATATAAAGAGCAATTTCTCACGTGAAATGAGAAAATAAATGCCACTACTGTGAATGAACACTTTCTATTGTTAAATCTTATGTCAAATAAACGTAAATCAATGCTGCTCTATTTAAGCATTTAGAGTGGTTAAGGTTGTCGAGTATCAGGTTCGAAAAATTGTACTGAAAGTAGACACCTCTTCACTTTACTATCAGTACTAAAATTGATTACATAAACGGAACAAATTTTGGCAATTATTGATTTCAAAGTGAGCACAAAAACAGCATTTATAAATAATTATCAAATTTGAGTTTGAAACATAGTATTGTATATAAATATAGCTAAAGCACATCTTTCTAAATCATATTAAACATCTATATAATACTCTCACAGTCACTGGTTTTAGCACATCTCTGACCCTGCTGAACCCTCTCTGTATCCACACCTACTATTGAGGAACCAGCCACAGTGATGGTGATGAAGGGGAAAGCAGAAGCTGTGTTTATACATTTGTGTAACAGTGTATAAAGGAACAAAGTGTGGAGACCTTTAGCTCTGGGCCGAGGTGTGAGCTTTGCTTTATTGTGAAATGTTTGGCTGAGGTGCGTTGGCATCTATGACACTTGTGACCTTTCCCTCCTCTGAGGCCGATGATGCATTTATGATTTGCCAGAGATTCAGTCCCTGTATTTGAATGAGTGTGGCTCTTGTTGGGTGATCGGCTTGGATAATTTTTATGCAAATATGATGTGTTGTTTGTTTGTTTGACCCTTAGACTTGATCTTGATTGTATTTATTAATTCAGTATTTATCAGGTCAACTAGGAAACACATTCTTATTTACATTAATGACCTGGACTGTGAACAAGCCATAGACTGTAGAAGAAGTGGACCAACCAAGCACCCGTAATGTTTGACTTGATGTGAAAAAAGTCAATCAGACTCAAACAGACTCCATGCAAGGAATCTGGAGCCGAATTTGTGGGTAGCAACAACCAAGCAACCAAAGAGCTGATCAGGAGCTGCAACAATGTGTTCTCCTCATGCTCGCTTGCTTCTTGCATTGTACATGAAAATAATGCATACAATATAAATAATAATAGATTGTACATAAAAATACACATTTTGCAGACAATTACTTTAGTGACTTCATTCAAACATTTAAAGGAGCTATACCCGTTTCTGTGACGTTTGAATGTTTAGCCCCGCCCCTCATCTCGCTCACAGGCTTCTCATTTCCCCTACGCTCTCATCCCACGGAGCCATCTCGTTTTATTTGCGATCTATATGTAAACATTAGCATGAGCGCAACTTCTTGTAAGCTGTACAACAATCACTGATGAAATGGTATAAAAGCAACACACTGCTAACACAATATATAACTGAACGATTACCGCTAGTCCTGCGTCCAAATGTAGTCCGAGGCGGTCCCGCTCCCGCAGGTCTCTCTCATAGACAAGTCTCTCCAGAGGATACGATGTAAGCTAGCTATGTTCACCTGGGCTTGATTTCTTCTTTGATAATTTTTTCGCTTTAGTTCCCTCTTCTCTTCCTCACTGCTGTGTCGTTTGGGAGTAGTTATAGCCAATTCTGCTAACATGCTACTGTGTTTAGCAGTGCTGTAGAGGCTAGAGGACGCAGCCTTGTTCTGTGAGAGGAGGAGAGCGGGCGTTACGCTAAGTCTCTACCTAGCCCCGGCGATCCAAGATGGCGCCCTATTCAAATGAATGGTTGTGCTCAGTGGCGCTTTGTGACGGCATGGGGGCTGAAAAATTAGCGGAAGTCGCCTGGAACTCGCAAAGATCTATGGGAAACTCTCCTGTATTTGGGCATCGTCTGGTCCTCCCGGTTCTGTGCAGTGGATGATCTCCCATAATGCGTTGCGCCAAACACGCGTGTGTGGGTCTCACACCGGGTCTCACGCACGTGCACAGAGGGGCTCGGCTGCGCTCTGACCAATCAGAGCAGTTCATCAGAGCGGGAGTTAGAGCGAGAGCCAGACGAGCAGAGTTTGTGGCACTAAAGTGTGGATTTAAACAAAACCAAAGGATTTAAGAAGAAAAAAGTTCACAAGGGACACTAAAATCCCCACAAAAGCCAACCTTTATGAAAGCTGTAGGTTCTCTGTCAGCTGAGGTTGAGCTGTTTTAATATGCATCTAGTTCTATGGGGAAAATTTCTGGGTAGAGACAGACTTTGCCCTTAAACATATGTTTTGATCGTTCCGCTCAATATTCAAGTTTAAAATATGTTTTTAATTTGTTTCCCCTAATAAGTATTATAAAACTCTTGTAGACTGTGCTGATATTGCAAGTATAATTCATGTGCTGCTGGAACTCTCAAAATATCCTTCATTCAATTTCACGATTTTCATATGTTTCACAAATTTGATTTTTTCAAAAGCTGATTAATTACCTGAATTTGATTTATTGCCTCACTTTTAAATTGAGTTTATGTTTATTTATTTTTTTATGTAGTTAAAACCTTATAACAGCAGTAGCAGCTAACTGACTTTACAAAGAACTTAACTTTATAGGTACTTTTCTTCTGAGTCATGTGCATTGGACACTTCCCAAAGGTGGCGGTGTGTCTGTTCTTTTTCTCCATTCAAAAAGAAAGTAAGAGACTTTCATTACCCCCAACCTTTTAGTAATGACACAAATTGATTTCTATAAAAAAGACTTGATCAATATAGAAGCATTAATTTGAAAGAAAGAGTAAAAATGGCTGCACTGCTCTCCGTTCATAGTCCCTCATGAACGCCTCATTACGGTGGACCTCTGTTTTGTCTCGTCCCAGATCAATGAGGGCTGTGATCCAGGGCTCCGTGTCGTATAGATTTCACTTTGACCTGTGGCTGTGTGTACTACAAGTGTCTGAGGCCAGCATTACGAGGTCACAGAAGGTTTCATTACTGAGCCGACGTGAACACACAATGGCCAGTGTTTACCCCCTGGACCAGGGTCACATGTTTTGTGTGTCTGATAAGTGCAGTGCTTTTAAAGATCATTTCAAAAGCTATTGGAATGAAAATTAAGTGCAAATTTGTAAAGACCATTTGAAGGGAAATGTTGAATCATATGCATGTATGTGGTGATGGTAGCTATACTCATATCATTGTTATATTGATGAAAAACTTATGATGTGAGAAGTTTACAAGAAAATTAAAAGTCCTTAAAGCATGGGCAGATCTCTGATCTCTTGATGGTATCTGCATCTTACTCCCTGATTCAGTGGGTTTGAACACACCTCCACATGGAAACATCAACTGAAATGGTACAGTGGGAATCTGCCTCACGCACAGCAAGAAGGTTGTGGGTTCAATCCTGTGTCCTCAAAGGCCTGTGTGCAGTTTGCATGTTTCTCCCCCTGTCTGGTGGGTTTCCTCTCTGGGTTCCACACCACCCAAAACAATCCTCCAGCTCTGGTAGTCCTGCCCAAGCCGAGCGTCTGGAGGTGGGTCCCAGGTGCTGTAGGGCAGGGATCATTGCCTCTGAAGTTTCCCTAGTGGTGACTTTGCAGGATGGGACACACAGAGGACAAGTTTTCCTTCAGGGACATTAAAGTACACCTTACCTTACATGTCACGAGGATGCTGACAGCTGCTGACAGAAGCCGAAACATGGCAAGGTGTTCAGAGAAGAAAGTACACACCATATTCTACACATAAACGGTTTGTTGTATTATTTGTAAAACTACCAGTTAATTAATACAGTTACAAACCCCAGACCTGCCAGAGGATGTAATCTTTGGAAGGATGTAATCAGCCAGTGACATATCCCGTGATGTTTTTAATGAGATAGTCGACGAACAGAGGACAGGCATGAATGATCGTGATAGCAGATGCCCTGTAATCCTCAGAGATGCAAAGCACGAACAGGAGAATCAGCCAAACACTCCATTGGGGCAGGTTAGCGAGTAGCACTCTTGTCTTACAGCCAGAAGGTGGTGTGTTTGATTCCGGTGCCTCAAATGGGTCAAATGCAGAAGCCAATTTTCCCTTTGGAGACAGTAAAGTATGCATTTCATAAACATCAGTGATGATGACGCTTTCTATATAAAATTGTTTTTCAGAAAGATGTCAGAAATTGACAAATACAGGTTTTTTTTAACACTCGAACTCTTTCTGAAACTACTAACTAGAACTCACAGAGCACTCATTTTGACGGCTCTCTTTAAAATAAAAACAATTTAAATAAGAAATGTATTCAGGTTTACCTTTTGCTACATGCTATAACAGCGATTGTAACTTTAAATACAGCAAAAATCAGTTTAATGAAAGGCAAATGCTAACTTTTGCCTAGTAAACAGTCCATTGCTATGGTAACTAGCACTTGTGCAGAGCTAAGATTGCTTTAGTTTGAACCAGTCTAGGACCAGCACCTTGAGAAGTTGCAAAACTAAGTGACCAAAAAGTCGAAGTTAAAGGTAGAACACATTTCAAATATAAAAGTTGATTGAATAAAAAAAATGACATAGACATATACTACATACTACAAAAAATGTGCATGAGCTGAGTAATTACACCTCTAGGTATTCTAGTATTAATGACATTTGACCTGATGTCTATCGTTTCAAACACATGACAATTGTGAATGAAAAGCGATAAATATGAGCCTTTGTCGTGGTTTTAGTTATAGTCTACGCCTTTACGGTATTTCCTTCCTCAGATTTCTTGTATAATTCTGTCCTGTATTTGAGGCGCCCGGAACATTGGCACCACTCATCATTTCACATTCTGATGAGTCCATACAAAGATGACCCACGGATATCAGACAAAAGCACAATCTATCTTCTCTCACTTTGCCTTAACCTTAACGAAGTCACTCTCCCTCTTTCCCCAATACAACACGCTGGCTGAGGCTCCAGTGATCTGCAGACTTTGATCTCCCGCTGGCTGTTGATGCCCCAGGACTCTCCTCTGTAGTGAAAGGGATGTAATTCTCTATTCTGTCTCGCTGCCAAAATGTAAGATGACTTAAAAGTGAGATTTAGGGAAAGTTGATTGGCTCTTTTGTCAAATTTACACTGGCGCGCCAAAAATTCATGAGAGCATGTAATGATGACAAAGAAGACAAGAAGGATGCAGTTGTTTGGGAAATTATTAGATTTTTTATTGAGCATGGTATTTTTTATTGTTTTTATCAACAAAAAAATCTAAATTTTAAAAATAAATTCATAAACAAAATACAGTTGATGTAGAGCATATATACTGTATGTATAATGGTTTGGGTAAATATACAATTTTGAGGAAAAAGGTGGATTAACATAATTTTCTAAGTTGTCATTATTTTTGGCTAATAAAAAAATATAATGAGACTTTATTCACTTATTTATTTCATGTTTTAGAATGTGAAATGTGAAATATAAGTAGAAAATGTAGGGCTTAACAAGTAACAAGGGTAAAAAATGTTTCTGCCTGTAACTCCCTGTGCTTCCACCAGAGGGAGGAGTTGCTTCAAATTCTAAAATTACAGGTTGCAAAAAACTTAACTTCACCTAAGAAATTAGCCAAACTATTTAATGGGCAACACTTTTGTTTTAAAAGGCAAAAAACTGCTCTGACCGTGATGTCATACCCGTTCAGTGACATCATCAGGACTGAAACAGGAGCTTTTTGACAGACAGGGCGTAGTTACATATTTGTGCCAGAAGCGTGATTGGATCTAAAAACAACTCCAGGTCTGTTTTTGACGAGGGAACAATGTTAATTTTGCATAACATGTCTCCTTTAAGGTGAAGCACCAAATTAGATGGAAGTTGAACACGATTCCCATGTAGTTTGCCAAGCGATGATTTAAACATATTTTTTTTCTTTTTTAAATGGTGAAAAATCCATAGAAAATGGACTTTCATATTGTGGTCTTTTAAGCACGGCTTGTCTGTCGTTGTCCTTACTTCATTGAATTAGTTTCCGCTGCGGCTTCATACATTTCAAGGACTTGACTCATAGCGATAAAAGCTCTCTAGTGTCTGCTAATGCCAGTCGATGGAACATGGTTGATGCGGCTTTAATGGAATGCACAGAAATGTTGGTTGCGTCAGTGGCCTCAAATACCTCCTTTTATAGATGAGCTTTTATCAGGAAAGCAGGAGATATTGCTACTTTTTTCTTGAATGTCAAGTATCAACTGTTTTGTTCATGTTGAGATGGTTCTGCCAAAAATCGTCTGCATTCACCTGGTGTACAGTATATATCTGCTTACTGCTGAGTGGTTTTGTGAGGCTTTGAGGGTCCCTATGATTTAAATGGCAGCTTATTTTGAAAAGGCCCCTACACAATGGATCTACACTGCTCTAATCCAGTTTGCAGTGGTGTGTGGATAAGACGGCAAAGCTTATTGGACCTTGGTTTCTTTGGAGTCTAAACATCTTCTCTTTGATGCACTAGGACTGAAAAACCTGCACTGCTATTGGCACTCTTTTTCTTTAATTGCCTTTTTACTGTACATAATATATCCTGGACAGACTGGAGACCTGGATCTTTTGCCTTTAACATGTTTGCACACTTCTGTCTTTTGCACAAATCTGAGTGATCCTGTCTATGCCAAATGTGACGTGTAAATTTCTCCAGAGTGAGATCAATAAAGTCTATCTTATCTTATCTTCTCTTAGTTGTCTGGTTGAAACAGATTTTGTGTTTGTTTTCATCATAGTTGAGAAGTAACTTAACACGTACTGAGAGTATGCGTTTTTAAAATACTAATTAACGTATGTAAGGGACTGATGGTGCAGTAGGAAACACACAAACTGTTTGATTAACAAGCCAAATGAATGAAATGAGGCCAAAATCAAAGAGCAGCTACAGTAAACATGACAAAACACTGACCTAACACAAGACACATAAGGGGAACATTTAAGCTGGGTGATCAGACCAACTATCAACTAAAGGGGGGTAAACAAGACTACACAAAAACAAATACATACTTAAACAGTCTAAGGATAGAGTTAAATAACTGTAGGAATAATAATACCGTATTACTAATACAAATAATAATAATAAATAATAATAATAATAATAACAAATTTATGCTCATATATACTTAAACAATATAAACTCAAATGAATCTCCCAAACATCCCCTCTTTTGGACCTGCCATGGTTAAGGCCATAGGGTGAAGCCTGGAGGTAACACCCACAGCTGGAGGGGTGTGGGTGGAGTCAGCTCACAGGAGAGGGAGCTACAATGGTGAGGGAGGAGTCAGCCCTCACAACGTAACTGTATTATAGATGTTATATGTTTGATTTCAAAAGGAAAACATGAAAAAAATGAAAACAGAAAAAAGTGAACTCCACTCTTGACTCATGCCTGGCAAGCTTCTTTTATAATATGCTGATTTAGTTTTGTACTCTATAATTTCATGCAAATCATTGTGCAGTCAGTGCCTCAAGTCTTGGACCCTGGATCAGAAATGTTAAATATGCACATGTTATCGCAGGTTTCCGTTACTAACATTTCACTGAATACAAACATCTCTTTCAACCCTCATTGACGCTCATTCTCTTCCATCCACATTTGTGATTTCATCTGTCGAACACATCACCTTGACTCATCCCAGCAGCACAGAGCATGACAGTGTTGCTCTCATGACTTCACCACGCATGTTTTTTTATTTATTTTTTAACATTTTTTACAATACACTGAAGTCAATCAGGCTGCTTTGGTTTGGACACTAGTATAGGGTTACGTGGGTGGCTCGAAGCCTGAGATTTTCCTGTAACAGAACACAATGTGTGAAGAAGCTAATACATACTGCTTTATTACCTGACATAACTCACCAGACAGGTCACTGACAAAGGCAGATTTATCATTTCTCTGTGTTGGAGAAGTTTGGTATGAAAAATCATCTCATATCAAGCTAGACAGAAATAGACATTCTTTTGAAAATTGAATACAGTCAAAGTTTCTGACATCCAAAAGAAAGATTGACGTTAGTTGTTAGGCTACTCTGAATTATGCAATGCTAAAAAAGCTGAGCCAACTTTGTTGGTTCTGGTTTGTGGTTTGTTATTTATTTTGCGACACTGGCCTTTTTGCACTTCATTTTTTACACATCTCCTCCACATGCTGCTGTTTGTCTGAGCTTGTAACGTCAACTGTAGACTGTGCCATGGCTCAAAAGGCAAAATAAGTTTTCAGTCTTTTTGGTATAGATTTTCCCCTTTGTCTGATATCCATGTCCCCCCTCCATGGGGGCTGGCTTGCTCCTGGCTGACCCCCCTGACCAATTCAGTGGAACCTGAGAGTAACCTCACAGCCAGTATATACCTGTCGAGAGCTGGGATGGACTAGTTTGGGGGTTCTTGTCGGTGTCAACTCTCTAAGCAACATGTAGCAGCCTAATACTGAGGTCCAGAGCCTCCAGGGTTCTCTCTCTCTCTCTCCAACCATCTCTCCTTGGGGTATGATATTTTCTGTAATGTCTATACGTTGTTATAATTCAGTGTCATTAAATGTCCTCTTTTATATCTATTGGTTTTAGCCTAGTATGTACAGAAACGATTACTTTTTCATGATAACAGTATTTCTTTGGCGTTATTGAGAGATTGAGATGAGAGAGATTCAGCATGGATGAAGCTAGAACAAGTCCAGGTCTTTTTGTGAGGGAACAATGTCGTAACATGGTTAAAATCTCAAAAAGTGAAACGTGTGGTACATGTCCTTATTGACTTGTTCATTGTGACTTTAGCTTGAGGTGCAGTTGCTCTGAATCTCTGCATGACACACAGTTTGTGAGTGGTGGTGTGACCTGAGCTGTGAAAATGTGCAAAGTTGTGGTTAAACGATGATGACCAGTCCGAGCCAATAAGTGCTGCTGTCTTCACCCAAAGGCATGTTGCTTGTACATTTTAAAACTTTGTACATTTAAGCCTGAGAGGTATTTGTTCCTCTCAGGCTTAATTAGAATATGAAAATAAGAATCTAATCATGCTGTTGGAGGAGTTTGTTTGCGCCGTGCCAAGGATAAGCATAAATCATGTCGAGAGCCTTTAAACTTCAGTGGGGGAATTACACAGACACTTGCACCATTAATTTGAAGCTTGGAGTTGGAAGGACGTGCAGGGGATTAATTCAAATATGAAATCATTTGATTGTGAGGAACAAAAGCACAACTGTTTATTCCCAGCTTCAGCCTCAAAACTGAAATTTCAACAGTTAAATTGATTGGAATCTAGGTATTGGTGGCAACGTTCTACTTTACAAGAAAATACTGTAACAAAGAAATAATGGACAGAACGCTGCGGTATCTAACTTTCAAAGCACAACCGAAGTGCCTATATTATTATTTGGTTTATTTTAGCAGGGACAGAAAACATACAGTAGTTTGATGGATCATGGTGCTTCTCGCCAAAGCTACTTCACAGCTCTTGTCCCTAGAACTTGACAGACAGTACGGATTATAAAATAAAAAGTACATGACAAGCACAATGTAGAGACAATCTACACTACACCATAAAACATGGTATCTGTAAATCCCGCGAATTGTGAGTGCGGTGCTGTAGTGCGGTGCTGCTGCTTGCACATCTCAGATTGTGTTTCTTTTTTGAACGTGTGGAGTTGTGTCTCCGATAAATGGACAGGGAGTGTGTTCCACAGACTGGCGCCTCTCTCAGAGAGAACTGTTGGAGAAAAAGATGTTCTTTGTTGCGTCAGCCTCCACTCACAGCTGCTCGGGCTTTAGTACAAATTCATTAACACATTTAAAAAATAACTTTACTTAACTAAAATGTGTAATTAGTGCCCGATTGTAAAGTGTTTCGAGTGGTTTCAGCGCAGTCTGACTTGTTTGTGACCAGACTCTCAAAAAAGTCCCTTCACAGATTACCTCCGCCAGGGGGTTATGTTTTCACCAGGGTTTGTCTGTCTGTTTGCAAGTTAACTCAAAAAAGGAACAGATTTATTCAATATTTTCAGGAAAAATCAGAAATAGGACAAGAGCTGATTATTTTGGAGGTAATCTGAATCCCTGTCTGAATCCAGGATTCAGACAGGAAAAAACTGCACTGCAAAAACTGGCAGAGGTCTGCGCTCTACGAGTTCTTTTCTCGAAACTATTACAACAGGCTGTTTGAACTGGGCCATCAGTTTCATTAATTAATGTGACACCTCCTCAAATGTGAACTCCATTAGTGTGACACCATTAAGAGGTGCGAGCAGCCGAGGGAACGGCAGCGGACCAGGAATCCAACTCCTCTCACTTTACAGCTCATCGTTTGCCTCTGGAATTATTTATATTTTTTATTTAAAGGAGAAGATGCATTGTTTTCTGCCATAAAGAATGACAATGAGACAACTCAATTCATGTTTTAGAATGTGAACATAAATCATTTCTTACTGTAGAAAATATATGGTGAAATATAAGGTATGAAGTGTTAGAGGAGTAATATTTATTTTATTGTATATTTTGTTTAATTTGGAATTTACCGGCTGCAAACCAAGCCATGCAAATGTTTGCTTGAGAAATTGGCAAATCTATTAGAAGGTCAATGCTTTTAATGGGCGGAGAATTGCTCTGAGCGTGATGTAATAAAATGATGTTATTGTACCACTATGACAAGACTGAGACAGAAGCTTTTCGATAGAAGGGGCGGAGTTACATCTTTGGGCCAGAAGTTCCTGATATTTGCATGGATGGATCTAAAAACAACTCCAGATCCAGTGATGGGTGCAACGGCATTGAAATGACTAACGCTGTTACTTTTTTACGTAATGAGGAATCTAACTCAATTAATTTGACTGTCACTGTAACGCCGTTATCATTGCAGACACCCCGTTACTGCACGTTACTCAAGGCGCACAATTAACTTTTTTTTTAACTTCATGATAGGACTCGTGCGCGTGAGGATGAGATAACCTCTTATCAATTATCGGCTGATATACAGTAAGATTACGTCTTCAGCCAATCAGAGGAACTGGGTAGGTGGGTGTTTCCGCATTCACTGCGATGGGTGTTCAGTGCTTACAGCACACAGAGTGAGGAGGACTCCAGCAGCAAAACAACCTTCTCCAGATGGAAATATCAGCCCTATTTCAAACTCACTGAGATTAAAGGTAAATATGTGCACGTCAAATGCACATTATGTTCCAAACGAAAAATTTGTCTTGTGTTAGCAACTCCAACTTAATGAAGTGTATGTCCATTCACTGTCGTCTACGTTGAGTTACAATAAATGCAAACTTCTGTGCAGGTACTTGTCTTTGTTGTCGTGCACTCTATTCATCTGGCTCATGAAACACGCTCTGAGAAGGTGGGGGCCAGGGGGGGTAACGAGGGCGAGAAACAAAAAAGTAATGCAATAGTTACCTTTACTGGTAACTAGTTACTTTTATAGTGGAGTAACTCAGTTAGTAACGCAGTTACTTTTTGGGAGAAGTAACTAGTAACTATAACTAATTACTTTTTCAAAGTAACGTGCCCAACACTGTCCAGGTCTGTGATTGACAAGGAACAATGTTGTATTAAAATGTTGTACATTTTACACGTATGGTATGTCTCCTTTAAGCACGCCTCATTCGGTCAGTTTAGTGCTGTGAGAGAAATTGCGACAAAACAACATAAATCTTTTACCATGTTGTTAATAAATACTAAAGATTGCTCCTAAACACAAGTCTGATTTTACCAATACTGTGCAAGGGAAATTGCTATATTATTTATTGTATTTCTAAAAGTATAATATTTTTGTCCCACAGTTGGGAAATTCCAGTGTTGCATCACAAGTTTAAGAACAGTAGGAATGAGGAGCACACAGCACAAGATATAGCTATACTAATTAAAATAGAACAAAATCTCTAACTCTAGCATGAAATAACAAGTATAAAATCTCCATCTTGAACATAATAATAAAAAACAACATAAAAGTTTTACAAAATAAGAGGCACGTATAAAGTACTGTATTCTAGTGAAAGCAATATGTAGTTATATTTAAATCTCCCGTTTATACCAAATCACAGACTTCCCAAGTTGTCAGGGTTAGAAATCTGTCATCTCCATTCTCCACCCTTCTAGTTGCTCTTTTTCTTTAGGGCTCACACTTCTGTCTGCGTTTGAATGGTGATTTGTCGGTGCCGTAACTGCTGTATGATAGGCCCATAGCGCTGAAATGCAGTGCTCCAGCTGTAATCAGAAGGTTATTATCCTCTTTGTGGATGAAAACGTGTAGTTGAGAGGACTCTGGCCTGGTCTTTGAGTGATGTAGGCATGTGGAAGAGGAAAAAGCCTGGGATATTTCAAACAAAATGCATGGAAGCAGCTGCAGTCAGTCAATGTGGCTCTATACTGTATATACGACCTGGAACAAATAAGTGATGGCAGTGCGGGATGGACGTAATGACTTAAGAAACAACAGCTTTTAACTGTAATTGTTTTGTCATTTACCCACTCTGAGTTCTTGTGAGTGAGTGAATCACGCCCGCTGCTTCATGTTGAGTGCTTTTATAAATCTGCATTCAAGGTGTCATTGTTCTGATCATCCGCCATTCAAGAATACTTTTTCTGTACTGACTTTGTTTCTCTTCCATTGTCTATAACACTCGCAAAATGGTTTGTAACACGATTTATTTAATTTTCAGCATTAAGAAAAAGTAGAGCTGGACACTAAAGGGGAGTAATTGATTCCATTGATTAGTTGTTTTAGGCAAGGTCATTGAATATTTGATTTATTTTAGATATAAATTTGAGCAATGACTAGACACAAGAAGAATATGTGAACTCCAAGGGTCAAGGTCAAGTTTATTTATAAAGCAAATAAAAAAAACAGGCATGCTTTCCAGACAAATAAAATTGCACACAAACAAAATAAGACTCCAGACAGAAAGGCCCCAGTCTGGAGATGGAATCGAACCCAGGTTTATATATGAAGCTTATTATATGAAGCTCTGACTCTTACTTTGTCACTCGTCTTCTAGGTTGGATATAAAGTTGTTCTGTAAATTGTTGCATTCCAGTTAGTCACAAAGTTTCCTTGCCCTGAACAACAGAGCTGACGGTGTGTATGAATAATGATGCACTAAATATAAGTCCGGCATCTGTACTCACAGTTAATAATAATAATAATAATAGATTTTATTTATAATGCACTTTACATTTCAGGGAAACCTCAGAGTGCTACAAAAACAGGGAACATCCCCAAGATACACAACATAAAAACAATACATCAAATATAACATCAGGAAAATATAAAATAAAATAAAACATAATTACTGTACATATCTAGAAGGCCTGTTTGAATAGGAATGTCTTTAGGCCTTTCTTAAAAGCCTCCACACTTTGTGGGGCCCTGAGGGTTTCTGGGAGGGCATTCCAGAGCCGGGGGGCTACTGCCTGAAAGGCCCTATCTCCCATGGTGGAGAGTTTGGTCCTGGGTTGGTGCAGGCAGTGGGAGGAGGTGGTTGAACGGAGACTTCGAGAGGCGGTGTGTGGTGTTAGGAGTTCACTGAGGTAGGCAGGGGCAGTTCCGTGTGTGCATTGATATGTGAGGAGGCAGAGTTTGTACTGTATTCTGTGTTTGATGGGCAGCCAGTGGAGTGATTTAAAGACGGGTGTGATATGGTCATATTTGCGCCTCCTCGTCAGGACCCGGGCAGCACAGTTCTGGATGTACTGGAGTTTTTGCAGACCCTTTGCAGAGGTCCCGACGAGGAGGGCATTGCAGTAATCCAACCTGGAGGAGACAAAGGCATGGATCAGCTTCTCAGCGTCCGGTTGTGAGAGGGAGGAGCGGAGTCTGGCAATGTTTTTGAGGTGAAGGAAGGAGACTTTACAGAGGTGGCGGATGTGGGTATCAAATGTAAAATTAGAGTCGAGCCTGACTCCAAGGTTATTAACAGATGTGGACAGGGGGATGTTATGGCCAAAAATTGAAACACTACTGAGAGGGGAGGACTGGGTTTGGTGGGGGGTGCCAAAGAGGATTGCATCAGTTTTACCACTGTTAAGTTGAAGAGAATTGTTGTCCATCCATGCCTTTATCTCCTCCAGACAAAGCTGAAGGGCTGACGTAAAACCTGTGGGTGAAGTGGAGTCCATTTTCAGGTATAACTGTGTATCATCGGCGTAGCAGTGGAAAGAAATGTTGTGTCTGTTTATGATTTGACCAAGGGGGAGCATGTATATTGTAAAAAGGGTTGGCCCGAGGACTGAGCCTTGCGGTACCCCACAGGTAACTGAATGGGTTGACGATTTGTACTGGCCTAGGGACACATATTCTGTTCTGTCAGTGAGATATGAATGAAACCATTTGAGTGTTGTCTGTGAAAGTCCAATTACTGATTGTAGTCTATGGAGGAGAATGGTGTGGTCCACGGTATCAAAAGCTGCTGACAGATCGAGGAGGAGGAGGAGAGAGGGTGAGCCCCGGTCCGCAGTCATGAGTAGGTCATTCATGACGCGGACCAAGGCTGTCTCTGTACTGTGGGCTGAGCGGAAACCAGATTGAAATTTCTCATATAGGTTATGGGAGCGTAAGTGATTGTGGAGTTGGGCTGCTACTGCTTTTTCGAGGACTTTGGAGAGGAATGGGAGGTTTGAGACTGGTCTGTAGTGGGCTAGGATGTTGGGGTCAAGTGAAGGTTTTTTCAGGTGAGGGCGGATTACTGCATTTTTGAGAGCTGGGGGGACCTGACCGGATTTTAGTGACTGGTTAATGATTTCTGTTATTAATGGGCTAATGGCGGAAAAGTTTGATTTGAGAAGTGTTGTGGGGAGAGGATCCAGCAGACAGGTGGAGGGCTTCATGCTGCTTATGATCCTCTCCACTTCAGACTGGGAGATATCCAAGAAGGAGGTAAAGGTGTTGGGCGGCTTAGGAAAGATTATGTCAGTTGGAAATGGGGTAGTGGAAGGAAGGGCAGACCGGATTGACATTACCTTGTTGGTGAAGTAGTCCATGAACCTATTGCAATGGTCCGTACTGGTGTCAGACAGTGTGTGTGTGTGAGGTTTGACCAGAGTGTTTATTTCAGAAAATAATCGTTTTGAATTGCCAGTGCTATCTGAGATTTTTTGTGAAAAAATAGCAGGATCTTGCAGTGGTGAGTGCTCTGGTATATGTTTTTTGGTGTTCACGGTATGCCTGTTTGTGGACTAGTAAGCCAGTGGAGGTGTAGCGCCGCTCGAGGGCTCGGCCAGCTGTCTTCATATTGTGGAGTTCAGGTGTGTACCATGGGGCTGTTCTGGAAAATGTGACTGTTCTGGTTTTAACTGGTGCATGAGAATCAAGGATAATGCGGAGGCTGGAGTTGTAATGAGTGACAGTTTCATTTACAGAAGTGAATTGTGTGACTAGAGAGATTTTATGAATGTCCTGGTTAATGCGGGTGGAGTCAATTGCCTTTAAATTTCTGAAACTGATTTGGCGCTTTGTTTTAATTTGTGTTTCGGCTAAGGGCAGTACCATGGAAATTAATTTGTGGTCGGACACCCCCAAATCATAAACTTGCAGGTTGGAGATGGGGACGTTGTCTGTTATAACAAGGTCAAGAATATGGCCTTTTGTGTGGGTGGGTTCTGAGACATGTTGTGATAGATGTAAATAGTCCAAGAGTTCGAGAAATTCTGCAGCAAGACGATTATTTGTAGATTTAATGTGGATGTTGAAATCTCCCAGAATGAGTGTATTATGGGAAGTAGCACAGAGGGAAGTGAGTAGATCTCGCAATTCAGTGATAAAGCCGGAGTTGAGTTTTGGAGGGCGGTAGATGAGGAGCGTTAAAATTGATTTATTTTGTGGTCTGCATTTGAAAAGAAGGGCTTCAAATGTTGTAAGCTCTGGAAGTGGGAGGGGGGTTACAGGTAAGTCCCTGTGATGTATGACAGCCAGCCCTCCACCACGACCAGTGGTCCTAGCCTTCTCCAGATATGTAAACCCTGGGGGGCAGGCTTCATTCAAAGAAATGTATGAACCAGGTTTGTGCCAGGTCTCAGTGAGGCACAACATGTCCAACTTTTTATCCTGAATATGATCCAGAATCAAACTAGTTTTATTGGAGAGTGATTGACTATTTAGCAGATCTATTTTTAATTCAGAAGTGGGCTTATGTTTTGGAAGAGTGCGGAGCAGGCGAAAATCCACCCCGCGTTTTCCATGTCTCCGCTGTTTTTGTTTATGTGGTCTGATGCCGGTCGCATTCTGATGACGTAATCCATGTGTGCCGTGATGATGCAGTCGGTGGATGTGGTGTGGTCCGAGAGAGAAGCTGGTGGAATGTTCTCCGTGGCTGTGGAGCAGGGACGGTCCGCGGGCATGTTGCGGTTGTTGGTGGTGTGTTCCGCACACCCGGGCGCTGACTGGAGCACTGGAGGGTCGATGTGCTCGCTCGGATTGTAGCAGCAGCGGGGTCGGCGTGTGCGGCGTGTGCGGCCTGGGCCAGGTAGACGCGCCTCTCTCTGGCTCCAATGACCCCGACCAGGTAATCGCTTCATCCTTCCCAGATACCGGTGACACCGCGGCACTCGCAGGAAGAGCAGAAGGATGGAGGTGAGGTTGATGCACGGTTGTGTAGTATGAACAGAGGGAGAATACCTGTAAGTTAGCAGTGATGCTCCTGTCTGCGATGGTGTTGACATGGTGGTTCTCTTCCGCTGAGGGGTGTAGCGGGCCTGGACACTGGTGGATGTCCCCCGATAACAGCAGACAGATGGCGATGATAAATGCGATGGTTTGCTTGGGTTTTAGTGCTGTTTTGGAGTGTGATGATCCGGGGCCGAAGAGGTGCGGATGAATGAAAGTGGCAGCCAGGATGTATTTACCAAACCCAAAGTGCTTGTATGGTTGTATTGTTATTCTTGTGTTTGGAGATGTCAGTACATGTCTATGTGAAGCAAAGTTCATTCGACCAATGTCCAAAATAGTGAGATTGCTCATTATTGTATGCAGAAAGAGAGCTGTAACAACTCCTGCCATACCTGGCGCAGCCATCTTTTTTTCCCCAAAAAAAATAAATAAGTTTTTATGATGTGCTTTGAAACACACGGTGCACACAGCCTATAACTGCCATTTAACCACACTGGAGGTGACACGGTTAATAGTCTTCTTACTGACTTACCTTAAAGGCCAACATTTTCTCAAATGCACAGGAACGCTCTCTCTGTATTCTCATTTGCATTCAACTGTGGCATTAGACCATGTCATTTACACTTCAAATGGAATGAGAGATTACTGAATACTAAACTTTAATGGTGATTGCAAGTATGATTTACCCTTTTCTAACCAATACAATTATTTTTGAATAAAGTTTTTTTACTCTTATGATGCATTTTAATTTACAAATGTTTGCTAATCGATTGGAAAGACATTACTGGATAATTACATACATTGATATTGTATTGGGTGAAGACATTTCATGCATTGCATACAAAAGTATATGTATATCGCAATAATTAGTACATCAATCCAACATGTGCACCGAGTTCTCTGGTCCAGACCAGTGGGAGCTGTTGACGGTCCAGTCTTGGCTATAAAGTGGGTTGCCATCTTTGTAGTCTGGCTCCACGCCTGTAGTCCTGACTGTGTTCTGACTGCTTTAGAGCCTGTCCAAAACACGTATTTTGGCCCAACGCTAAAGTCCAAATGCCAGTCAATGCTGCGGGGGTCAATTTTTGTCGAACCAGGTCTGTTCAACCACTGTGGCTTTTTAAAGTTTGCCAAAACTGCCGCCATTGCCACATGACGGTCACAAAAACAGCAGTTCCAGCCGGGAGTCCTCACTGCATGATTTACCCCACTTGGCAGATCCAGTGCAGCTCAGAACTGATTATACCCTAACAACTCTATCTCTCCTTCTTTTATGTAGCTGTATCTTTGTCCTTGACCCACGAGGAACTGAAATAAATTCTCTGATCAGCTTTGACACCATAGAATTCAAACCAAATGAAACGGTATATTATCCCTAGAACATAAAATATAGTGGACAGAATACGCAAAAATAGGTTTTACCAACCTGACTGAAGCGTGAAGGAGGCTTTGATGGTATGAAGAGGATCGTAATGGCTACATTTATAGGTCAATAAGTACTTAGCGTGTAGAATAATGAAAAGCCTCCTCAGAGAAGGATCCTAAAGTGCTGCTTAGGAAAAGTAGTATAATTTAAAGGACTCATTAGTTCCGTGCTACACATTTCGTAGATAGTAATAGACTGGTTTTTGATACTTTTGCATTTGTTTACCAAGGTGGCAACAATCTAAGCTGCTATCATACTCTGACCCTCTGAAGGTACCAACAGAGAAAATATTACAGTTAAACCTAATTGTTTTTGTTGGGGGTGAAGCATTTAAAACATCAAAGTGTGTTGTGGCCAAAAGCTACTCTTATCCTCTCGCTCGATGGGGTTCTGGGTTGTTGTGCAGTGCGTTCCCGTGGGCTCAGCTTAGCATCCCATTAATACCTCCGACTCTGCTTCTTTGACAAACTGATAACAGCCCAAAGAAGCAAAGAACAATGTTAAAATGTTGGTACTACATATGAATTTTCACAGACTTAGAATAGAACAGGCTATAGTGGAAACCTGGAGCCAAAAGCGGGGTTAGCAACGACCTAACAACCACAGATGGAGGAGCAAAACTTAGCCCATAGGCACTTTTTATTCTATTAGGCTTCAAAGAGTTAGCGAGTTAGCATTGTCTATCTCTATTTGTACAGTCTATGTTGTAGTCCTAATTAATAAAACAAATAAATTAAATCAACACAATAGCATACTGTAAGGTGTTTTAATGTCTTGTTAAAGGTGGGGTACCTAACTGTCCTGTTATGATTTAATAAATAATTCTTCTTTCACCCCAGGATAGAAAAAAAAAAAACTAAAATTTTTTGCGCAAAACAGACTTCAAACAAACTGTCTGTATATTGTTTCACATTAGATATTTTGCATACATAAGTAACAATGTGCTGCTGTGTGTGTCACTATTTGACGCTATGGGATGAGAGCTGATTGGCTGAGAGCTGATTGGCTGAAAGCTGATTGGCTGAGAGCTGATTGGCTGAGAGCTGATAGGATGAGAGCTGATTGGCTGAGCAATAGTAGTCGACTATTTTCAATAATCTACAACTTTTCTGTATGAAAAAGCTCATTTAAAGATGCGTTAAGCGAGATTGAAGAACAGCTTGTATTGGAGATGGATAGGACTGTATTATATAGTTCATTTGTTGTGCTTTGAAAATGAATTACCCCAGCTTGAACTTGTTTGCACTATAGTCGTGTGTGGCATTCTGCTGACAGTAATGTTATAGATTATTATCTTGGTCTGTCCTGGTCTAGTGACTCCACTCGGCTCTTGTCTGTGGATCCATTATTCACGGGAGGACAGCCCCAAGTCCTGCCTGCAGCGCTCAAGAAGGGAAAGTTTTGATTAGCCATGAGAAAGCTTTTCTCTCCTCGGCTCTGGGATAATGTGAGCCCAACTGCAAATGTTGATGTTCATCCCTAAAATATGAACTTTTATCATGTGAAACTGACCCACACTATTACATCTAGACCATGTATGGACACTCCAACTAAACCAGTGTCAACATATCAACTTTCACAATGCTGGAAACAAACAGAAATCATTTCATTACAAAAATCAGTTTGAGCCGCCTCAGTGCTGCACCGTGTGGCCTCGGTCCTCGTTTTACAGGCTCCTGGATCTACAGCCTGTCTATCCTTGAGAACGGATCTCTGTGGGCCCCCTCAAGGTTTCAAACTTTTTCCCACTGGGTTTTTTGACTTGTTTCTTTCTGATGCAGGTGGGTCTAAGGACAGTGATGATCCAGAACATTTAAGGACATTTATTAACATTTATGGACATCTGCCCCTTATATCGAAATGACTCCCAATGGCAAGGCAAGTTTTTTTGTATAGCACAATTCATACACAAGGCAACTCAAAGTGCTGATCAAAACAAGATAGAGAGTCACACAAGGCATTAAAATCAATGTGTTTTTTTATTATTGCATTTCCTTTATTCAATGATGCTAGTACTGCTATCTTACGTTTTTCGGCGGTAGACTTCTGCCTTTATCAGAGGAGACACGCAATGGTACTAGCTTCTTTACATTTTTGACTTATTAATTCTCTGATCCGTGTGGGCAAATCAACGTTGTAATGTTCTCCGCGATAAATACACTGTTGTGATTTATTGCTGTACAAAAATAGATTGAATTGTAACCGAGTTCATAAAGCAAGTAGGGTTTCCTCTATTCTGGCCAACAGAGGAGGAGATCTAAACAGGCCGCTAGTGTGTGGGTGCAGCTGTACTCAATGGGGCGTGCCTGTCAGTGCCCCAAACAATGACCTTATCAGTGCGAGGACATTATATTGATTTTAACTGGTATGTAGCAAATAATAGGTCTGGGTGTTCTGAAGTCGATGCATTTTGACAGCAGCCTTGAGTCAGTCACGCGCCGCCCTGAGCTTGGCACTTAATACTAATGCTTTCGGTGCCACATTGATCACATAATTATAATGGAGATGTGTGCTGAATATAGGGATCCTGTCTGATTACGAGCGACGGAGGCCTGTGTAGAACGTGCTCTCAGTCATTTTTCGGTGATTAGCAACAATTAAAGGTGTCTCATTTAATGACGTCAGTGTACTTGAGCGGGAAGATGGCATAATGTGCTGCTGCGTGCTATAAAGTGATAATGTTTGACACCAGTGGCTCATTGTTGTACTTGTGTAGTCGATTTGAAAACTCGATATGGTTCTGAAGCAATGAATAGAAATAGGTCCGCATACTTCTGTCTTGCAGTCGCTGTATGTATACTTTTCATGTCAGTGGAAACAGGGCCTTTCCATAGACTAGTTTCCACGGACTAAGAACACAATCTTAGCTCTGGGAATAATCACTGACTAAGACAAGATAAGATTTGCTTTATTTATCTCACATAGGAGAAATTTACATGTCACATTTGGCATGGATAGAGACACTCAGATTGTGCAAAGGGAGGAAATGTGCAAACATGTTACATGCAGGATATATGTACAATAAAGTGACAATAATTATGTACAACAAAAGTAACAAGTGTCAATTGGAAACAGTGTCAATAGTAGTACAGGTTTTCACACACGGGCGACACGGTGGCTGAGTGGATAGCACTCTCGCCTCTCAGCAAGAAGGTCCTGGGTTCGAATCCCGGTCGGACCAGGGCCTTTCTGAGTGGAGTTTGCATGTTCTCCCCGTGTCTGCGTAGGTTTCCTCCGGGTACTCCGGTTTCCCCTACCACTAAAAATATGTCCAATAGTTCTGGCATGCGCCTCCTGTACTGGCGACCCCGCTCCCATCTCTGTGTGGAGTGAGAGACAAATGCCCATAATTAACAATTGTAAACCGCTTTGAGACTCAGATCTGCAGTGAAAAGGCGGTATATAAATAAAAACTTACTTACTTACTTACTTACACAGTGATCATTTAAAGTGACTTATTGTACAGTCTGACAGCGGTGGGGAAAGCCATGTTCCAGCTTCTTCCTTTTGTCAGAAGATATCGTTCCACAAGTTTAAACAAAGCACTTAAATGATCTTGCACTTGTATTGAAACTCCACTTTCTTTATGTACTCGTCTGGTGCACGCTGGGGACTTTTCAAAATGTATGTGGTTTTACTGCAAATGGCGAATTAGTCTAAATCTGAATCCTGCTGCCAAATCATTTGCAATTCACAGGCTCCGAAAATAAAATTGGCAAACAAAGTGATTAAAACAGTGGGCAGGTTGTGAGACATTGGATTATTCAAACATGCTCAAAGCTCATGACCATGGCGGAGGGTGGTCAGGCTGGTAAATCGAGAGCTTTGTCTTTTGGACTCTGCTCAACAGTCTGATACAAAGACCGCGTCACTGAACACACCGCACCGATCCACCTGAAAATCTCACGCCTGACAATCTCACGCCTGGCAACTTCACATGAACATTTTGAATTTCATTTTTTCTTTGTTGTTGTTTGGAGAAATTAGTCTCAACTTTTAAATTTCAATTTTGAGTGCATATTGGATATTGGTCGTCCCGCTGTGTTTGTTATTATTGCGTTTCCGGTGTTTTAACGTTTTGATTCTCTGATTTGTTGTTGGTGAAATGTATAAAGTTCAGAGTGATAATGAAAATAATGGTTGCAAAGTATCTCTTACACTGAACATTGTAAATTTAGGTGACCATGGTCTGTAAAAATGTGCGAAATGAATACAGATTACTTACTTACTTTATCATTAGGATCGAATCTTAATTTAATTTTAACTAAGGTGTTGTATTTCATGCCATTGGATTCATGTATTGTGTCATTGAGGCTAAAATTGAGTTATGTTAAAGTTCAGCTTATTCTCTATCACTAAGAACCCACTGATTTGTGATGCAGTTTGCTTACAATAGAACCAGGGGTACAGGTAATGCATACATAGGCTAGAATGCTTCCATAATCTCACACTTAAAAACTTAAAAAATGGCGATAAACAGCTCAACTGTTATCGAAATAAAACAATATCTGCACAATATCTTTCCATGCTACTTTAATGCCTGATGACTTTTAGCACCATTAAGACATTCCATTGTATACTGTATGTCTAAGTTGTTATTAAAATCAAATAAATATTTGAAATATTTTTGAAAGCGTCTGTCTGGGGGTTCTTACTCGATGGAATACACAGATTTGTCACTTGTGCCGTGTTGTGTCTGTGTCTGTTTTTGCTGACACCATAGCAGCGCAGGGTTGGGTCACATGTGTCACTACGTCCCTCACCTCCTGATGCTCTTCATTAGCCCCAGAAAAGAGCAGCTCTGTGCCCAGCGACAGGACAGCAGCTGATGAAGACAAACGGCCAAACACACACAGGCACGACCAGACTCAACACTGACCATGCTCAATGCGTTTCAGGGATCTTTCCTCTTCATGGGCTTTAGTTTATCATACAGGTGTCATTCTGAGCACCTCCAATTAGTTTCAAACTCATTCTCAATTCAGAAGGCACACATAACTGTTGCATAATCACATAAAATCAAAGGCCTTAAGAGACTGCCATTATGCATACCCTGGTGGGCTGATCACAATGTAGCACATATTAAAACGCTTTAATTGCTAAAATAAAGAAATGTATGCATAAAATAGTATGCTTTAATTGCATGCGTTAGTGTTTGTGTTTTTAATGCATCCAGTTTATTGCACCGATCCTTTGTCCATAAACCCTCAACCAATTTAAAAGAGAACATAGGTTTCTTCATTACTATGGTGACCGTGTTGAGCATATTTCCAGACTATTTTTACATTTATATGATTCATAAAATTAACAATGTATAGGCAACTTGTACTCAAGAGACACTCAAGAGATAACTTTAACTTAAAAAATGACAAGAATAGTATGTACATAATTACACTGGGTAACAAAAAAATATTTTTTGAAAATAGTCCAGGGTTTTCCAGCTGAATTAGACTAATTTTGATGCTCTGAGTCCGAAAATGAACTTGTTTTTTCTCAATCAGGTCAGGATTTTTTGCTACAGAAATTTTTTTTAAAATCGATTTTGCGTAAACAAATTTCTGCGGATCCTCAGCTGAGTCACCCTTGACGTTTTTTCCGTTTTCCTCAAGAAATAAAAGTCAACGTATCCAAAGTCATTCACTTTATATTTACTCCATCAAATTTGATAAGCAGAATTCATAATAACGTAGACGTACATAATCCGTAACACTATGGCTGTATCTCAAAAAGTTGACCTTTGACCGCCCTAATGTGATCCACCTGTATCTCCTGTGTGTATTTATACCCTGTGCTTTTCCCCACTTTTTGTGGGGAAATGCATCGTATTCTACTGTAGATGAACTCTGTCACCTCTAGTGTTTTGAATGTTCTGGATACCGTTGCCCCTGTGAAGGTTAAAATAGTGAAAAATAAGCAGAAGGCGCCGTGGGCTAAAGCAGACTCGGTCAGGGCACAAAAGAGAAAGTGCCGGAGGGCCGAGCGGAAGTGGCGCAAGTCCAACCTCCAGGTTGATTACGAGATCTTCAAAGATAAGTTGTGCGAGTTTAACCGGGTGCTACGTAGTACGAGAGAAAGGTATTTTTCTGAAATGATTGAAGGCTGCAGCAACAATCTGCGTGTTCTGTTCTCAACAGTTAATAGATTAACAAACCCCCCTGTTCAGATGCCATTAGAGCTTACTTCCAAACGTAAATGCAATGAGTTTGCTAATTTTTTCAATGACAAGGTTTAAGGCATCAAAAACGCCATTGTCTCCAATCCACAGATAACCATCCAACAGCCAGAAAGGCTCTCTGAGCTAACTCACTTTGCACCTGTAAATGATAAAACTGTCCAAGAGATAATCTCCAGTTTGAGCTCCTCCACATGCAGCTTGGATGTACTACCCACTAGATTTCTGAAGTCTGTTCTGAGCAGTCTGTTACCTTCACTCACACAGATAGTAAACATGTCCCTTCATTCTGGAATATTCCCAAAGGCCCTGAAAACGGCAGTCATCAGGCCCCTGCTAAAAAAGAGCAGTCTCGATGCTACGGTACTTAACAACTATCGTCCCATCTCAAATCTGCCATTTATGGGGAAAGTCCTTGAGAAAGGTGTCTACATACAGCTTACTAGATTTCTTATAATCAACAACTCATTTGATATGTTTCAGTCCGGCTTTAGACCCCACCACAGCACTGAGACTGCTCTCGTTAAGGTTAAAAACGATATCCGGCTGAACACTGACGCAGGCAAAGTCTCAATCTTAATCTTGTTAGATCTAAGTGCTGCCTTTGACACTGTCGACCATGAGATCCTCTTACAGAGACTAGAGGACTGGGTTGGAGTCGCTGGCACTGCCCTAAGTTGGTTTAGGTCTTACCTTGAGGACAGGAAGTACTTTGTGGAGATTGGAAACTGTGTCTCAGATCATATGGCCCTGACCTGTGGAGTACCACAGGGGTCGATCCTGGGACCTCTTCTGTTCAATCTCTACATGCTGCCGTTAGGTCAGTTAATACGCAGAAACGAAGTTTCCTATCATAACTATGCAGACGACACTCAGATCTATGTCTCACTGACTGCAGGAGAACATGGACCAGTGGACTCACTCCTTCACTGTATCCAACAGATCAGTGAGTGGATGCAAAACAACTTCCTTCAGCTAAACGCAGACAAAACTGAAATGATTGTCTTTGGTCCCCAGAAACAAAGAGAGAGCGTCATCTGTCACCTCCAGTCTCTCTCCCTAAAACCTTCAAACAAGGTCAGAAATCTAGGGGTAATACTGGACTCAGACTTAAATTTTAATAGCCACATCAAATCAGTAACATCAGCAGCTTTTTACCATCTAAAAAACATTGCCAGGATCAAAAACATAGTGTCTAAAGCAGACCTGGAGATTCTTATCCATGCATTTGTCTCCAGTAGGTTAGACTACTGCAATGGCCTGCTCACAGGTCTGTCCAAACAGGCTGTAAAACAGCTGCAGTACATTCAAAATGCAGCAGCTCGAGTCCTGACTAGAACCAGGAAGTACGACCACATTAGTCCAGTCCTCAGGTCTCTGCACTGGCTTCCTGTGGCTCAGAGAATAGACTTTAAAACAGCTCTGCTTGTTACAAGTCTCTCCATGGCCTCGCACCAAACTATATTAGTGACATGTTAGTCCCATATGAACCAGCCCGGACTCTGAGGAGCACAGGGACTGGACTCCTGTTTGTGCCCAGAGTCAGAACTAAACATGGGGAGGCTGCTTTTCAGATTCATGCTGCTAAAATCTGGAACAGTCTTCCTGAAGATGTGAGACAGGCCTCCTCAATGACAATGTTTAAAACCAGGTTAAAGACAGTTCTGTTTAACTGTGCATACAACTGAGGGATTTTATATTTTTATCTTTCTTTTTAATGTTCTGTGATAATTTATGATTTTAATGCTTTCTTGTTTTGTTCAGCACTTTGAATTGCCTTGTGTATGAATTGTGCTGTATAAATAAACTTGCCTTGCCTTGCCTTGCCTCCATGTTTGTCCTGTCTAGTTTTTCAGTTCTGGATTTTTGTCACTCTGAATTTTATTTTTTTCTGTCCTGCATTTTGGGTTCCCTTTTTCTTCATTTCCCCACATGACAGTAAACTGATTACATCAAGAGAATGTCCCACTGTTGCGCTGGTTATGAGGAGGAGGTTTGCAGCACGAGTTGAAAAGTTACAAAAAAATGTTTTCTTGAGTTTTCATGTCTGAACTTTTGCTTTAGTGCTATTGGACTACTTTGACTTTTATCCTTGTCAGTTGTATCACATTTTGTACCTTCAATGAATAGACCCTGGGGACAGCATGGCCAATATGTCAGTATAAACACAACTTCTGCGCACACAAGGAAAAAAATGACTCACAGCGTCTCTGCATGAGAGCCGCGCTAATGCAGACACTACACGTCCCGTCACACGTTTATTTGGACACACAGCTTTGTCACTTTGTTAGACCACCTCCAGTCCAGGCTTTGTATGGCTCTGTAGTGAGAGGCTATCATGTTGAAATGTATACAGAGCTTTACTGCGGCTCATCTGTTTTAATCCGACAGGCCTCTTCAAACTGGGATAAGATCAGTTTTTAAGCCTAAAGTTTGATAAGGAAAACGGAATGTTGTAGGACGGTTTGGTTTGTGTGAGCTGTGGATTCTGTGGTCGGATGTAAACTCGCCTTCATGGCTAAAACTGGCCAAATACTAATAAACACATGTTGATTAATGTGTACTGTCCCATTCAAATGCAGTAAATACATACATTTGTAGCCTCTGACTGGTTTAGTTTCTTTCGGGACCTCTACCGTTTTCAGTTACAAACACGTGGACAAAGCCTAGACAAAAATCCTAGACAATTACTATTTTATTAAGTAAATACTGTAGATGGTATTGTATTCATTGGATTTGTTTGATAGGGACATTGTTTCATGAGGAAATATTACACACCACAACATTTTAGTCAAGGCTAATTCTCAATGTTTGTCTCTAGTTGGGCATTTACGAACATACAATAAAGCAGTAGAGTTAATCAGAATCAGAATCATTTTTATTGCCACGTAAGTAACAGGAGGTCACAGACTAGGAAATTGCTTTGGCTCAGTGCAACAGTCAAAAAGAGATAATAAAAATAATAATAAAAAATACTACTAAAGAATACATTTAAATTTAAAATAGAGTTACAGTTACTATTTACAATATACAAGTGCACATGGTGCACACAATGTAAGGTGACAGCAGTACAGTGAAGTAAAGTGACGTATGATGGGCAGTAAAGTGACTTTATAAAGGGCGGGGGGACAGGTTAAGAAGTGTTCAAGAGTCCAACAGCAGAGGGGAAGAAACTGTTCTTGTGGCGGGAGGTTCTAGTCCTGATGGACCGCAGCCTCCTGCCTGAGGGGAGTGGTTGGAATAGTCCATGTGCAGGGTGAGAGGGGTCGGCTGTGATACGACCAGCCCGGCCTCGAGCTCGGGCTGGTCGGGCTGTATTAACTGTATTACAGTATTAACTGTATTAACAGTTAATACAGTGCAGAAAACATGAAACAGAAATAGATCAGAGATGGTCACATGTCTGACCTCATTTTAAATGGGTCTCTCCATGCTGTAAAAACATTTAAACAACACCTGTCCGGGACACTACAGCTGGGACACTATAGCTTTGAAAGTTGTGGTGTCTTGAATGCAGGAAAATTTAATTACTCCATCATGC
Source organism: Knipowitschia caucasica (assembly GCA_964034765.1). Classification (NCBI taxonomy): domain Eukaryota; kingdom Metazoa; phylum Chordata; class Actinopteri; order Gobiiformes; family Gobiidae; genus Knipowitschia; species Knipowitschia caucasica. Next base: position 11,603,551 of record OZ035840.1, read on the forward strand.
ATGCAATCAGTAATACAATTCTACTTCACATAGTTTACCGATCTAAAGCCTAGCGCACATCGACAGAGTAACTGAAGACAACTAGTTGCAAGGCGGCTTTTGGCAACTGAGAGTAGATGATGGAAAATTATCAGTTGCCGAAATCGGTCGACGTGAGCGCTCTTACAACTGGAGATAAACAGTCGATCTTCAGTTTCAGTCAGTTGCCCGTGTTCTACTTTTTGGCAACTAGTTGTACTCAGATCCGGAGATATTACCCGATGTGCGCGCTCCAACAACATGTGTGTATTGCGTGTATTGTGCGCCCTCTACAGTTTATGTCAGAAAACACACTGTAGTTGAGGCCAGTTGCTGTCGATATACGCGCTGTTATTCCCGAGACTGGTCTGCTACTAGGAGTTGCCCGTTTTCGCCAGATTGTCGATGTGTGCGGGGCAGCAACTCATATGCGACGGATATAATCAGTTGCCAGTCCGATGTACGCTAGGCATAAGATAAAGATGAAGAGATCCTTTATTCATTCCTTTGGTTCTATCAGGAAGAGTTTTGTTGCACCATATTATAAAACCAATCGTCACTTAAAATCTTTTGGCCAAACCGCTATTAGACTGAACTCTCTGCAGCTATGGCAAAGGAAGGTTTCTCACCCATCATCTGTACTTCTTAGCAAGTTTTCCCGACGTTTCGTCCTCAACCTGGGGACTTCTTCAGGGAATGAATTCTCGGACCGCGCGTTGGAGATTTATAACCTATGGGTGTGGTAAGCCACACCCTAATCCTGATACTAACTCGTAAACAATCTCAGGTCTGCTTGATGTAGAAGGGAGCAGGTCTAACGACCCTGCTGAGGCTAACGACCAGGTTACTGAGCAGTAGGAATGAGGAGCACAAATAGAAAAACATGTTAAGTGAATATCAAGTATAAACAAAACTCTATTCTTGAAAAATTGAATATAATCTTTATCTGTAGCTTAATAAAGAACATAGTATAAATATATAAAGTGTAAACCTATGTACTCCAATGCAGTGTTTCCCAGCCTTTTGAGGTTCTAAAGCTGTACTAATGGTGTTTGTATGAATCGGAACACATTTGACTGATTCTACTAGTTGCTTTCTCCTGCCAGTTTGAAAATCAGGTCTCCCAGCTTTATCCCAACCGTATCCAGATGAACTGTACAGCGCGTGTGAGATGACGCCTCTCTCTCTCACACCGATCTTGTGTCTTTGTCTGGCGTCCAAAGTCGAACAGACAAACTGTTTTCATATCTGCCTCCAGCCGCGCCGAGCTGTAAACAGCCTGTCCCTGTAAAGTGATTATGTTTGGCACTGAGCTGAAGAGTGCAGACACGAGGGGCGAGTCGTCTGCTTCTCTCGTCAGACTGCCCCTCTGACTGCCACCGCCATGTCACCCGCAATAAATGACCACCTAATCGCCACGGGGAGAGAAAAAAAACTAGCACCATCATTATAGAGCCAGGGCCAGGGGGAAATGTCAGCAAAGCAGTGTTTATCTGACCAATCAATGCGTGCGAGCTGAGAGAGGAGCAGAGGGGCTTAGAGGGGACTGGGGGAAAAAAGGTCTAAGGGCCGGTTGAAATGCACGGGGCATCCATCTTTGAGACTGCCGGTCAATACGGCTCACAGGCAACAAGATCTACCAGATATGTCAATAGTAATGAAACTGTACGTGCAATTTGATACAGCTGCTGCGTTTTACAATAGGACGGGGACTGAACAAGCTTGTGCGCCAATTCTCTCTGATGCTATAACAAGAAGCAGTTGTAGTATGGTGCTTTTGACTTTTAACGTCTAAATGTGAAGATTGGAGGATGTGGTCCACTGTTTATGAACCGGTGCAAAAGCAAAGTGGGAGACAAAAGGCCAGAAGAGAGAAGTTTGAAAGCTTCTAGGGGCAACACTCTCAATTGGAATACCAGTGGGCCCACTTTGACATAAAACATGGCTATTACATCAAGCTCTGACTGTAGCTCCTTGTTTTGTGCTTAAGGCGTTAAAGTTCTCATCTCAGTTTTATCTCATGCTTCTCTGACTGTAATACATGTGATCATATGAAAATAAATGTGATCTACTGTTGTATTTTGTAAATATGAAGGGCAGGTTCAAATCACTGCCACGATTTCAATCAGAAATGGGTGTTTTCTTTTGTTAATTCCTTTCAGCATCTAAAATATATTCATGTTGATTTAGAGTTAGGGTTAGGATTATGATCTATACCACAGGTGGCATAGATCATATTTTTTATACAGCCAAAGTGATTCAATCTTAAGAATAATTAGCCAGCATTAGTTCTTGACCTCTTTCTACTGATTTATTTTTATAGTAAAGTTGTGCTGTGGCTGATCTTGCGTGAGGAGAGCAGTTTTTGCGTAATGTTTAGGTAAATCATCATTATGAAGAGATTTCCGTTTATCAGATTACACTGATGAAGAGAGAGCGCAGACTCACGCATTATAGTTCTATTAAAAGCTCAGTGTTTGGATTAGTTCTGACGAGAATCTCTGCTCATTTTAGAACATAATATTTCCAATAGTTTATAATCTGTTCTGTGTATCTGTATAGAGTTTGAAATTCGGAGAAAGTTTTAGTAGGATGAATTGGCTCTAACACACTAACCCCGACATCGGTGCAAAAAGCTGACACTGGAAGGGTCATGGAGCTTTGGATCCTTTCCGTTGGAAGTTTCTTGTTTTGGCCGCAGACTGGAGCTCTTCGCAGGCCTTTTCCTGTTTAACTGATTGATTACAGAAACAAGATGAGGTCCCACGAAGGCACGAGTTCAAAGGACTACAGTGTCCGCAGCAACACAGCGACTGATGGAGTCCCGGACTGGAGACAGTAGTCCACTTAGCTTAGGGTTACATCTCAGTGTAAATATACTGGTGATGATCAGAGGGGCCAAAATGGGGTGGTCGATTTGGTGTAGTGTGGCGATATTTTGTGCACACAATTAAATTGATCCTGTATCGCAATATTTAATTAAGTAATTATCTGTTTCACGTTTTCTCTGAGTTTACTCTAACTCTTTACTTGAATTTACATCTGCGGTATATGTTTCTCTATTATTATCTTTTTGTAATCCTAATCTATGTACTGGGAGCTCACCACTCATGTGAGAGGTCGCCTATTCAGGAAATAATTATTTCCTTATATGGTCCTTTGTCCTGAATGTTCAAGGATTATGCTTTTGCGCTAACCTCTTAAGTTTTTGCTATTCAGTTAATGCGCAGACCATAATAAATTCGACATTTGACTTGAGCATATTTATATTCCTCCATTTTTGTAAAGCCTTTGAAGAATATGAGGGACATGATATATCGCAAGGCTTACTGTATCGTAATATGTTAAGAATTGTCCCAAGTATTGAATTACTTTATTATCGTTACATTTTTACCAATTTCCAACCCTAGTTTTTATATGAGACTGTATCAAACATCTTTCTTTCCCCTGTGTCTTTGCAGCTGCAGCGGCTGAAGCGCTCGCTCTCCTTTAAAACCATGATGCGCAGTAAGAGCGTGGACAACTTCTTCCAGAGGTCCAACAGTGAAGCGCGCCTGCCCCCGGACTTCATCACGGACCCCCCTCCCCCCTCTCCCCCGCTGTTGCCCGGCTCTCCGCTGGTGGGTGAGACTCGCTCGCCCTCCATCTCCCCCTCCCTGAGCCCAAACCCGTCCGTGGCCTCGCACTCGCCCTGCCTCAGCCTGTCGCCATCGCTCCCCGCCAAACCGGTGCGGCCGCAGATCAACCACTGCTTCCAGGACCACGTGTTTCGCAAAACCACCAACTGCCAGCACTGCAAGAACATGATCGTGGGTGAGTCGCAAAGAGACGGGGCAATGTCATGGAATACAACTTGGGGCTGTACGATTTATGCAAGATATATTAGTGTGATTTTTTTGTTTACCATTGAGATGCAATTTGGTTTAAAAGTATCTGTGCATAAATCAAACAACCAGAGAGTGTTGAACTTAATAACCAGACTACACCAGTTGTACAAAAAGTAATGAAAACCCATCGCAAACAAAATGTAAGATTTGAATTTCTGGTGCGGTGAAGCAGTTTTGTCTTTATTTAATAATGTGATTGTATTTGATGAAGCAAATTTGCCAATGGAAGTTGGAGCAAGCTAAAAGAGGCAATTAACTGCTGTCTAAAAAAATCTATTGTTCTAATGAGGCTGAAGAAATTTATTCTGAGTAAAATTAAGGTAAAATCAATTCATTCATCATTTAATCCAGGGGTGTGAAAGTGGTTCCAGAAAGGGTTCCAGACTCAGGGTTCAGAATGGACTCATTTGAGGAAATGGGTGGAGTCTGCTGTGCTCCTGCTGGGTTGGAATAAAAACCTGCAGCCAAGCTGGCCCTTTGAGGACAAGTCTGACAACCAATGTTGATGATTGCTTGTATTTTTTTAATGCAGATTTTAGTTTTTTTTTGCAAGGGACTTAAATACTTGCAATAAATGTGCAAACTCACATTAAGATCTGATTTTAATGTGACTTATCGTGCAGCCAAGATAAAAAGTAAGTCACAGTTGAGAGTTGCCACATTGAGAATATGTCAAATAGCAAAACGACGTTGCCAAAGATGCCAAACTTCACTGCCCTTTTGTTCTGCAGACACATTGCACAGAATAGACATAGATTACCAATACTTTCACTTTTCATTTGTTGGAGCTTGTGTGCAGAGGAAGAAAAAAAACATGTTAAAAATCAGCAACTTATTGTGTGATGGTAAAAACGTCTTTGAGTGTCCAAAAAGTGCTATATAAGTTTGATGTATTATTTTATTATTATTATTTAAAAGCTCCAAAAATCCATGTTTGTAAAATGGTAATGCCAAAGTACAGACCCAATGTTGTTTTCCTCCTGAAATTGTCGTTACTTGAGCTCATTAAAAGTCTTTGCTTTCGCAGCTCACGCGCCTCTCCGCACACAGCCTCACGTCCCATGGCTCAGCGCGTATTGACCTAAATGAAGAACCATTTTTAGGAGAGAACATCCCTTATTATGCAAATGACACTTCTAAACGGCCATTTGATTCTCTGTTTTTGTGGCGGAGCTTAAGATCAGAAGGGGAAATTGAATTTGCTGTAAAGAAAATTGCATTTGGACAAATAATGACGCGGCCATAGAAATCTCAAAGGAGGTGACGCTATAGAGGGCAAGGAGTGTAATAAGCTGAAATATTAGTTTTTAGACAAAGTGTTGAGTACACAAAAGTCGCTGAGTCACTTGTTTTGTGAAGGCACATACATTGATAAGCTGTGTGGAACTTTTGTGATGCAATAACTTGAAATCCAAAAGTAGTTCTTAGTCAAATTAAGCGAGGAATGTGGGAATGGCAATATACTAGCTTCTATTACAAAAACATAGAGGACATTTTAGTGTGGTATGGAATAAACAAACATTCTTTAAACCCTACAACCCTCCTGACCGCTCTGTACTGCTCGGAGCCCAGCACACGGCAGCGTAGTGTATGGCCGAGTCTACAACAGTGTCATAAAAAGTCCAGAGCAGAGGTCGGCTCACTCTGAAGGACCGCAGTCTCCTCAGACGGTGAAGACAACTTTGGCTCTTCTCGTACTGGACGTTGTTGTTGTGTGACCAGTCCAGTTTATTGTTGAGGTGAACACCCGGTACTTGCGTGTTCAATTGTTCAAATTCATAAGATACAAGATGTATTGTGACCCTTGTGACACATGTAGTAAAGGGGATTTTTAATGCACAATATTGGACATTTTTGAGCGATTACATGATGTCATGAGGGAAAAGATTCTGAGTTTAACTTTAAGAGAGCAAAGGGAAAACCCAAGACGTGATTTCCCCACTACAATGACAGAGCTGGAAACCTATTTAATTCCAATTCATGAAAATATAAAGTACTTAAAAGAATAATTCCAAGCTTGCACAAACCCTTTGGCAGAATAACAAATTGTCATTCCAGAATGTATTGTATTGCAATGTCACTCTTTACTTGCGCTTTTCCATTAAAATGCTTCTACAATTGGATGTAAACAGCCAGCAGTGGTCTGGTTTAATCTCAAATGAAGGAGAGAACTGGATTTCATCATTTACAAAAAGCAAGTTTAGGTGCATACCCTGCTGTATTTATTGGGATCAGAAAAATAAAAGAACCTGAAAAAAGCTGGGGTAGGGTTATTCAAATTGGAACTAATTAATCACATAATTTCTCGCCCTGAAAAGTTCTATAACTAGTTTTCACATCAGGTCTTTTTGTCTTCTTTAGATCAGCTTTTTTAGATAGAAAAGTGAAAAGGAGAGGACCACCTCACTCTGCCCATAGTGACAAGCATTTATTACAAGTCTGCAAAAGATAACATTAAGATTAAGATATCCTTTATTTGTGTTTGTACCGAACAGTTGGAATGAACTATGACTTCATGCTAAAATAATAGATTAAAATAAAATCTCTAACTTTGCCACAATAATGAAGTAAATCTTTAGTATAATAAGAAGTAGGTATAAAGTCTCTATCTTTAGCAAAATAAAGAAGCAAGTTTAAATACTGTATTTTCTAGTGCAAGAAATATATGTATATTTTCAAAACTCTGTAGGGACAAAAAAAATGTAATTCTGATGACAACAAAGTTAAGTACCCCAGCTTTAATAACAAACAAGCAGCATCTCTGTAACATGTTAACAACGATTTGTTATTTTTGTCACCTTTGAGCCACAACAATCCACACAGAGCTGCACAATCTTTGAGCGATTATAGCAAATCCCTTTCATAAACAAACATTCTTCTTCTTTGTATTTTTGCTCTAACGTGGATTATACACGAAACAAAACGGAAACAGCAATCAAACACATCACTCAAGTCTTACTAAAAATAACCCCCGCCTTTTACTTACAGTAGACAAATCATAATGAAATAGGTTCGTCTGCTTTAACAAAGGGACACAAGCGAAGCAGGTGATGTGTTATGCAAGAAACCCATTTCAGTGTTTAGAAGCTGCAGTAATCACACTGTAAAAAACCCAACTTGCTATTTGTTATCTGAACTTAGAAATATAAGTGCAGTGAATGTTCAAACCCTGTTAAATGCTTAGTCAACTCACAAACGCAATTAATCATTGTTAATTTGTTGCTTTGTTCAGTGACTGCAAAACGAAAAGTTGAGATAAATTATTTTGGCAATTTCTCATACCAATCCTTGACCGCTATTTGTTCGCGCTTGCGCTTTAAGTAAATTGTAGGGGGTTTCCGCCCCTGCAGTTTCCACAAGCTCCGCCCCACCACACCACCATGTGCCTGAGAGAAGCAGCCATTGAACTCTACCCACCCTATCTCCCAGGTAAGGAACATTATCTTCTGAAACACGGTTTTCTGTCAAATGACCTAATATGCGTTTACATCGCTTGGTTCTCCGAATCACCCACGCTTTTTTCAAAATTCTTAGAGTAGTATGGCTCGTTACTTTTGCTACTATTATCATTGCTACTTGTACTATTGCAAGTAGTAAGCCTCCGTAATTTGTCCTCCCCTCATGTAATAAACGATCTGGTTTCGACGTCTGAAAACTTAATGTACGTGAATCTGCTGTGAAAGTCTGGATTGTGTATATTTGTATGAGCCTCCCTCGGTCGGCGCCATTATAGTTTTCAGCATGTTCAAGTGGACTCTCATTAGGCTGTGTGATTCTATGCACGTCTCGAATCGGTCTGTTACAACAATTGATTAGTGTAATGATGTCGTGTGCTTTTGACACTCGTTCCCCGTGCGTGCCGTGGCCATTTTTCACGGAGCAGCAACAGTTTCGATTTCGCTTTGGCATTAACTTTCGCGGCGTCAGCGCACCCAGAGCTGCACACTTTACTGTTTGAGCTCTGAGCACATCATCCGCGCTGCCAAACGTGACGAGTCCGAGGTAAAGGCCGCTTTTACGCACGGATAAAGCCACCTGTCCGCGATCACGCTCAGTATAGGGCTTCTGCTTGTTCACGTGGCGCCCGCGCGCCCCTGCATACACACACACTGACGTGCACGCACTCTCTCGCACACAGATGCTCTCAGCGCCAGTCAGAGACCTGTTGCTTTCTCCTGTGCGCGATAAGTAGTGGACAAACACGCCACAGAAAAGTCTTAACTTTGATCCCTGCATGTGTTTTTCTGAACATATTATTTTACATATACATTTACATACGTGGCTTTATATTATAAAATATTTAAGATTGTGCTTGAAGGACAGTAAAATGTCTGTGTGGAAGGCTATTTGGAATGGGTTATTACAAAAGATAAATATTGCATTATCATATATACATTGGTGATTTAATGCAATGACTATTTTACAGTTAACTGAAATATATATATATATATATATATATTATACTGTACAGGTTTGTGATTTGACCATTGTTTTAGACAATATTATTTATAAATAATAAGGCGACAGTAGCTCAGTTGGTAGAGCATTGGCCTTAGAGCCTGAAGGTTGTGAGTTCGAGCCCACCGTAAGACCTACTTCACGATTCCAACCGATGACTGCTGTCGTTGTGTCCTTGGGCAAGACACTTAACCCCACTTTGCCTGAAGCCCCTGCTGAAAGATCAAGGCTCCTGTGGACTCAGCACCTGCAGGAGGATCAGTGAGGGGCTGGTGCTCTGTGACTGGGTGCAGCTCTGACTGCAACCCCCCTGACCTAGAAATGGATTAAGGGGAAGAAAATGGATGGATGGATGGATATTTATAAATAAATATTATTATTTTACAGTCCTTTGCTTACGTAATGCATATTTATCTATTATGCTAACTGACCCATTACATTGAGGCTTGGTTCGTTGTTTGTTAAATTTTTACTGTGCCATTTCAGATAAATAAATAAATAATACGTATACATTTTATAGATAATTATCTTATTTTCTACTCTACAAAATTGTGAATAATTCATATATTTTTATATTTTTCAGGTTGTAATGCATTGCAAGCTGTGCACATTTGACCACAGTGCTCTGGACGTCCTTCTGAAACATTACAGGCTACATCACTATCAAGGTTGATCCTGGCAGCAACCCCGTGTGTATGCGGATTGCGTCTGCACATTTAAAACAAAAGGTGCGTTAAAATCTCATCTTAGCAGGGCGCATAAGGCGGCCATTTCAGATGTTGGGAACTTCCATTTTAAATGTGATTTATGTGATTTAAAAAATGACTGCCAGCCATTGGATTTTGTAAAACATTTACGAAATCATTTGAAGAGTTGTGACACAGTCCAATGCCCATTCAAGGACTGTAACCTGAAAACCAATGTTCTCAGTTCGTTTAGCAGCCACATATCACGCAAACACAAGTCTTATGGATTTGACAATTTCAGTACTAGAGTGACATCTCAAACTCCACGTTCAGAAAGTACAGAGACACAATCGCAATTACAAGGCACCAGTCAAGTACAGATACCTGAATCACAGTCCTGTGTTGCTGAGAGCAATGTACCTGAAACTGCCACTTACTCAGAGCCCACAAGTTATTTGGAACTTGAGGCCAAGCTGGCCTCAACAGACATTCAACAGACATTTCCCAACCTGAAGTTGAAACCAAAGCATCACTTTGTGGAGCATTATCCACACTTGATCCGCTGTTTTGGGCCCTTGGTTGAGCTTTGGACAATGAGATTTGAAGCGAAACATAGCTATTTCAAAGGGGTTGTGAAAGATGCCCGTAATTTTAAAAACATTCCACTCACATTGGCATCCAAACATCAGCTTATGATTGCACATTATCTCAATGGTCCCAGTATCTTTTCACCACCACTATCTGTGCAAAAAGTAAAAACTGTGAGAACATGTACTTTACAGGAAACTTATGGGGCTGCAGTCAAGAGAAAATATCCCAACAAAGAGGTGCTGATGCTTGCATCTGGTGTAAAGGTCCATGGGATTCACTTCAGTAATGGCATGATATTGTGCTCTGGTCAGTTAGGCGGATTGCCTGAATTTTTTGAAATTGTCACTGTTATCGTGAATGCAAACATGGCGTCTTTTCTTTGCAAGAGGCTTTCTTCATGCTACGATGAGCACTACAGATGTTATGCTGTTGGTGAAATGAATGCAGCTGGAAGACTTGAATGATTTTCATTAGGGCGGGGCGATATGGCTGAAAACTATATCACGATATAAGTCATTCATATCGGTCAACGATATATATTGAGTTTTTTTTAAACCTAAATATATATATTTGTCGTGTGGGCTAACCAACCTTAGCAGCCTTGTTTACAGTCACGGGGCGATGAGGCTGGAGGAATATGTTCACACTGTGTCCCTCGTTGTTAGTCCTGGTTTAATCCTGGTTTTTTATTCCTGGTTTAGCTGTTTGAGGGTCTTGTGTCCCCGTGGCCGCTCCGTGTGGCTCTGTGCCGCACATGCTTCCCGAGGAAAAAGTTAATCTCTTGCTTTCGCCGAATACATCGGGTCTGTCCACTGCCTCTGCCGCCGCACATGTTATTCCGCGCACGTACGTGCATAACCATTGACACGGCATTGAAACACGAGCTATAGATCCATGGACGCCACGCATGCTGCGGTTGTTGGTGTTTTTGCATTTCCCAGAAAGTTTTGCGGTTCCTGCTCGGCTGTTATTGGTCGAGAAGCCTCTGCCTACATCCCCCACAATGCCATGCGCTTATGAGTCGGCTTTACTTCCGGTGTTTTCTTCCTGTTTTTCCTGACGGAGTTAAGTTAAACTATCGAACATTCTATCGACCCCATTCTCTATTGATATCGAACACATGTCTATCGCGATATATATCGTTATCGTTTTATCGCCCAGCCCTAATTTTCATCCACTCCCACTGTATGTAGTTCAGGGAAAGAACATGATTGCAGTGAAGAGGTTTCTTTCAGTTTAAAAATGTTGGCTTTACTTTGTTTTTTTGTTTTGTTTTTTTTAACACTGTTCTGTTTTCTGTTTTTGAAGATGGTGCGTCTACGCGTGATTTTGGCCCTTGACAACATCAGAAGACTGGATATTACCGAAGAGCTCACTTCAGTTGAACAATTGAAAGAAATCCTTAAGGAAGGTGTTGAAATAAAAAATGACTTTGTAATTCAATTTGAGGATCCAGACTTTGGAAATGAGCTCTGTAATTTAACTGAAATAACACAACTTCCAAGTGATAGAGCTGTGCTGAAGATCATCCAGAAGTTCTCTGATTCAGATGCCGACACAATTTCCTCTTTAGACACAGCCAGCATGCCCTCCTCTTCAAGCAGCTCAGCGCAAAATTCACCAAGTGTGTCAGTCAAGCAACGGGGAAATTCACAGTGGCCACCTGAATTTGAGATTCCGGAGTTTGCTTATGATGTAGAACTACGTCTCAATAGAGCAAATAAGGAATTTGAAGAAAATGGAAAGCTTCTCCTCACAATGTCAAGAGAGATGAAGATTGAAATACTCAATTCTCTGGCCCAGAAAATGTTTACATTCACTGCCTATCCAAGTATAAAGCAGATCGAGTTTGTGGCTGCTGCTTTGATAGCAAAATATCCTTGTCTGAAAGATCCAGGCCCAGGAAGTGGCTATAATAGCTGGACTATGAGCATTAAGTTTAAAATGGGCAACTTCCGTGAAAAGTTGCGATCAGCTGGATGTTCAGAGGTATCTGTAAATAGGAAAAGACAGAGGAGTGTGGGGAGTGACTTGAGATGTTTTAAGAAAGCCAAGCGATGTGAGGCCAACTATCTCCCAGACAACCCAAATGGACTGTCAGACTCATCTCTCCTAAAAGAAAAAGAGGCACTCTGTGAAGAAATGAGAAAAAAATATCCAAATATGGCATTTGTGGAGTCCAAGATGGAGATGACTTTTTCCCTCAGAAGAAAAGAGATTGTGATGGAAGAGCCTCTTGTCTTGAATGTCCAGAGACAATGGCCCGCATTGTTTTTGCCTGAACAGGTGAGTTATTACTGGTAGTAATAAGTAAATACTTACTGGTAGTAATCTAAAAGTAATTTTCTTTTTGTTTTTGCTGAATTTCTGCTGAATTTTTCCGGATCACACAAACCCACCTGATGAACCGATTCTTCTCATCTTTGGATGAGTATGCGCCTAAGATTATCAGGTTGTACAGGGCACGTGCTGCGCTGTGGGGAAAAGATATGAAGACCCTGTTGGAGAATCTTGACGATCAGGTGACTATCCTTTGACATTTTCTTTACACACACAGCATTGGAACGGTGTGCGGCGAGGGTACATGGTACTAAATAAAAGGAACAAATACACAATGTCCAAGCCAAGAGATTCAGGAGGAGCACCAGGGTAGAGCAGGGCACTACTGGAGGACAGTTCAGAGGCCACCATCTCCCAGACCTGAGCCACACCAGGACATTCTCAGAGAATGTGCAAGAAGGTCCCAGTATCTCCACCATGGCACAAAGTGCAGATCGCATCAGGCTTGCACTTAATTTGTGTTAAAATGGATTTTAGGTAAAAGTTCAGATTAATCTGTTGTTCTGGGGTTTTCAAAGAACACAGTACAGTATCCCACTCATAGTCCACAGGTCCTTTTTGATATTTAGAATTTTATTTTATGTTTTTCAGACCACAGAAGTACTTGCCCACCGAAAATCTGCTGCTCTTAAAGGTCTGCCGTTGATCATGAGGGATGAGTCTAAAAGTTTCCTGAGAACCTGTCTGGTGAGTAATACTTTTTTATGACTTGTTTACATCAGAGAAACACTAATCATGCAATGGGCCAAGGTAAAATACATTTCTTTTCTTACTGAATTAAGATTGGAAATACTCATGGTTTGCGGTATTTTAAATTTGTTTCTTCAAACGTTAGAAACAAGCTTTTCTAAAGTAGTTTGTAAGTAGCGATCACTCGCCTTCAAATTATGATAAAACCAGGGCTCGACATTAACGGTTGTCCGCTTGCCCGGGGCAACTAAAGATTTGGGACGGGCAAGTGCTTTGTTTTTGCAAGTTGCCCGATCGGGCAAGTGAAGTATTACTTTAACCCATTCAATGCGGGAATGCATTGCCGCATTTCTTTTTTGATCAATTATCTTCAAAATTTCCCAAGGATCCGCAATTCCCGACTGTTTTCCGCTGACAATGTCATTTCTGTGAAATGTGTGACCGCGGGCACTTTCTGTTGTTTGCTGTATGTACTCGAACAATATTTGCATCCTCCGTTCTGACCCTGGGAGCACCTACTGCCGCTTTGTAATGACAGCCGCTTTGAATACTTCTATGAGCGCGGACCATAGAAGTGCAGACAGAACCATAGAGTCACGCGGACAGAACCATAGACACGCGTTCAGGACCATCCCCAGCTTGTTGCAAGTGCTGGTCTCCTACCTATGCGAAACCAAAACTCACGAAATTAAAGCTTGGGTACCTAAATTTCCCCTTGCATTAAAAATGCATGTTGGTTGGCCACAAAAGGAAAATTTTGTGAACAAATCAAACAGAACACACCACGACAGGCGTCTTGTTTTTTTATTTTGCATACTTAAGAGCCCTGGGAGTCATTATTTGACTTTTTAGGCTGAGAGTAGGTTTTTTTTTTTTTTTTTTCTTCACAGTTAGTGCCCCTTTATTGCCAAACTCTTGTTAACTCATTGTATTGAGAAATATTTGGGCAAGCAACTTTTGACATTGGGCAAGTAAAATATAAATGGTACTTACCCTTCGGGCAAGTGGCTGAGAAAGCTTAATGTCAAGGCCTGAAAACTAAGTGATGAGCATAGATAATTGTCTGTGTGTACTTGCTGGCCAACAGATTTTCTTTTTGAAAAGCAAAAAAAATTGTTTGCTATTGTTAAAAACAAAACTTGCTATTAGCAAAACTGTTCGGAACGGTGGAACTCTGATGCTCTTACCCAGGGGCATTCTTCAAAAAGACGCCCCTCTGCTTATACCTGGCTTTGGTGCACAGATAGTGGGGTTCTGTGGAGCCATTTAGCAGAACAGAACAGCCCGTTTCACATAAAGTTGTGCGCGTAAAGGACTGGCCCATCACAGGGAGTGAGCCGGGCCCAACTGAGGACAATCCCCATATGCTAATTGAGCATGTCCTGCTTCAGGCAGGACATGCTTGGGGCGATGCACGTGCTTGATTACGCATGACTCGCGTAAATCCAGTCCCACAAATATGGATGTAGGTCTATAATCTTCATTAATAAATGACAATAAATAAATCCTAATCCAGTGCGTTGATTGTTTTCAAAGACAACATCCAGCAGAGCAGAGTCCACTAAAGCCGGGCTGTTCTCCACAGAACCCCACTCTGCGCACCAAAGCCCGGAATAAGCAGAGGGGTGTCTCCCTGAGGCTCTGATCCCAGGGCATTCTTCAGAATATTACAGTTCCAAACAATAGTTTTGCCAATAGCAAGTTTTTTTTATTTTCTAATGGTAAACTAACTTTATTTTCGAATGTTATGAAAATTAAAATCAGTTTCCACACAACTTCATGGGAGCTATATGGGCGCTACCCCCTCAAGAGCGCAAAGTATTATGGGATTTGTGCAAGTAGCCAATTTGAGATTGGGGTTGATGGCCCAACGTTTATTTGCAAAATCTGTTTGTAATTATGTCACAAGAGGGCTACTATTTAAAGCTGGAGTACCTATATTTTTGTTTCCAAAATACATGTTATTTATCCCTATTGAAACCTAAATTAACATTTTGGGGGAAAATATATAACTTCAACATGCTGTCTCTATGTTAATAAGATTAAGATGACATGTGTTTATTACAAAACATTACATATTTTACACATGCCCTGTGAGTGACTTTTTGAAGCTTTTTCAAAGAGAAAAGGAAAAAGGACATATTCATGCGAACGACTAGAACCATACTGTTTTATTAACTGTTGATGTTATACTTTTTAGTGTGCTAAAATTTGACTTTTTTTCAAACAGGACATGCAGCCTCGAGAAAATCATGTTGGTGGCATGAAGATGGGAGTGTTAACCATTGTTGAGGATGATGTTGGGACTGTTGACTCAATCCCAAACGCGAGGTTCTTTACTGTGGTGCTTGAGGAACAGATAGTCATTGATGAAGTAAGTGACCTGCCGACAGCAGTTGCACTCCTGTTCGGTCTTGTGTATGCCCTGAACATGGCGTACCCAAAGGAACTGAAATACACGTTCGAAACGATTCAGAAGTTGTTCATGTGCCTGGATACCAAATGCTCAGCGAGAGTGCAAACCTTCAAAAACAAAATGTTAATGTATTAACGTGTAAATGTACCAGAACTTCCTGGTGGTTCAAAAGTCTTTTTATATACATTATACATATATATTTTTTTAATGAGAACTTGCTGCTGTTAAATAATTGCACTTAGCCATGTTGAACGTTTTCATTGTTGAAGCTGTGAAATATTGTTCTATTTTGATGGGATTGAATGTAGTTTCAGGTCACCCACTGCTGCTGTAAAATGATTGTACTTTACAATGTTTAACACTTGTTTGACAGAAACTAATATTAGTATTAGATAGCAATATGGCCTACGTGCAGGACTCTACAAGGACTCCATGTTATGACTATGATGTGACTGTCTCTTTGTGACACGTATGTCTTTCGATGTGTGACGTGACAATGACTATATAAACTGTGTACTGCCTTTATTCTGTCTGAGGGAAGGAAACAGAGTAAACCAGTGGAACTTGAGAGAAACGTAAATAAACTTCCAGAGTTTGGCACACCACGATCCGTCTCTGTCTGCCTGAATCCTAACACTAAGACTAAATTTCGTTTTTGTCTTTTGATGATGTGTATGACAGTGCTTTTAAAAATAGCCTGTGGTCCGTGCATGTTTCAGTCCAATATCAAAACTCTGGGGAGACAGTTTTAATTAACATGTTTAATAAATGTCTCATGTTAATCTTGTTTTTCTTGTGATGCTTTAAGGGGACCCATAGTAGTAATTTTATCTGTTGATATTTAAATTGTTCAGCATTCTGTGGAATGTGTCTTTGATACAAGGAATTGCCTAAATTGTAAATGTTAATCCTCAGAACTTAGTTTCTAAAATTGACTCAACTTAAAATAGTAAAGCAACCAGCTGCGAAGCTTTTTTGAGTTAACTCAACCTAAGTTAACAAGTTAAGATTGTACTTGATTCAACTCTCTAAAATTAGTTTGAGAAATTAACTATTGGTATTTGACCCAACTTAAAATAGTAAAGCCACCAGGTGCAAAACGTTGAGTTCACCCAACTTAACATTGTACTTGTTTCAACTTTCTAGAATGAGTTGGATGAATTAACAATTGATATTTGAACCAACTTTTTGTTTAAAGTCCAGCAAATGTTTAATTGTCAAGTTGGTCAAGTTACTATTCTTAGTTGGACTGATTTTAAAATTTGTATTCCCTTGTAATTATTGAGATAAGTGGGATTTAAACACAACAGGAAATGTTCCCAACTTCCTCCTTTAATTTTGCTCAATATATATCTTGAAAGTTGAGTGAACTCAAAAAAGCTTCGCAGCTGGTTGCTTTACTTTTTTAAGTTGACTCAACTTTTTTTTTTTTACAGTGCAGTCATGGTCACAAGCAGATAGTAGCGAATGCGCTGAAGGGAAATTAACAATATAAGCTTCAAATGGCTCCTCACATACGTACCTGGTGCCGAGCCAAAGGAAAATGATTAGGATGTAAATTGAAAGCGAAGTATAGAAATTTTATTTTTAGAAGCATTACCGTCTCTGATAATGGAGAAAAGAGAGACAGTGAAATTGCTAAATCAATATTGCATTATAGTCAAGGAGCCACACGAGCCTATGAGCAATTGTGTGCTAGTTTATGGCTCATCGTGTTTTTCTTATACGTTGTAATCATTAGAAACGAGAGACGGAAAAGTGTGTATATATTTCAGCTTCTTGCATGATTTTCTCTCAGCTTGCAATGAACCTAAATAACTATTCTTGGTCACAAAGAGTTTTTCTCTCAAAACCTATTATTTAGGGCATCGGTGTCCAAACGTTTTAGTTAGAGGGCCACTTTAGATAACCAGGCTTGTGCAGGGGCCGACAACACAGATTGTGCAATTTTGACTGGATTCAGGCTGTTTTCTGAGCTTTATATTTAGCTATGACAGACCTGAAGTTGGCTGGATGACACTGTGAAATTGTGTGTATGATCTTAATGGCTACTTTGTGTTATGAAATGAGTTTGGACATGCCAGGAAATATGCAGCTAAATTCAAGTGGTTCTAAAGATGACATTTAGGCTGTGGCGATATCAGCTGCATTCTCATTTTTTATGATATATTATCTGCTAAATGAATCTAAGAACGTGCATTCTTAGATTCGCGGATTTCAGACTTGCGTGGATACCAGGCAGATCCCGGGAAAAATCACACACGCGTATTTACTGTCAATGGACCATACGCTGGACTCGGAGAGAGGCTGCAGCTGACCATACACTGAGCTGATTCGCTGGTTCAGTTTCTCCCCGCTGTCAATCATGATTTGAATCAGCTTGTTTCTGTGCCTCTTGAGAATGAAAGAGAAAGATTGCTCTCTAACTAAAGCTTGAGGGAATCAATGAAAAAACTACTCTGGGCATGTGTATGAGGTCAAATAGCAGAGTCAAAAAGTGTATTATGGCACCTTTAAAGCTGGTATATCTTAAAAAAAAAAAAAATGGAACGATGTAAGAAAAAGATAAAGACGCCATTTTATGGTTTGATTTATTCACAAGTTTTTACTTTTACCAGACCACTTCTGTTGGGACTAACACATGTATTATTTCTGAAAAAAGTACTCCAGCTTTAAGAGTTTCCAATTTTTCTTTGTGATTTACGATTCAAATAATGCCTCAATTTCAAAATTTCAAAATATAATAATGTAACGGTTTTATACAGCGCACTTTTGGACACTCAAAGATACAACGGTCCATGTACTTTTGCGTTCAATACATTTTCTATTTTTGAAGGGAAATGGAAAATCGGAAAAAGACTATTTTACATTTTCAGGCACACAGCAATATACAAAAATTACCATTTTGGTTTTTTTCATTGCCTTTAACACATATACATATATTATAATAACTGGATTTGGGGGCGAGAAAATGCAATAATTAACCTTTTCTTATTATGTATTTAATACATTTCGGCGTCAATCGATTACCCGGAAGTGAAACAAGTTTGTTTACTCGCACGGGATTAGTATTACCTGTGGACCCCTGATAATGTGTGATGATCACGAAGGACGTCTATTTTCACTGTCATCTCTCATAACGGCCGCACATGCGCGGGTCTCCCCGCTTCACGCAGTTCATAAAGTCTGGCGTCTGACCACAGCAGCCACAGAGACCATGAGGACAAACATTTTACTGCTCTACAGCTCTTTGGCCCATACTGTCTGTAATGTTTAGTAATAGTTTGTATGGACTACTCGTGAACCACATACTCTGCTAAGATAAGTGGGAGCCGACAAATAGTAACGGCTGCAGCAACACGTTTAGGACAGAGTGCAAAGTAAACGTACAAATGCAACCCATCGGTCTGATCATTTTGTGTCCGTGAACACATTACACTGTCCTCTACACTTCTCCATAGACCTCACAGAGACTGCAGCAGCCGCGACTCTACAGCTGTGTTCACAGCCGCGATATGCGACTCCTCTGCTTATTGACAGAAACAACGCAGAAAGTAAAGAGAAAGCAGCTATAGCGATCACAATCACTGACATGCAGATTCTCACGGGATTAGTATTAGCACAGGACGTCTGTGTTTGGACATATACAGGGGGTCATTTGCGTATTAAATTATACAAAATTAGAGCGAATAGGGTTGAAGTAAACAAACTTCTTTCATTCTTCGTCAATTGATTACTTCTTTCGTGTAATCAATTGACGCCAAAATTTAAAATACACATTAAAAAAGGTTAATTATTGGATTTTCTAGTTCCCAAATCCGTTTATTATAATATATTTATGTCTTTTAAGCAATGAAAAAAAAAAAAGGTCATTTCTGTATGTTGCTGTGTGCCTGAAAATGCAAAATAGCCTTTATTCGATTTTCCATTTCCCTTTAAAAATTTAAAAAGTATTGAACGCAAAAGTACACGGACCTACAACGGACCATAAGGCTCACCCGACTTTTATTTTGCCAGACGCTATGAGATTAAAGTCAGAATATTTGGACTTTAAAGTTGAGATATTAAGCGATTAATTTTGAAATATTATGAGAATTAATCTCTAAATATTATTTAGAAAACAAAACATTTGAATGATCCTTATGCTCCGGCGCACAAAGACGCTTCACATGTCATTATTCGTTCGCTCCTTACACAGTGGTGATAAACTACTGCTGTATACTGTAGATAATTCTTGCAGCGCCAGACTTTATAGTTGTTTCATTTATGTGAATAGTTGAGAAGAGCAGATGCGTCTCCTGCTGTGTCCTTTCTCTCACCCCTTCTCTGTCTGTGCCACAGGAAACTCCAAACAGGCGTTGCGCTGCAAAACCTGCAAGATGGCGGCTCATCTGTGGTGCACCTCCGATCTCTCGCAGCAGCCCTGCTACGGCAAGGTACACTGTGTGCTTGGAAGATAGAAAATGGAAAAGTATCATAGGTTATAAGTCAGCAGGTGCTCTTTGTGTAGATTAGAGAAAGATGATGAGGGGAAGTGCGAAACTTTTTCTATTTGACTTAATTGCTAAACGTGGAGAATATTGCTGACCAAAAACTTCAAGGTACTCAGTCCATACACCGTGAACTACAAATCAACTTTTCTGAAATGCAAAGATGAATTTTTAGGCTGTACAGGTTCTATATCAGGCAAAGGATATCAGGACTGGAAAATATAAGTTCTGTTGTGTTTGCAAGAAAGTGGGTTAAAACCAAAGGATGTAAACAAATAATATTACAAAATCGAAAGAGGAGGTAGGTTTTACAAAGAAACATATCAACTGTTTAGCACTTCAGTCTCTGCCGCCCCATTTTAGAACCTACCAGAGGTCTCCCATCACAGAACTAACAATGCCTGCTCTGCTTGGCTTTGGGGAGCTCACGTGATCAGGCTTTCACCTGCACATATGGGCACAACATTTTATTTAAAACAGAATGAGATAAGGCTGGGCAATCTGGGAGAATTATTATTTTTTTGCTCCTCATATTCTTCTGTGGGACAAAATCTCTTAATCTTGTTTTAGAACAACAAATGAAATGAGGTGAAGATGTCTGTCCCGGGTTCAGTTTGTTTTGTTTGGTTCTATTCAGATCCCCATTAGCTACTGAAAGTAACAGCTTCTTCCTGGGATCTATAAATAGTTAATTCTCCTAAACAAGTGTAACTCCTCTCGGCCCAGTACACTAGAAGCAATCACTTCAACGCGACTCTTACACATGTTGTTTTCCTTGTCTTATTCAAAATTATGCAAAACCAAGGCCTTTTATCCACCTGTGAGCTAAAATGAGACATATTCTTAACAAAGAAAACTGCTAAACGACCATTTCCTGGCAATTTGAGTCCCTCACTGACGTCACCTTAAATGTCAAACCCAAAATGGCAATGACACAAATGCCATTTTTCCTGTTTCCGAATCTCCATTGAGGGGATTTGGCAGCACTTAAACGCATGCAAATTTCCGATAATGGGGGGATACAAAGTGATGTCTCTTTTATTTGAGCTCCAATAGCGTCAGAAGCCATAATGTGTGGTTTGTTGCCGTTTTAATAAGCCCAACGGCACAGAGACGAGCAGACGTTTGGCCTTGTCTACGCTCTGCTCTGCTAATGCCTCTGGCCTCCTATTATGACGCTTTGCAGCAGAATAAAGCCCCACAAGTTTAGTTTGACCTCCACGTTCTGTAGACATTATTAATAACCACATCACAAGCAGCAGACAGGTGCAATCAGGAGCACGCACACCTGAGACACTGGGAGCAAAGGCTTCTGGGAGCTTCATGCCAATATATGTGAAATGTGATCCCTATCGCTTGTGATACTTATGAATAGTTAACTCTGCTGAGGAAAGGCATAAAGTAATCTTCTCTTGAAAATCCCTGAGTGTAGAGGGAGTTCTTCACAAGCCGGTCTGTTCCTGTGATGTTAATGATTTGACTGATATTTTTTAGCGTTTTTAGATGTCTACTTTGTCATTTAATGTTTTAAAATGTCAACTAATATCCAAGCAGAAAAAATATGGCAAAACAAGTCTAGGACAAAAAAATGTTATCCGCATGTAAGTCCCTATGCTACCACCAGAGGGAGGAGCTGCACAGATCTCGCTTTTTTCATGTCCAATAATGATCGTAATACGTTTGGTTTCATAGTTGCCAAAACTGAATAAGACTCGACAGTGAGACCATTGAAAATAGAGGAAACTATCCCTCAAACTTGGATCCAATTGTGTTTTTTAAGTTATTTCTCCTGCATAATAATTACAGAACAAACTGATCCACAGGCATCTGGAGACTCTGCGATTGGACTCAGATTTCACAGATTTCACAACTTCACTTTTTGGCTCAGTTTGATTGGAGCAGTCTGGTTCTATGAGCTTTGGTCCAAAAAGACACCAAATGCAACTGGCATCAATCTTAACTTATTCCTTATTTCTGTGTATAATGGTATATAGATACAAACAGGGATCTTGTCTCTACCCAGTGACGGTGAGTACAGCACAGGGGATACATAACTACAAGTATGCATAACTACTCAATAAAACACCACGAGGCTAAGTCTTGTCATCCTTATTGTTCACCCTCTAAATGTATCTGCACCACAAGAACATGTTGTGCAGATGTCATTATCGGTTCTCGGATTGAAGATACCGTCACAATCATTCACGGTGACCTTGTAGAAATAGCCGTAGAAGTACCTGCTTCAGTGAGTCAAACACAAACAACTTTCAGCGATAATGCCTCAATTTCAGTCTTACTCTCATACTTTTTTGCTTTATTTTTTACTGCTTTCACACATTTTTACACACATTCTGTTAAACCAACTGGAGCAGATGGAGCTCCAATAATTACATCAATAAAAGTGAGTAATTGAGTCTGTTATGATGAGCTTGAGCAGTAAATGTAGCACATGTTTAGGTCTGGGTTGAGTTGAGTTGTCGAAATGAGGCCCTCTTGAACAAATTGTGCCTCTTTTCCCTCACAGCTGTTGTTTTCACTCTTGAGTTTAGCACAGAGGACATCAGCATTCATCCGGGACGTTCAAAGACGCTCAGAGAGGCTTAAGTGCAATGTGGGCCCGATTGTGTTTGGTTTTTTAAAGGTGTGGGGAAGAGAAGACTCCAGGAAGAAACATACAAACCTGAAATATTTAGAACTATGAGAATATTTGCAGTGCTTTAAACAATTCGTTCAAACACAAAAGCAATACCTGGTCATAAAGAAAAAAAACAAAAAGGATCCATGTATAAAACTCTCAAATCGGGTTTCTTTCTCACCCATCGGTTTGACCAGTAACTTTACCTTATTGTCTGTGGAACATAAAAAATTTAGTCCGCATAGAGGCCTATTTCTGTTGTTATGTATTATATTCTGTGCGCTTCCTTTCCTCTCCAGACAGATCTAATCCTTAGCTTGGCCTGTTGTTATTTAATACCACACTGCGAACATTGCAGGGAGGTTTATTATTAACAGTATACATTTTGTAGGTAGGTTGCTCTACAGGGAGCCGAGTGCAAGTGTCAAGTAAGGAGTTGGATTATTGCACCTAATAATAATCTTGGGGTCGATGCCGCATTTCACATACCACCGGGCTGGAGCATGAGTGCATGCAGGGAGTGTCGATATTGGCCCTTTCAGGAGAAGGTACAACTAAAGGGTTAGCATATAGGATCTCTTCATCTTAAATGTTCTTAACCCTCTAAGCGCCACAGGGTTTTTTCTTTAAACACAACATTTTCTGAATAAAAAAATAGATAGTCTAGAATCTTTCTGTAAATTTGTAAAATAATGACGACGGCCCAAATGAGTAGGGAATGTATCTGTCTAATTTGCATATTATGACGTCATGTGGTGGTGGCAATCATGGATATATATATATTTTTTTTTTTACTGACAAACACACTTAGGGCGACAGTGGTTCAGTTGGTAGAGCATTTGCCTTTGAGCCTTGAAGCTCATGGGTTCGAGAAATCATGAGACATTCTTCACCGACTCCCGACTGACCGATGTCTGCTGTCGTTGTGTCCTTGGGCAAGACACTTAACCCCACTTTGCCTGAATCCCCCGCTGAAAGATCAAGGTCAACACTGACAGAGCGGCCATCCTCCTGTGGACTCACCACCTGCAGGAGGATCAGTGATGGATTAAGGGGTAGAAAATGAATGGATGGATGGATGTCAGACATACAAATCTATGTAGGAGATGAACACACAAACATAACTCACTTCGTACCATATTAAATGTTCAGAGATATAGTTAAAAAACAGGAAATCTTTACTGTTCCCTTAATTATCGTGTACAACAGTTTGTCACCTTTTCCATCCTGACTTATATGCCCCTGGACCCCACTGTCTCACGGATCCAGGGATACACACTCACCCATACCACCTAATGGACGAACTCTGCAGCTCTAGTCGCCTGTGAAGCCGCTATCTCCATCCAACACTCGCTGTGGTTAACTCGGTGTGAAATTGCAGGGCCATGGACAGAGCAAATCCATGTCCGTGCACATGTGACACTGGAGTCTGCTGCGATTACGGCCTTTGTTCAACTCCTAATAGCTCTGAGAAATTTGGCACACATCCATCACCGACCAGCAAAAAAACGCCAACAGGGACCGCGCCTGAAAAAGCTAGAGCGTGTCTGAGGGCTTGTTGTGGTCATGTTTTTCCAATACTTCTCAATTAGTCTCGTCAATGTAGTGTTGTTCCTTTGGGCTTCTTTGTTCAGTAATGTTGGAACTGCTGTCTTGAAAATCAGCTAAAAAGATGGTGGACTAAACCCTAAAGAGTGATAAAATGTCTGCTTCTGTGAATCAGGGTAAAGAGAGCAGATGGAGGGCAGTAGATGTCATTTATTACTGGTATGTAGCACGAGGCACCTGTAAAGGACTCCCACGTGGGCAAGGAGGGAGCACAGCTGAATAGTAATGAACAAGTCAAATATATTACTGGGATTAGAGCTGTTTGAGCCGAGAGTGGGCCATGTTAACCCGCTCGAGCTGGAGAAACTGAGGAAACCTAATTGAATCAATATAGTCTTCTTTATGCGATAATAAACCAAAGCAATATGTTAGCAAGGATTAAAACCGCAGGATGTGTCATGTTCTCAGAGCTGTAACATTTGAGAAAAGGCTCAAACTGATAGACTATAAAAATTTCAAATAGACAAAGATGGTACGTTAACATAATTTAATATTTACAGACTATGGTTTACATTTGCATTCAATTGCAGTAGAACCGTTCAACCACCAATTTTGATTTAATGCTTTTCATCTAGATCCTGTGCATCTTCAAGTAGACTAGACCCATGGATTTGATCAATTAAATTCGCAGTGTTGATTCATTGACACAGAAATGGACAAATATTACAGATTGACAAACGCCTGCCCTAATCAAAAATGGGAGTCAAAACCAATGGTGTAGGTTTGGTTCCAATCTTGGTGGGGACATTCACTACGACCTGAGTCTACACCCATTGACACGGGGTCCAGAGTTTCTCCCCCAGAATTTGTTGTGTAATCACACACTATATTTGCAATAGTGTGTTGCCTTCTACACTAAACTCAGCTGTAGACTGAATGAGTTAAGGATTTTTTCTAATAGTTAAAACAAAATCAATTGGATCAGAGCTTCTGAGTTTTGTGTTGCGTTCATTCTATACTGACTTAAACCTAATCCAAATCTACATAATAGCCCTCACCTGAGGCTCTAACAGTTCAGGAACTGCTCTCAATACTTGAAATAAATCATGCTCTGATCTTTCAATTTCCTATAATAAATAAAAACAGAGGAGAAAATATTGAATTAGAATCTACAGTGAGTATCTCACTACATTGTTTGACATATACGATCAATCTCTAAAAACAATTCATAGTCCCATGCATACCTACAAAATTCCAACCTCACCTGATGCACTGAAGGGCCTGTTGCTTCTACCTCAACATTCCCTATATTGTTCTCTCTTGTTGGTTGAGTTTCCTATGTATGTTAACAGAAGATTAATCATCACAATTCATAATTTGCTATTACTTGTGCTTTCTATTACTTACTTTCCAACTGTTAAAAAAGCTCCTGATATCTTTTATCTTTTTTTGTGGAGGTGGCATTTTTTCTAAATTATATAAGAAGGTATAGACAATCAAAAACAGACATTCATATACATGAACTGCAGAATAATTTATATAACTTGGCCAATGTCAAAAGTTACATAGTATTTCTCAATACAATGAGTTAACAAGAGTTTGGCAATAAGTAACAGTGTGGATTTTTCTATATTTTCTTTTTTTTTATTCCACTCTCTACCCAAAAAGGCAAGTAATGACTCACAGGGCTCTCAAGTATGCAAAATAAAAACTTAAATGACCTGTTGTGGTGTGTTTTGCGCACAACCAGCATGCATCGTTAACGCAATGGAAAATTTACGTATCCGAGCTTTAATTTCGGGAGCGCTGGTTGCGCTTTGGGAAGAGTCAGGGGAGAGACATGTCAGAGACACAGGGGAGAAACGGGGAAGATACGAGGGAGACCCGCACTTGCAACATGGTTCTGTCTGCATATGGTCCGAGCTCGGTACCATGTTAGAGCTGTGCTTTCACTGAGCGCCGTGGCTGTCATTACAAAGCGGCAGCAGCTGCACCAGGACGTGCACATTCGAGTGCATCGCTTGAATGTGCTTAGAGCAAATCACAGCAAGTGCCCGCTGTCACACATTTCACAGAAATCACATTATCAGCAGATAAAGGTTGTAAATCGTGGATCCGTGGAATATTTTTATCCCTAGTTTATCCTGATTCACACAACACACCCACTCATACATTTTGGATAGTAAGAGCACAATAAGTATTTTTTCAGCCTTTCAACCAACCTGTTTCTTTATTGGAGCCAGTTCTGTTCTGTCTCTGTGCCGTGTGAGCTCCTCGGGACATTAAACAGTGCACTGACAGATTAGAAATAACGTAAGTACTTTGAATGGTAATAGATCTACAGTACTTTCCTCTGATTACTCACGTGCTACAACGCTCAGGGAACGAAATAAAACACTTGCTTCACGCTGGCTAACTTTAAAAAATTAAACAGTTGCTCAGTGCTTCAGTTTGGCGCTGAAGAAGACAGCCAATCACTGCAGAGAACGGAATGGGTCACGTGCTGCTGCTGCTGCTGTTGCTCTGGAGGCGAGGAGGAGGCGCGACGTATGCACAAACGGAAGACATGTGTCCCGGACCGTCCGGGTCCCGGGACATCATGTCATTTTGGTGGGGACTTTTTAGTCCTCACCAAATATTGGTGGGGACATGTCCCCATGGTCCCCACGCAAACCTACGCCCTTGGTCAAAACTCTTTGATGCCTCCCATGTCCTAACCCTAACAAAGGGTTCTCAGTGTGTAAATATTTATTGCAATATGAGCCTATTGTGCTAAAATAAGCAGATGAATCATAGGGTAAGGTTAAGGTACTTTGTGTGTATCTCAGATTATGATGACTGTAAAAAACCCCATATTAAAGCTGCACTAACTGACTTTGGGATTTTGAAGCCGCGGACTCGCTGGCCTCTCTCTTTCTGCTCCCCTCCCCCCACCCACGAAGCTATCGCCCCCCACACACACCCACTGTTGTTGACGGAGCTAGCGTCTCCCAATATGGATAATATATGAATATGGATTTGCACGTGGATGGCGTGACCATAGAACGATAGAACCGGGAAGCGCGGAGGAACGGGACTTTCTTTTGGATGGCTGTCTCGCTGTGTAAGCAGTAACCGGTGACCAAGACAAGGAAGCTTCAGGTTAGCTCTGCCGCTTGTTGTGCTAACTCAGCCGTCTATGCTAACGGACCTGTAGATTTCTCACGAAAGTGGGGGACAGTGGTGCGCTGTGATTGGTCACAATCAGAAACCGAAACACATTCTCTTCCTTGTTTCATCAAAACTCGATCTAAAATATAATGTCACGCCAGCACAAATCTGCACTACTTTTTCTTCAAAAAAAGGACGTATATCCCAATGCACTGCATGGACATGGATAGCATTTTCGTAATGAATACATAAATAAAGTCAGTTAGTACAGCTTTAATACACATTATTTACTTTCTGTGTGCTCACCACAGAAAGGGCATCGTCCTTTACCAGACTAAGATATTTCAGCATTGTTTAACTTTAGCAGCATGGACCTGGACCTCAAACACTCTGAAGTTTACATTGACTTTGTTTGTAAAGCTGACGCAGAATACTGAACTTAAGGGTACGTTTACTCTTGTTGGTCTGCTTCGTTTTAGCTGGAATGAGTCTGGTCCACTTGGGGAAAAATATGGTCTGTTTGAAACATATAAACTTACTTAAGTGACTAGTGGACACATGTTCACTTGTCTGGTGGTTTTGCATCCACAAATACTGCCTTTTTGCCCCATATGAACCAGAATCAGACCAGTCCAACAAGTGCGAAGAGGGATTTTATAATATTCCATAAACTTAAGTCCATTCCTCTCATAATCCAAATTATTTGTATTGCCACTGTAAGTATCAGGAAGTCACAAACTAGGGATTTGCTTTGTCTCATGGTGCAAACAAGTACATACAAATTATAAAATAGATAATAGTAGAAATTGTATAAGATGTTTATGCATGCCTTTATAAGTACACATATAATAGACATTTAACAGTTGCTGGTGATCAATATGTGTCCACAGTTAATTTTGATCCTATACAATATGTATTTGTTTAGCTATTGTGGTGCTAATATTGTCTTTTTAGTCTTGTATAAAAAGTTACAATCTTTATAATGATACATGAAAA
Source organism: Knipowitschia caucasica (assembly GCA_964034765.1). NCBI lineage: Eukaryota > Metazoa > Chordata > Actinopteri > Gobiiformes > Gobiidae > Knipowitschia > Knipowitschia caucasica. Next base: position 11,631,456 of record OZ035840.1, read on the forward strand.
TTACCATATTGACTTTTTTCTCCTCTTCTCTCCATTAGTCCGGTGCATTCAAGCGAAACTTCAGCTCTCCAATGATCATCAACGACCAGCTGGCAGTGGTCAAGGAGGTGCATGTTCAAGGTTAGAGTCCACACGGCTCACGGAATGAAGGAGTTTACTGTTTTTATTTATTGATGTACTAATTTTCTGTTTGAATGTGTCACAATAAACACAGAAATGTCCTCACCTCGACTGCCGACTGTAAAGCAAGAAGTGGAGAATCACAAAGAGGAGGAGCAGCCGGAAGTACAGCCGCTTCCACAAAGTAAGTAGTTTCTCCTTTGAGAATCATGTAAAAAGGAATCAGAAAAAATCAACAAGAGGAAACCGACACTTGAGGCTGAATATTTGGATATTTCTTTGTTTTAAGTTTGAGTTAAAAAATGAATAAGACTATACTTTTTACTGCAGATGTGGTTCAAGGTAAGTCTTTGCATAAAACCCCAAACTTTGATGATGGAAGAGTAGGTCTTTAAATGTAAACACAAATGTACAGTAAACATTTAAATCCCATTTAATGTCATTTATAGACATTTATTAACATTTATGGTCATCCTCCCCTAATTTACCAATGGCTCCTATGTGTATTTGTATCATTGCATGTCCTGTGTTTTAACTGTCTTGGCCAATCGACAACTTTTTTAAGTCCTCCGAGATCACTCCTGTTGTGATTTATACTTTATTGTGGTTGTGAAATGTAGGTCAATTTGTCTTAGGCCCATTTACAGAAATACAGTCATATCATCATTGATGGTTTAAGTAGTAATTATGGATATAAAATCAATCAATCAAAACAAAATCACAATTTTACTACAATCAAATCAGTCTGATCTCTTCTCAAATATAAATGTTTTTCCACACTGAAAGCAAAAAAAGTTTTGTTATTACATATTTTGTCAATATCATGCAGCCCTTGTTCTAACATGTTACAGAGCAATATGAACCTTTTGAAGACTGTAGACATATATATATATATATATATATATATATATATATATATATATATATATATATATATATACGTATTCATCTTTTGTATGCTCCTTCAATTCTGTGGGTGGACATTTTAATTACCCTTCACTTCACACTAATGACATGTGGACCTGTCACAGTGACATGTTTTAAAGTGTATATATACACTTTAAAAGGATGTATATACATACATATATATATATATATATATATATATATATATATATATATATATATATATGGGGCGACAGTAGCTCAGTTGGTAGAGCATTGGCCTTTGAGCCTGAAGGTTGTGGGTTCGAGCCCACCGTAAGACCTACTTCACGACTCCCACTGATGACTGCTGTCGTTGTGTCCTTGGGCAAGACACTTAACCCCACTTTGCCTGAAGCCCCCACTGAAAGATCTCAGCTCCTGTGGACTCACCACCTGCAGGAGGATCAGTGAGGGGCTGGTGCCATGTGTACTGGGTGGCATCTCTGGCCACCCCCCCCGACCCAGAAATGGATTAAGGGGAAGAAAATGGATGGATGGATATATATATATATATTCATACATACATACATACATACATACATACATACATACATACATACATACATACATACATATATATATATACACATCCTTCATGTGCAATTGGATTTATTCCAAGGTCAGGGGGCATTCATAGTACAATCTTGGACAAATATAATATAAAACATACACTTATCGAAACATACACTGGAGTAAAGCGGATGCGGTTGAATTGGCTAATCTTGTTTCCAGAGTATAATAATTTTAGATCGACCGTGTAGCCTGTAATTTCCGAGCAGGCATTGTCCTAAATGAGGTTTTGTTTATCCGAGCATGACGGCCGTTTCCGAATCTCATTTTAAAAAGAGAAAGTCCCACTGAAAATACTAAATGAGAACAACAAAAATCTCTTACAGTAGCTTTCCCCATAGTTGCTTTAAATAAATACTTTCCAGTTATCAGCGCATATTAAATAGAGACAGTGCTTTAATGATAACACAGATTGCAGATTAGATTAGAATAGCACGCGTAGAGGGCAGAACTCCGCCAAGAGGAAAAGTCCATCCATAACTTTTTTTATTATGGACTGATTACTTATTCAGTCCATGGTTAAACGTCAAATTTATAGACCGTATATTAGGAGAGAACTGACCCAGTGCTAGCCTAGTGTTAGCCTTAATGCGGAAGATGCAGATTTGAAGTCAATTTCCCTTTTCCCTGGGGCTCGCATAGTTGCTAAATTGCCCCGAATGAAAGAATCTGATTGGTCAATCCTTACATCCTTATGTGGATTTACAAAGACATATAAAAATGAAATACATTAACACCAAGATCAGAGAGAGCACTAAACCACAGCTTTCTTTAAGCCCAAAATGAGTGGGTGTAACACAAATCGTTAGAGCGAGAGGAGTTTTCGTTTCAATAAGATAAGATAAGATAAACTTTATTGGTCTCACAGTGGAGTCAATAGGAACCAGAGCAAGTTAGTGGACAAAATAATTCAAAAATAAAATCTGAATGAAACTTTTTAAAAATTTGTGGTAAATGTACGTACCTAAATTATTATTATATCTCATTTGAAAATATCAAGAGTAATCCAAAAATAGATATTTGTTTGCACACCCCAAAGACTATTTTGTATAACATTGTTTTAACTCAGAATTTTGATTTCAGATGTAGTAAATATATATTGATGAGCTACGGTTTAGTTTCATATAGATCCGGCAGAAGACTCGACCTCAGATTCTAACACTACAGCAGCACAATGTCTTCTCCTCAAACAGGTTTCTGTGTTTTAATAATGTCATATTCTCTCTATAAATATCTTAATCTTCTTCCCCCTCTATCTCTCTCTACCATACTTCTCTCCTGACCCTAAGGACCCATCTTTTTGCTTCTCTTTTTGATAGACCGTAGTTCTAAAATGTCCTTTGCGACGCTGTAAAATCCTATGATAACTTCAAACACTGCCATATTCTACTTAAAACCCTGAATGCACCACAAAGATTTCCATATTTTAAGCCTCATTTCTCATTCCCTTTTTTCTCCTGCACAACTAGGCTAGTGGGCCCGAGTCACAAGCCATGCCAGTGTGTAAAAATCTAAATATATCAAAGAATATGAATTATTGCGATGCGTTGATGTCTTCTTAATGTTTTGGGCTGCGGCCCTCTCCTCTCTGGATCGTAAAGTGGGTCGCGTTGGTCCGAGTCTGACTGTGGTGGTTATATTTAGACGACTTTAGATTGGAACAAGTCCAGTCATCGTTAATGCACACTTTAGTTATAAAGTGTTATCATATAAATATTAGTGGCTTGCTGTATACTCAAACTGGGAGAGCTCGGATTCTGATGCTCGTGATTGATTCTTGGGTCAAAAGAAACTGCTCCTCAAGTCTACAGAGGGAAGCGAGTACTAAAAAATACAATCATCGCAAATCAGTGCGGAAGCTGGCCTCCTGCTGGTGCCCAGAGCCAGGACTAAACTTGGGGAGGCTGTGTTTCATATTTAAGCTTTTCTGAATATGTGAGAGCAGCCTCTTTTTTTAGCTTTTGAGCCTTAAGGATTGACATAAACTTGGGTATTTTTTGGGCAAGGGTTTGTTGTTTTGATTGACCAGCCTCAAGTATGGCCTCCTTTGGCTATAATATCATAATACATTGTACAGTATGACATTAAACCTATCCTGTTCAGTACCAATACTAAAATGAATGACTTAAATTGTTGATAAAAGAGTGATTATTCAGCTTTGTATGTGTTGTGTTGTGAAAGTACTACATTTGTCATTGATCAGAACTTTGAATCACGTGTGTAAGTAACTACTATTGCCTAAAAACATTAATAACTCATGTGGCAATCGTGTTGAGGCTGTTTTTAGTTGAACCCGGACATGGGAGAAGTCTATGTAAGTGAAAGTCGTCTCACGTAACGGTGTGTTCTGCTGCAGAAAACCACCGGTCCCGTGTGGATCCCATCTACGCCGCTTTGCGCTACGGCACGTCTCTGGCCCAGATGAGTCGCTCCAGTTTTGGAAGTTTGTCTGAGTCTCCCACACGCAGCCTGGTGAGAGCTCTCCTCCATCATCTACCTTATAAATACCCCAACAGCCATATTAAAATTCTGCGGTGTGTGGTTTGTGAGCAGGCTAATTTAGAAGAGAGTTTTAGCCCCTGAAAATTAGCCTCGTATGCGTCATATAAGCAATTTATGTCATCATTAAGTGACTAAAGCACTATGTTATGGTCTAATTATTTCACAGTAGGGGTCCTGCATTTACAGATCATACTGCAGCCCACACTGACTGTAAAACGACGAGTTTGAAGTCACTTAAAGACCTATTCCTTACATGACACTGACATTGAGTATCTGCAATACATGGTGTCAGTGTGATGGAACTTTTTATATGTAAAAGAAAAAAGAGATAACATCACTGGGGCAAGAGAATGCAATGATTCAGTGATTTATAATGATTGATTTTCCATGTTCTATTAGGTAATTTCTTTGTCTGAATTATGAAAATCTATTTTTAATCTTGGACATACATACAAGTCATACATATAAAAAAGATTAAGAGATTAACATAATCATTCTAAAAGTCCAGTTTTTCTAAAGAGGCTCTCTAAAAATGGATGCCTATAATGACATATCTCTGGACCAGTAAAAGGATGTAATCAAATTTTACTTTGAAAATTTACTTTGATTATTATTATTTAAACGTGTTAACTTTTCAACACGTTTAAACCCATTTCCGTGAGCCTGTGATATATTACATATTACAGAACTAAAACTCCCTTTTGCTCATGTTTTGCCATCTCCACATGTTGCTACAAATAGAAAGTTATTGACATTTGATCCTAAACTCAATAAATGAACTCGCATGACATAGCAAAAGCAGCAGGAGACACCAACCGTATTGATTTTTGGATGCAATTCCAGACATGACCACATATTTGGGAGAGGGATGTGTCATTCTGTCATGTAAAGCATAGTGCTTTCATTCACTCAGTATTCGGTGGTAATAAGTTACTACTGTCGCCACAGCTGCCCCAGGCAGACAATGGGACCTTTTGACCACCACGAATCATTCACGCTCACACCAGACGCATTCTAGTCAATGTGAATGAAGTGCCTTGCTTAAGAACACAACGACAGTTTAGCACTTTGCTGCTGCAGCTGCCCCACTGTGACTCCTGGTGTTCCCACGGGTCTCCCATCTGCTTTTCATATGCAGGTGGTGCCACGATTACACATGTACATATTACACATGTCTTTATTGCTACGCCAATGGTCTAGGGCTGTAACTAATCGGTTTTTGAAATATCAAATTAGTCAATCTAAAACCTTTGAGATTAATAAATAATTAACTCATTGTTATTGAACCATACTTAAACGTACTGAAAAGGGGTTTTATGGCTCAGAAAATTATATAATGACTGCAGAATGAAATTTAAAAAATGTTTTTTAACTCAAAAGTCATGGTGTTCGCCCAGGACATCACATAAGCGATAGTTGGTCAACAAAGTGATTTTCAAAATAATTGTTAATTACAAAATGACGTTTTACTTTGACTTTGATTCCCATGAATGATGTAGATATATTGATTTACCTGATCGACACAAACATTATTATATGATTTTTTCATAGGGAGAAGGAGGAGGCGAAATGGAAAGACAGTACAGCATGGAGGAAGAAATGCCAACAGAAACAGCAGGTATGCCAACACAGATTTTTTTTCTTTGCTATCTGGAATTGCTTTTTGCATGACATGATTGGCTACAGTGTGCAGCCAGGGCTCACGTAAGGAGAATTTCTGTTCATTTATACAGCCATCCCGGTGCCTGACATTGAGATAGAGACAGAGGAAGAGTCCAGTGACGCGTTGAACCAGACCCCTGCGGAGGAAATCAGTCTGAAGGTTTGTTTCAACAAATGACTTATTATTTACAGAGCGAGGCGTTTGTCTTTACCAGCTACTTACCACCAGTTTCATCCGACAATTCAGAAAATAAACTGCAGCCTTCAAATAAATAAATCCACAAAGGTGTTTGCTTGGATCTTGTTTACAGCTGAAGGAAGGGAATTGTCCAAACTCAACAGTTTGTCTCTCTGTTAGACCCAACCCCCAAACTCTAGCCCTCCATGATATTTTCCAAAAATAACTATTTATAGGCGACTTTGAGTCATCAGAGGCCAAAACCGCAGGGCTTCAACTTGTTGTTTTAGAGGAACGAAGCAAGAATAGGTGAGGGTAAGGGTTTAATTCAGCTATTCAGAAATATAAGAAACCAGGGACATTTTAATTCACCAAAGTTGATTGTTAAAATGTTTTATGCAGACAAACATGAAGTTGTATTACAAAACCATCACTATTGTTATGTCTTCCTTACCGCCCATCAGAACCTCCTCAGAGACAAAAAAGACAGTGTGGCTGAAAGTGGACTGCACCCTTAGACCTGTGTCATTTACACAGTCCTGGCTTTGTCTTGTTCAGAGTCTATAAATAAAACACCTGAAGCCTCCTGCTGAGCTGGAGGTGGACTGGACTTTGATCAACTCCATTTACTCTTTTGCACAAAAGGGACATATACAGTTTCAGTTTTATATAATGTAGAACTGATGTATAAATGACTTATTTCAGTTATTAATAATGGTTGATATTAATGAAACGCCTATACCACAAACGCAAACCAAAAGCCAATCTGTTTGGAGGTCATTTTGAATGTCCTTATTTTGAACTAAACCCCTCTTTAAAGTGTGTTTTCTGTTTATTTGGTGTTTTGTTTCTTCTTTACCAAAATCAAGTACAATAAATAAAGATGGAAATTTGACTTAAACTTCAGGATGGTCTGTGTCCTAGTTTCAACAGTGTTAATCAACCAACTATCAGTGTTCTAATGGTACTCTGTGTTTGCTAATCACAGCAAAGGCAAACTGATGAATAGAAGATTGTGTAATTAAATTAGTGCAAGCATTGTTAGATTTCAAGTAACCCTCGTGATTGCCTTTGTGACCCCCAAGCAACTTAAAATGGATTTAAAAGAACATTTTGCACAGCAGCCACACATGTAAGAAAATACACTTTAGTTAAGAGGCATAGCACCTGGTAAATACACAGTGGTATTTATTATTGTGTATCATTCAGAGGACATGTTTTCACAAGTTTGTCCTTCTCGTCTGGTTTGCAGGTTCCAAAGTGCATTGATGTCCAGTCCATTCACACTTACGTCGCGCTCTACAAGTTTCTGCCGCAGGAACAGAACGACCTGGAACTACAGTGAGTCCACAATAATAGCAGCAGCTGTTCTCACACAGACACAGGTGCTTTTGAATTATACAGCGGTGTACGTGACTGCGAGGAGCATTAGGGCTACGGAACCGGCCCTGACTTCTGAACAGGACAATCTGTAAGCACAACTAAATATAACTGCTGTGGGAGGAATCAGCGGGGTTACAGATGTGAAAGAATAATGTGTATTTGAATGGGGCAATGGTGGATTAAGGTGGAAAAATAATATACCTCTTGTAAAATTAATGCTCTTTTAATAGAGGTTTGTACTTGGCCATGTAAAAACATTGGGCAAGTTGATGGGACTTAAACATCTTGTGTCTCTGACAGTTATGTATTTTTATTTCAAACATTTGAATATGGATGATGCTCTAAACTAAATGGCGCTCATGGACAAAGTTTTGCCCCAACTCGAAAAGTAAACTTTTCAATGTAGGAGGAGTTTACTTTGTAGGAGGAGTTTACTTTTCAATGTAAGTCGATGGGAGCCAAAGCGAGTTGGGGCAAAACTTTGTCCATGAGCGCTTCCCTACTGGGCTCCATTGAGTAGGGGGGAATCTACGGCTCAGTAACCATATGTGTCACACAGTTTGGCCTTCAAAAATCCATAGTTTTTTTTTTAGATATGAACTATAAGGATTAACCAATCAAATGCCTAATCCTTAATTCATTGTGGTAAACTCAGCTTGTCTTAGCAACCACCTTAGCAACATATTAGTTTGCACCTGCCCCTGCGATGGCGCACAGGTCACCCGTCATTTAGTTTGGTTCCACCTCGCCAAGTATTCAAACCATCTTCTTTACACGTTCGTCAAACACTATGGGTGCCGTCAGCAGGTTTCATGGTTTTAGCGTTTAATATCATGTCTGTGTATGTAAACATCTGCTGAATTACTGATGGCCTGTAGGGAGGAAACACCGGCCTCTACAGGTGGCAGATGGCATTACAACACCAATACCAATTTTAATAATTTAAAACATGAACATATCTAACCCCAGCATGAAGTTCTAATCTAAGCAATTTGACTGCAGAAAAAAATATCCTTTGCATTAAAAATGAGAAAAACACCTCTGCCTGTGACATAACAGATCAAAGTAATATCACAGATGGGAAAGAAGCAGTTCAGAGCGTTCAGGGAGGAGGTGGACCAATTTGTGCCAAAAACTCCTGTTATTTGAGGTGACGAGGCTGAAAACTACAAAGGAAGATGCTGTAATGTTGCGAAAAACAACATCCTGTTATCTTCAGTCCTTATATCGAACAGGACAGGCAGTTAGAACTCAATCGGCACAAAAAAGAGCAGGCGTCTCCTTCGGTTTGGTTAAGGATTCACACTATATAACCTATAACCAACCATCATCTACAACCAACCGTCTCATCATGTATTCATTATGCAGTTGATCTAATATTCAGTCATTTTCAGCTCAATTAGAATTCTGAATCATGACATTATTGCATTTGTCAAGACAACATATGACATAACCATGTTTTGTCAATGAATAATTTGTTTTCCAAATGTAGCAATTTGTCGTTGAAGGAAAATCTGTCATCATTCAAGGTTTAGAAATGACAAATTCGACACATTATCGTTTCCCTTTATAACCAATAAAAAGATATTGCTTGACTGTTTTTTTCAACAATATCCTAAAAGCAATCCTGTATAATTACATTTTGACAAAATAATTAGATATTTTAGCAACATTTGTGTTATGTGCACTGTCTTATATTCTCTATATGAACATGCTCAAAAAATAGAAAGAAACAGACACAAAGAAAGAGATTTGTATAAATAAATCAGGACTTTACTTCCTAAAAACACCAGGGATATAATAAATAAACGTAACATTGACACTAAACCACTGCCACTGACCGCTTTCAAATGCACTTTATGTATTCACTGTATATAGTTTCTACAGCAGGAGCAGATATCTTAAGCCGCAGAAACCTTATGCATTACAAATGTTGCTGTTCTAAGCAAAGTCCAGCTCAGGAAAAGCTGAAACGCGGCACTTTTGAATACTTAGAGAACAGGTGCACGGACCAGAATGAGCTGCAAAAACCTGAGACTTATGCTTCCACGTGTATAGCTACTGTATATATTTATATTCCCAAAAGGCATTTGTTAATTTTTTCTGTCATTTGAAGTTCATCCTTATTCTTTTAAAGGTACTCTGTGCCATTTTTACAGTTGCACCAAATGAAAAAAACATGTTAAACAATAACAAATGTGACCTTTTTAAGAATATTTACCTCCACCATGTTTTTAAACTGTTTTCATAGGCTTAGAAATTGACTTATAAATGTCCATGAGAGCTGGAGGACTCATATGTCAATGCGCCATCTTGAAATACAGTGGTTGATAAGGGACGAAAAGGGGTTTGACCGGGTGTTGGGGACCACTGTCAAAGACTACATATTGTCCTTCGTAAATTACAATAGCTGATCTCAAGGCTAGATGGGAGTAAAAACTATACAGTGTAGCTTTAATGCAATAATCTGAGGAAAAGGTTCCGCGTTTTTACTCTGAACTAAAGCTACATGATCGTATTCTACGGAAGCTTGTTAGGTTCACTTGTGAGTGTGTTTTTTTCCCCGCTGGTATCATGTTATTTCATGATACGCAACTATCATGTTATTTCATGATACGCAACTATCATGTTATCTCATGATACGCAACTATCATGTTATTTCATGATACCAATTTATCATGTTATTTCATGATACCAATTTATCATGTTATTTCATGATACCAGTTTATCATGAAATAACATGATACTGTAGATACAGGAGAAGAATAAGCTGTCAGCTTCTGATAAATTGGTATCATGAAATAACATGATAGTTGTGTATCATGAAATAACATGATAGTTGTGTATCATGAAATAACATGATAAATTGGTATCATGAAATAACATGATAGTTGTGTATCATGAAATAACATGATAGTTGTGTATCATGAAATAACATGATAAATTGGTATCATGAAATAACATGATAAATTGGTATCATGAAATAACATGATAAATTGGTATCATGAAATAACATGATAAATTGGTAGCATGAAATAACATGATAGTTGTGTATCATGAAATAACAAGATAGTTGTGTATCATGAAATAACATGATATTTATCATGTTATTTCATGAAAGTATCATGAAATAACATGATACCAGCGGGAAAAAAACACACTCACAAGTGAACCTAACAAGCTTCCGTAGTATTCCAAGTAAAAGCTGTTACTCTGATTTGATTGCTAGACATTTTAATTCAGTGTAGTACCAAAATGTCACACTAAAGATTACATTGATAATCCTATAATTGAAAACCAAATATACATATACAGCGGTGCTTGAAAATGCACAGCCAGAGTATATGAATGAAAAAAAAAATCAGTCTCTGTTAGTGTTTGTGTGAAGTCATTTATGGATCATCTATATTTCAAATGGTAATGATAATGACATAATGAAATATCTGCTGTGACTTGGATGTATATTCCCCATAATTGTCCCCCTGCCTAGTGTTTGTTTGTTCTCTTATTTTCTGAGAGATCCAGGTTTAGTAGGTCATGTCTGTCAGGTATCAGCAGCGTCTGTTCTCCACCATCTGCCCAGAGTCTGAATCAGCCACAATATGTTTACTAATGAAGCTCAGTCTGGGCTTTTCAACCAAGTCATTTTTCACAGGAGACAAACAGCTGGATGGTTTTAATCACAATGAGGCCTGAATATGGTCCGTAACCTCCGCAATGAATCAGGCCGGTAATTACTGAGGCTACGTTCACGGTGTTATCAATACAACGTGGACAAAAAAGATCCACTTCTCACCTTTATTAATACAAGATGAGATTGTAACGATAGCGCTTGTTATTGATTTTACAGGACCCATTATGCAAAAAGATTTGAAAACCGTGTTACAAAATTGCTCCCGTATAAAATCTGAAGTTGTAAATCGCCTAGTTCTTGTTTGTTCCAGTATTTTTTTTGCATTAAGCCAAAACCAATCCTGGATATATCACCTGTCTGTCTGGGACATTTAAGGACGTTCAAGGAGATTGCTAAGGCAAGCTGGAGTTTTCCCTGCAAATGAAGGCATCTGATTGGTCGCCTCTTATATGGCTCTTATGTTGATTTACAAAGTCATTTTAAGACATATACACAACAGGATCACAGAGAGTTCTAAAGCATGTGTTATTTAAGCCCAAAATGGTGATGTGACACAAACGGTTACTGAGCTCGACGAGTCAATACGAGCCAGAGCGAGTAGTAGCAAAACTTCATCAATGAGCACTTTCCTGTTGGGTTTCATTCAGCTACCGGGTTAGCATTGTCCATCTATATACTGTCTATGTCACAAAAACCCTTCCCTACAGTATTAGTCCTGGTTTAGGTCGGTTTTTGGATAAAGTTGTCTTCCTCCTGACCTACCAGAGGTGCTGCTCTCTGATTGGTTGGCGTAGGAACATTACATTTGCCGCAGAAGTTGAGAAATGTCCAACTCCGGCGATTCAACCTCCACTGTAGAGACACATGCCACATGTATATTTGGCAGAGGAGATTTGCCTCCCCATAGACATTAATGTAAACCTAATGCTTTGCTTGGCCAAGTCTGAACCCTGCTTAAAGTATACAAATGATCAGATGTTTTCTAAAAAGATATGTGCGGCCTGCAAAATGTGTTTGTTTGTTGAACCCACGAACTTTGGGCCCAAAGGCTAATGCTCTACCAACGGAGCCATTGTCGCCCCAACATATACAGTACATGGAAAAAGGAAAAAAAAGCCACGTCATCTTTTACTGTTTGTGTGTAACCGTTGCATAAATAGTCAAAACAAATCTCCATAAATTGACCGAATTCTGCCTTTCAAAAGACTCATCCATGCAGAATAAACAAAATTGAACAATAGTGATTCAAAGGCAAAAGAGGTCATGTTGTCCGCTTACTCAGAGCGTTCTGTTGATGTTATATGAATAGCTCTCATCAACAACGCTGATTAAAAAAGGCCAAATGAATCACAATATTCAAAGACATATTTTGGATCATTAGATTGTGTGTTCCCAGAGGACTTCATTTCTTAAATAATATCTTCAGAATCAACGACAGGATAATTATCTTGTGTTGTTTAATTACATCAACAAACTTTCCTAGACTCAATCATATCAGTCTAATGAGGTCCTAAATAAATCCGTGCTTTATACAAAGCACAGTGTGTCTATCCAACTGTCTGTGAAACTGTATGTTATTGCTCTCTGCTGTTTATTCTACTGTTTGTCGCATGGCGCCGTAAAGATGGCGCCGTGGCAAGAGCTCTGGTGTGTGTCGTCTTCTCTGTCTGGTGCACACCGGGGTAGTCTTGCACAGTTTTTCCAATGTGGTTTTACTGCAAATGGCAAATAAATGAATCTGATCTGATATTTGCTCAATATTAAAGTTTATGGCAAATTACAAAAAGAACTCATTTATTTTTGCAGATTGCTCCGGTTTATTTGTATGCAACACCACGCAGCCGTAAACACGGCTATGATTCACCGTGTCTCAGCATGAGGTTTGCAAGGGGAATCATAAACAGGGCTCGTGGAAATAAAAGAATTAATCAGATCTATTTGGATATATGTTTTTCATTTAATCTCCCTTTGAACCCCAATTAAATACATTCTCTCCCCGTAATCGTGTTTCAGCAAAAATCATTGTTTAAAATGTATTGCACTCACATCAAAGTGCAAAGTGGTCCAAGAAAGTAATTAAGAGTAAAATCTATTCGGAGAAACTCTAGTGCTGCTGAGTAATTGTTCATATTGACCCCAAACAGGAGCCTGGTAATAAATACTGTACACGCTGTAGAATGTGCACTCGGAGAGCACATACCCCACCAACACCACCAATCCGATCATCTTGAAATGTTAATGGAGTATTCCCACCATCTCATCCCATCGAAGGCGATAAATTCAACTCAATTCCATTTATTTTTGTACAGCCCTAAATCAAAGCAGCAATTGTCTTCTTCGATTCTTCAACAATGGATCAAACAATTACAATACCCCCCTCCCTCTTGTATTGATGCAGCAATAATGCAGAAATAACAATGGTCTGTGAAAGGCGGTATATAAATAAACATTACTTACTTACTTAATGTCATTATCGATGTTGGCATATGTCAATTGTTGTAGACTTGATTAGGGATGCACCAATCCAGGTTTTTGATGCTTGATACTGATACTGATACAATTACTATTGCTATTACTAATATGTTATGTTGCAATATTGAATTACTATTGCAACAACACATCATCAGTATTGGGTAAAACTGACCTGTCTCACGATGGTCTAAACCCAGCTCACGTTCCCTATTAGTGGGTGAACTATCCAACGCTTGGTGAATTCTGCTTCACAATGATAGAAAGAGCAGAAATTGAAGGATCAATTTGGTTGTTGTTATTTGTTCTTGTCTGCCATGGCTCGAAATGAAGTGTTCATTCATCCGTACAATACTTTCACTTTCATTATCTGCAGATTCCTGATATGAACTGATATAGATGAAAGTACTGAATATCAGGGTTTTTTTCCTCCCCCTCTCAAGTCACAGCAAGCATGTTCCAAAATGGGTTCAATTGTGTTTTATTTATCCTACAAGGCACAGAAACTTTATATGGCTAAAGGTTGAAACTCAAACCAAACAAACAAATCAAACCAATACCTGTAACTGGTCTGACCAAATTTCTAACATCGGAATTCATATCCAATACCAGTATCGTATCCCTAGACTACACCAACACTTTCTCAAATTACACATAATACTAGGATTATCGTCAACTGAAGAAGTACAAATACACGGCCCATTGTGTACTCAGATCTACCTTTGCCCAGTTTACAGAAAGTTCCTTTGGATACAAGAAACATGCTCAAAAATAAATCAAATTAACACAATTTACCAATTTATTGATGATGTGTAAGACATCATTTTCAGGACTATCACCTACCTATTTTAATATACTTTTTTTTCCTGGAAATATGAGGACCTGACTAACTCCCTCTCTCTTCACAAACCACGGCTTTAGGGAGAGGCTTTTTGAGCTAATCTCATTCATCCTATTTAATCTCAAGTACAACTTTAAAAACCACTCAGGATATTAATTATTCACTTGACTCAAAGTATTTTTAATTAAACAGATAATCAATGATGAATTAAATCATTAGGAGAAGATTGGGTTCAATGTAGAAATGCAGTAGAAATTAAATTGGATTTTGTGTCAGGATTAGTCAATATTGGCCGAGAGTCAATGAGGTTAATGTGCTGCTGTTTGTATAACAGGAAGGCAGCTCAGTGCACAGCCTGAAGTCTGGATTAGTCCTGTTTTAAACTAGATTTAGATCTAATTTGTTAAATTCACCCTTGGTAAAAGGGTTAGAGCAATAGAGTGTTGAATTCAGGATCATTTAAACTACCGAAAAATGCACAGATGGCTCTAAATTGCGAGTGTAAATGACTTTTCTGTTGTATCCAGCAAGGGCTCTTAAAATTCAAATATTGCATCATGTTACCACAGTCTTGGCACTGTGGACTGGTCTCACTATTTCATCTCATTGGTTGTAGACTGATACACACAAAAGGACATCTGGCTCACACTGGCTGACAAATGCAATCAGAACAGAGCTGGAATAATCACAAAAAATATATTTTTCTCAGAACCAGCATAAATTACCATCCCAAAATGTATGTAGATGTAAAAACTGTCATGTCCATTATATATTGTATATTTTCCTGGGATGGTCACATTCGACATTATTGGAACAAGTTGAGAAGATAACTCAAAGTGGCATGACTCATGAGGTGAGATGCAGGGAGGATTCAAAATGCAGGAATGGTTTGATATTAATGAAATAAAAGTCCAGGTGGAAAAAATCCAAAGGAACCAGGAACAGTACAAAACGGATATGGACAGACATTGACAATACAATGGACCAGCAACAAGGGGAGATGAACACAGGATACATATAGACAGACACAGGTAAAACACATCAGGGCGGGAAAGACAATCCACAGGGAACAGGACAAGAGTAAAACTGAAACAAAACCACAGAGAACAATGACAAAAAGGGTGTAAACTATGCCAAACACTGAATGAAAGATCAACATTTTCTTAACATACACAAACCACAAGAAAGTATTTGTGGTTTGCGAAACATTATCTGCTAACATAAGAGTGATAAGGAGCGCTGATTCCCTTTGGGTGCGATGTACAGAAATGAGCACAACTGGGACAGATCGCCTCCTCCTCCTCTGTATCTAGGACAGTATGTGCGAGTTTTAAAAGTGCCATCATTAGAATGCAGCTTGGCAAACAGCGCAGGTCTATCAGTCTCGGTGTGAGCTGTTATAGAGGATGTCATGAGTTTCCTCCATCTTTTCCCATGTGTACAAAATTTTGCCTCTGACAGTTTGATAATGTTGTCTTTGTGCTGCCACTCACTGCACTCTTTTCTTTTTGCTTTTTGAACGCTTCACCCGTCATCCGCGGTCACACCACCCCACTGTCTTCTTCAATTACAGGCTGTGCTCTCCTCAAAGTTGCGGTTTCATCTTTGCTCCTCTGTCTCTGTTTCAGTCCCGGGGATCGAGTGCAGGTCACGGACGATTCCAACGAAGAGTGGTGGAAGGTGGGTTGTTTGTGTAGTTTGTGGAGGATTTGTTTTGTTCAATTTCTGCACCACGTCCCAAGTTTCAAGATTCAAGATTAATTTATTATGTCCCGTAGGAAATTTGTCTTGGACTCACAGGCTGCTACATTGAAAATACACATAAGACAGACATAAAAACACAAAACAGTAACACCGACATAAACCATCACCACTCTGCTCGATGGACTGCACTCAGGAGGTTCACAGATATGGGTAGGAATGAGTTCTTATACTGGTTTAGATATTGTTTCTCATTTCTAGTTGGTACTCAGCAGCGGCGTCCTGATGGGAGGAGCTCATATTGAGAGTAGAGGACATGAGAAGGGTCTGTGGTGAAGTTAGGCCCAGAGAATGGACGATATCAAAGCCGTGGCACACAACTTTTTATAACGAATTATCTCTTTGTATGGTGCAGAGTGACACATAGAATCAAGTTAAATATTTTTCAAATGACATGCATTATATAGTTGTCTATGTTGTATATTTTACCCTATACTTGCATACTGTTGCACTTCTGGTTAGATTCTAAACTACATTTTGTTGTTCTGACTCTGTAATGAAAAACATATTTGAAAGTCAGGTGCCTTAGCTTTAAAGGGACGTGTACCCAGATTTCCACTTCATTTTATCATGGTATCATATTTTCAAACAATTTTCAACCAGTGGGCTGTGGCTTTTTATTGGATCATTTGCAAAGGAACACCAAACAACAAATACTGTTTATATATTATTATTTACACGCAATTAAATGTAGTTAATGACAGTTATTGACAACAAGTACAATCTGTGTGGTTTTTTTGTTTTTTTCAGTCTTCCAACCCCCCTCCCCATACCACCCACCTCCCCCAATTCGTCTCCAAACTGACAGTGCATTTTATAGTATAATGTTTAGCTGAGTATAAAGGGTAAATAAATCAATCAATCCATAAATAAAAAAAAGGAAAAAAGCTTGTGTGATTTTGTGCCATGTGATTGTTGTCGTGTTATGCCACTGCGACAGTCTATGGCCACGGCTCAAAAAGATTGGGGCACGCTTTAGTTAGTCGAAAAGAACGTTCTTTACACAACTTTGGCCTGATCAAAAAGACATAATCACAAGCGGTGCACCTTTGGGTTCTTGAATAATGGAAAGCTGCATAATTAGACACAAAAGACACATTGAGTGATCTCATTAAAACATCAAGAGCTGCTGTTTCAACATTTTCACTGGGGCCAAGAAAGAAGCCCAAAAACTACTAAAATAGGTCTACACCAGGCATGTCCAAACTACCCTCTGCTGCCCTCTGTGTCTGTGTTATGTAGTCCTCTGCCTTGTAAACCTAAATAGTCTTTGAGATCATAAACACTAGTTCACAGTGTCATCCAGCCACCTTCAGCTCAGCCACTACATGCCTGCTATACCTCATTGTAAAGAGCAGGAGCTCTGGCATTCAGGTAATGGCTTTATTTGTGTCTATATGGAATGTTGTATATTCCATTGATTGCAATAATAACGCTGGTGATATGGTCATTTGTCAGTCAGCCAACTTCAACTCCATCATAGCTAATTATGAAGTTTAAAACAGGCCAAATCCAGGCCATGAGACAAAAGGCACCAGCGATCTCACGCAGCTGTAACCCAGTTTATTTTTGAGAACTTACAGATGGAACAGAAGAAGACAAAAGCTTTTTATATTATTCATATAAATGTGCACAAGAACAGATCATCCTCGAGATATTAATGACGCTGATACGGGTAACAATGTGGGTCAGAACAAATACGTTCAGTTCTTGAGATAATAATGTTTTGCAGTAATACAGATATTACTCCCCCCTGACCTCCACAACACCGACTCTCTCCCCCTGTTCAAATCCAGACTCAAAACTCAGCTTTTCAGACTTTCTTTCCCCACATGACCAGTCACCCCAACACCTTTGTCCTGTTCTGTTGTTTTTTTTAACAATGCTAATGTTTTTAAATTGCACCCTGTTTTTAACCATGTTTGTGCAGTGTCCTTGGGAGTTTTGAAAGCCGCTTTTTAATAAAATGTATTATTATCACTAATATTATAACAGAGATCCAATGTATGCAGGTCAGATTCCACACTTAAGATAAGATAAGATAGACTTTATTGATCTCACACTGGAGAAATGTACATGTCTCATTTGGCAAAAAACAGAGGTGTGCAAACATGTTAAAGGTTAAAAATATACAGTAGTCTGTGCAGGATATAGTTACGTACAATAAAAAAGTGGCAATAAAACTTGTTATAAGAAAAACTTGTTAACTAAAGTGGCCCTCGTACTAAAAGGTTTGGACACCCCTGGTCTGCATTCGCTTACATCCCACTGGGGAATTCTTCAAAAGAGTTCCAAAGATGATAAAGCATAGATTGAACATAAAACGCTCCATTGACTTGTAACCCTGACTCCAGAATGGACAAACTCGGTGAGGGCAAAACGCACGTCCTCATTGCACACACACATGTTAATCCTGTGTTTAACCAAGAGCTGTGCGGCGGTGACACCTGCTCCTTTTCCTGCTGTGATCAACATGCAGAAGAGCCAGAGACAGAAATAGATGCTCATTTTGTTGAGAAAATTACCACAAGACTTTAACATAATGTAATTGAACAACCTCAAAGAGCCCCTTTATTGAGAGTGTAATGAGCTGTACTCAGTCTCAATGGAAATATATGGGCATCTGTGTCCATTAAGTGTGGGAGAGGACTGCGAAACTACGGCTGCTGCAAGAGCCGGAGAGAATGTTAGTTTACTGCAACTGTGTGCTTAGCTACTGTACAAGACAAATACCACATACGCCATAGTTTATGTAGCTCGATTCAACCCCTAAATTACATTCATATAGGAAGAGTTGATTTGCAAAAATGAGTTTCTATGTTTTGAGAATTTGTTAAAGAATTTGCATTCCTCTAGCTACAATCTTCAACGTGTATAGTTTTTGGCAGTACATAATGCGCGCTCCTTATTATGCTAAAGTCAGGGGTTTTGGTACTTAAGTCTTGCTAAAGTTGTAGATATTACTATTATAGATAGTAGTTATTATTCATGCATCTTGTGCTGTGCTTCCCAATCCTACTGTTCTGTAACATGTGATGCAACACTGAAATTTCCCCGCTGTGGGACGAATAAAGGATCTCTTAATCTTAATCTATAATTGAAAGTATTTGCTCAAAAAGGGGTGAAACTTTATTTATTTGGCACAAAAAATAAATCAGGCGTCTCTAAAAAACTACTTGGTAAAGTATAGTTACCAAAGTGGTAACTACTTTACCAAGTTAAAAGCCCTAGTTATATTTGTTTTAAGAAGACATTCATTCATCAAATCTAAGCCAAGATAAAAAAAATAAAAAAAATCCAAGCAAACTCGAAATGAGTTGTATACTTAGAGGAAGAGGAGAGTTTTAGCTGCCCTTTAGTTGAGATTTTAATAGTGTTGTCAGGATATTATAATTCCAAA
Source organism: Knipowitschia caucasica (assembly GCA_964034765.1). Lineage (NCBI taxonomy): Eukaryota > Metazoa > Chordata > Actinopteri > Gobiiformes > Gobiidae > Knipowitschia > Knipowitschia caucasica. The sequence goes on from OZ035840.1 coordinate 11,650,903, forward strand.
CTCGATTCTGAAACAAAAAAAGTCAATTTGTGACACTGATCATTTTTTTTTAGCAAACTCACACCATATAGTTATTTTTAATGGTACTACAAGCTTGTGCACTATTTCAGAGATCAACATCATTCAAAAAGTTCCCAGAGAATCACATTTTTCCTGTTTGTGATTTTTTTTTCTCTTCAGTATCCACCCTTTCTAAAATTAGTATGTAGTTTTAATACTAGTTTTCGTATTGACTAATATCTGATTTTTGATATTTTGACAACACTAGTTCCTATTTTTTACGCCATCAACAATCAATTGATAACTTATTACATTCTTTGCATCTTTCTCTGACCCATCTGTGACATCACCAGGTCTCGTACTGAAGCAGCACTACGTTTCTATCCTCAGCACTGGATCTGAAAGTCTTTGAATAAAACATAAACCGTGAATCATCCATTACTTATGTATAACACTGAATGAGGGGCCACAACCACAGGCATCAACACTGACAATAAACAAATACATATTCATACTTAAGAGTCGAGGAAATGCGCAATTTCCATAAACTGATCACGTATGCGTTCTTATTAAAGCAGTAATGGAAATAAATGAGGCGTTCAGTGACATGTGTCATACGCGTGCATGTAAATGTAAAAAGAAAAGTGTAATTTATTTGTGTTTATTGGTTTAATGGGAATGTGATCAGTGGGATATTTTTCACACAGGAGCGACAAGACTGGACTTTTGACACCCAGCTTGTAGTCGTTGCTTCAGGATTTTGTGGGAGACAAGATGAAATAGTGATAGAGTTTTATAAATGTAAACTATTGCTCTGTACACAGCAGCTGTAAATGTGTCTTACAATTATAAACATCATTCCACAGGCATCTTAATCCTGTGCAAATTCAAATATTTGGAAATAAGCTATTGTGTATAAAGCAAATCTTAAAAAACACAACTGAAAAAAGTCTGCACACTTATTTATGAATGGACTGCAATGTGCATTTATCTTATTTGTAAATCTGTGTGTGTAACTATAAAATACTGCAAAAAGAAAGAACACAATCTGAGAAGACTGAAATAATGTAGTATTTCATTTTCATAATTATTGAGCATTTTTCTGTTTAGATCATGATAACTCTTTAAAGGAATAGTAATAATAGAGGATGCTGGAGATGATGGGTTTTAAAGAGCAATTACAAATGCAAAACCCAGGACTGCAAAAAGGGGAACCCAGACCAGAAGAGAGCCAAGGGGAACCCAGACCAGAAGAGAGCCAAGCGGAACCTAGACCAGAAGAGAGCCAAGGGGAACCCAGGCCAGAAGAGAGCCAAGGGGAACCCAGGCCAGAAGAGAACCAATGGGAACCCAGGCCAGAAGAGAGCCAAGCGGAACCTAGACCAGAAGAGAGCCAAGGGGAACCTAGACCAGAAGAGAGCCAAGGGGAACCCAGGCCAGAAGAGAGCCAAGGGGAACCCAGGCCAGAAGAGAGCCAAGGGGAACCCAGGCCAGAAGAGAACCAATGGGAACCCATGCCAGAAGAGAGTCAAGGGGAATCCAGACCAGAAGAGAACCAAGGGGAACCCAGACCAGAAGAGAGCCAAGAGGAACCCAGCCCAGAAGAGAGCCAAGGAGAACCCATGCCAGAAGAGAGCCAAGGGGAACCCAGACAAGAAGAGTCATCTGTTCCAACAACACGTCTATGAAAAGCAGGCAGCGCAGCAGCGGAAGCATCAAGAGGCCGTAAAGGCTTTACGCCATCTCCCAGCTAAAGAAGAGAGTCAAGGGGAACCCAGACCAGAAGAGAACCAAGGGGAACCCAGACCAGAAGAGAGCCAAGCGGAACCTAGACCAGAAGAGAGCCAAGGGGAACCCAGGCCAGAAGAGAACCAATGGGAACCCAGACCAGAAGAGAGCCAAGCGGAACCTAGACCAGAAGAGAGCCAAGGGGAACCCAAGCCCGAAGAGACCCAAGGGGAACCCAGGCCAGAAGAGAACCAAGAGGAACCCAGACCAGAAGAGAGCCACGGGGAATCCAGGCCAGAAGAGAGCCAAGAGGAACCCAGGCCAGAGGAGACTAAAGGGGAATCCAGACCAGAAGAGACCCGAGGGGAACCCAGACCAGAAGAAGGCCAAGGGGAACCCAGACCAGAAGAGAGCCAAGGGGAACCCAGGCCAGAAGAGAACCAAGAGGAACCCAGACCAGAAGAGAGCCATGGGGAATTCAGGCCAGAAGAGAGCCAAGAGGAACCCAGGCCAGAGGAGACTAAAGGGGAATCCAGACCAAAAGAGACCCGAGGGGAACCCAGACCAGAAGAAGGCCAAGGGGAACCCAGACCAGAAGAGAGCCAAGGGGAACCCAGGCCAGAGGAGAACCAAGGGGAACCCAGGCCAGAGGAGAACCAAGGGGAACCCAGACCAGAAGAGATCCAAGGGGAACCCATGCCAGAAGAGAGTCAAGGGGAATCCAGACCAGAAGAGAGCCAAGGGGAACCCAGACCAGAAGAGAGCCAAGAGGAACCCAGGCCAGAAGAGAGACAAGTGGAACCCAGACCAGAAGAGAGCCAAGGGGAACCCAGCCCAGAAGAGAGCCAAGGAGAACCCAAACCAGAAGAGACCCAAGGGGAACCCATGCCAGAAGAGAGCCAAGGGGAACCCAGACAAGAAGAGGGCCAAGATGAGCTGGGACCAGAGGAAAACCCAGAGGAACTCATGCTCTTAGAGAGCCAAGAGGCACCCAGACCAAAGCAGGCCTTAGCTGAGGAGACTGTGGATAGTTCTCCAGAAGAAACTCAGTCAGTTCAGAAGGGCACCAAAGTTACACACCTTCTGACTGCAGCAATGATCAAAAAGTTGATTGGAAAAGCCCATGAGATCCCTGACATTGAGCAGCAGACACGTCTTGTCCAAATGCTCCAAAAAGTGGAGAATGGGGTTCGGATCCCAGAGGGTAGTGACCTCACAGCCAAAGACCTCAAAGCCATTGGGAAAGCTGCTGCCAAAAGCTTGCTGCAGGAGTGTGGCTCGGTCTCTGCTCTATGTGAGAACAATTTCACTGAGGAGACAATGAAACTGAACCTGAACCTCCAACTCACATATTTCTTGGCCCATCGTCCTCAGACTAAAACAACATGCTTCTTTTCAAGAGTGTGGAAGGTCTTCAGAAGAAACAAAATCAGCTCAGGACCTCTGAGCACTTATTTGTCATCTCCCATCTACTAATCTAATACAGTAGATGCCGGATATGACATGATTTAAGATGATGAAAAGTCTCTTAAACAGCATTTAAAAATAAGGATTTCCAAAGGTCTTCACTAGGACTAGATATGCGGTGCAGTGGTCCTACACTGCACTGAATATCTGTCCGTCCACAATGTTCATCTTTACAGCAAAGAATATAAGATTTTTTGTTGTAAAGAAGTAACAGTGGTCCTACAGTGAACTGAATATCTGTCCATACAAAATGTTTGAATTTGTGTACCTTTATGTGCCTTCACAGCAAAGAATATTTGATTTTTTGATGTGATGAAAAAAAAAAGTAATAAAATTAGAATCTTCCCTAAATGAATGCTTGGAATTTAATGTTTGTGCGTAACATGAACACAACCTGTTGTTTTAAACAGTGGGTGCCCACACTTTATCCAACCCGAGATCTACTTTTACAGCAACCATTGAGCCGTGATCTACCTCAGATTTTGAGATTCGATCACATTTGGTCCAAATAATGACGCATAGAAGATTCATCAAGTAATGACCATGTTGTCTTTATTCATATATGTAGGCTAGTGTTCTGCGGGAATAAATGCCAAAATTTTAGCAATTTTTTTTAACTTATAGATGTGACTGGATATTGTCATGACAGGCCACCACAGCTGTACCCTTTGTCAACTTGACCCAGGGCAGCTGTGGCTATAAAACAAGGTCTACCATTCATGAAGTTTATTGGATTATGAATAGATTTTGAGTTATTAGAAGCCATGTATAGTAAATATTGAAGGACCATAATGAATACAAGTATTGTATGTTGTTTGATTTTAGGGTAAAACTGGGGACCGGGTCGGATTCTTTCCCGCTAACTTTGTGCAGCGCATTTTTATGTTTAGATCATGACAACTCTTTAATTATTCCACTGTGATATATTGTGCAGCCATTATTTGTGTAATGTGTTTATTTTATTTTATTTGGAGCAGACATCACGCAAACACAGCAATCATAAAAAGTAGAAAATGGAAAAAACAAATATTACCCCAGCTTTAATTGAATACTTTATCACCATTTTTGTTGCTTCTGCGTAATAAGCAAAATTGTATCAAACTCTAAGCTCTTGTCCCCATTATAGTCCACTCTCAAATCAATCTTTAACCCGTGTGCACTTCTGGTTTTCTTTGCACTCTACTGTTTTTGAAAATATACTTTCTGTCAAAATATATGTAATCTTAATTGTGGAAGTTGAAATTCAAGCCATGTGGACGGATTACATTTAACTCCAATCTAATCCCAGAATACATTAAGAAAAGTAATGCAATTTAAAGGCAATAGTTGTAGCTGCTTTTATTAGGTGAATGTTTTAGGGCATGTGCAGTATAGAAGCCATTTGCCTGTTATTGAAAAGCCATTGCATTCATCTCTGCGTCTAAGCTGCAAGGTCTGTCCAGAAAGAACTGTTCTGTTCCGTAATATATCTCTGTTTGTTTCTTATAGATGCGATACTATACATTATGAGCATTAAAGGCCCATTTACACTTGTCGGTTCACTTTAACTGGACCAAGTCTGGTTCAGTTTAGGGAAAACGACAGCCACTATGGCCCGATGCATTTGACTTTTTTTTGTTTTATAAATACATGTTGTTTCTCCCAATATGCTCCCAACAACATGCGGTCTTCAAATAATTTTTAGAGCAAGGAACTAGTGAGATGTATTTATTACATCGTTTTTAGGGGGGTTTTTGTGGTGCACATTGTGAAGTGAATGATAATGAGAAATTCGATGGTAATGCTGAAAACTGTGCTAATTTTAGTCTGATAACAGTCTGCATTGACCACCCCTGGCCTACAATACATATCCAAATTAAATCAATTTTTATTTTTTTCCATGAATCAAGTCCAGCCCTCCACACCTTTTATGAGAAAATACAGTATATACAGTAGTGCTTAAATGAACTAGTGGCAAAGAAGATGTTGAACCTTGCGTGTTGTTGTTGGCCCAGAAATTACATAGATATTAGTCATGAACTAAAATAAACTAGTCTGATTTATGGCCGTTATCAAAGTCACCAAAGATATGTTTTTCAACTGCCCTCCACCATAATGGTTAACTATAGGCTCTTGGATATATTAAAGCTGCACTAACTGACTTTATTTTCGTATTCATTACGAAAATGCTCTCCATGTCCATGTAGTGCATTGGGATATACGTCCTTTTGAAGAATAATTAGCGCAGATTTGTGCTGGCGTGACATTATATTTTAGATCGAGTTTTGATGAAACAAGGAAGAGAATGTGTTTCGGGTCGCAGATTGTGACCAATCACAGCGGACCAATAGCCCCCACTTTCGTGAGAAATCTACAGGTCCGTTAGCACAGACAGCTGAGTTAGTACAACAAGCCGAGGAGCTAACCTGAAGCTTCGTGTCTTCATCACCGGTTACTGCTTACTTAGCGAAACAGCCATCCAAAAGAAAGTCCCGTTCCTCCGCGCTTCCCGGTTCTATCGTTTTATGGTCACGCCATCCACGTGCAAATCCATATTCATGTATTATCCATATTGGGAGACACTAGCTCCGTCCCAACAGTGAGTGTGTGTGGGGGGCGATAGCTTCGTGGGTGCGGGGAGGGGAGCAGAAAGAGAGAGGCCAGCGGGTCCGCGGCTTCAAAATCCCAAAGTCAGTTAGTGCAGCTTTAATATTGTGAAGTAGACGGCATTACAATAATCAATGATACAATAACAAAAACGAAAAAATCTTGATAGAAATAATCTCCAAATTCCTTTAGATGAGTTCTAGAATGTTAACCACATTCTAGAACTCATTGGGATTCTACAAACCCAAGAGTGTTACTAGGTTACCATGGTTGCTATGGAAACTATAATGTCATCACAGAATGTATCAAAATTTCTTGTGTGTTAAAGTCCTTGAGTCCAGATAAGTTAATTGTTCTTCAGAGAGCAGAAATTTTGCAAAAGTACAGTATTATTGCCACGATATACTCAGCTACTTATTACTAATCCAAGTAAACATGGAAAATCCAAAGCCCATGGAAATCCACAAGACTGACCTAGAGATTCTGCATGAACTGGCAGAACTCCATGGGACATTTGTGCTTTTTAATGAAATGGGAGAAGATGGTCCAGCACATAAGCCTACTTTCCACATCGAAGTGCGAGTGGGAGACTTGGTCGGCTTCGGCTCCGGCCCCACCAAGAAAAAGGCTCGATTACATGCAGCGAAGGACATTGTGAAGGCATTGAGCCAGGTCCCACCGCCCGAGGGAAAAACTCCATATTGGTGTAAACCTCACATTGAACCTATGGACCCTGTAGAGCGCAAGTACTTTTTTCATAACAAAAATCCCATTAGCGCACTCACAGAAGTACTGATGATAAAGAAACTACCTGCGGCCGAGTTTAAGGTTGTCAGTGTGCAATATGACCACGGCACGGACTATAAGCCCATGTACTGTATGGAGGTCAGAGCCGGTCAATTGTCCTGTCAGGTCTCGGCCATCAATAAGAAAGAAGCCAAGGTAATGGCAGCAGAGAGAATGCTGGAGATGATGGGTTTTAAAGAGCAATTACAAATGCAAAACCCACACATGCAGCCGTATCAGAGTCAGCTGTTCCAACAACACGTCTATGAAGAGCAGGCAGCGCAGCAGCGGAAGCATCAAGAGGCCGTAAAGGCTTTACGCCATCTCCCAGCTAAAGAAGAGAGTCAAGGGAAACCCAGACCAGAAGAGAACCAAGGGGAACCCAGACCAGAAGAGAGCCAAGAGGAACCCGGACCAGAAGAGAGCCATGGGGAATCCAGGCCAGAAGAGAGCCAAGAGGAACCCAGGCCAGAGGAGACTAAAGGGGAATCCAGACCAAAAGAGACCCGAGGGGAACCCAGACCAGAAGAAGGCCAAGGGGAACCCAGACCAGAAGAGAGCCAAGGGGAACCCAGACCAGAAGAGAACCAAGAGGAACCCAGACCAGAAGAGAGCCATGGGGAATTCAGGCCAGAAGAGAGCCAAGAGGAACCCAGGCCAGAGGAGACTAAAGGGGAATCCAGACCAGAAGAAGGCCAAGGGGAACCCAGACCAGAAGAGAGCCAAGGGGAACCCAGGCCAGAACAGAACCAAGGGGAACCCAGACCAGAAGAGATCCAAGGGGAATCCAGACCAGAAGAGAACCAAGGGGAACCCAGCCCAGAAGAGAGCCAAGGAGAACCCAAACCAGAAGAGACCCAAGGGGAACCCATGCCAGAAGAGAGCCAAGGGGAACCCAGACAAGAAGAGGGCCAAGATGAGCTGGGACCAGAGGAAAACCCAGAGGAACTCATGCTCTTAGAGAGCCAAGAGGCACCCAGACCAAAGCAGGCCTTAGCTGAGGAGACTGTGGATAGTTCTCCAGAAGAAACTCAGTCAGTTCAGAAGGGCACCAAAGCTACACACCTTCTGACTGCAGCAATGATCAAAAAGTTGATTGGAAAAGCCCATGAGATCCCTGACATTGAGCAGCAGACACGTCTTGTCCAAATGCTCCAAAAAGTGGAGAATGGGGTTCGGATCCCAGAGGGTAGTAACCTCACAGCCAAAGACCTCAAAGCCATTGGGAAAGCTGCTGCCAAAAGCTTGCTGCAGGAGTGTGGCTCGGTCTCTGCTCTATGTGAGAACAATTTCACTGAGGAGACAATGAAACTGAACCTGAACCTCCAACTCACATATTTCTTGGCCCATCGTCCTCAGACTAAAACAACATGCTTCTTTTCAAGAGTGTGGAAGGTCTTCAGAAGAAACAAAATCAGCTCAGGACCTCTGAGCACTTATTTGTCATCTCCCATCTACTAATCTAATACAGTAGATGCCGGATATGACATGATTTAAGATGATGAAAAGTCTCTTAAACAGCATTTAAAAATAAGGATTTCCAAAGGTCTTCACTAGGACTAGATATGCGGTGCAGTGGTCCTACACTGCACTGAATATCTGTCCGTCCACAATGTTCATCTTTACAGCAAAGAATATAAGATTTTTTGTTGTAAAGAAGTAACAGTGGTCCTACAGTGAACTGAATATCTGTCCATACAAAATGTTTGAATTTGTGTACCTTTATGTGCCTTCACAGCAAAGAATATTTGATTTTTTGATGTGAAGAAAAAAAAAAGTAATAAAATTAGAATCTTCCCTAAATGAATGCTTGGAATTTAATGTCTGTGCGTAACATGAACACAACCTGTTGTTTTTAACAGTGGGTGCCCACACTTTATCCAACCCGAGATCTACTTTTACAGCAACCATTGAGCCGTGATCTACCTCAGATTTTAAGATTCGATCACATTTGGTCCAAATAATGACGCATAGAAGATTCATCAAGTAATGACCATGTTGTCTTTATTCACATATGTAGGCTAGTGTTCTGCGGGAATAAATGCCAAAATTTTAGCAATTTTTTTTAACTTATAGATGTGACTGGATATTGTCATGACAGGCCACCACAGCTGTACCCTTTGTCAACTTGACCCAGGGCAGCTGTGGCTATAAAACAAGGTCTACCATTAATGAAGTTTATTGGATTATGAATAGATTTTGAGTTATTAGAAGCCATATATAGTAAATATTGAAGGACCATAATGAATACAAGTATTGTATGTTGTTTGATTTTAGGGTAAAACTGGGGACCGGGTCGGATTCTTTCCCGCTAACTTTGTGCCGCTACTTTGTGCACGTTGTGCAGCGCGTTGTGCAGCGCATTTTTATGTTTAGATCATGACAACTCTTTAATTATTCCACTGTGATATATTGTGCAGCCATTATTTGTGTAATGTGTTTATTTTATTTTATTTGGAGCAGACATCACGCAAACACAGCAATCATAAAAAGTAGAAAATGGAAAAAACAAATATTACCCCAGCTTTATTTGAATACTTTATCACCATTTTTGTTGCTTCTGCGTAATAAGCAAAATTGTATCAAACTCTAAGCTCTTGTCCCCATTATAGTCCACTCTCAAATCAATCTTTAACCTGTGTGCACTTCTGGTTTTCTTTGCACTCTACTGTTTTTGAAAATATACTTTCTGTCAAAATATATGTAATCTTAATTGTGGAAGTTGAAATTCAAGCCATGTGGACGGATTACATTTGACTCCAATCTAATCCCAGAATACATTAAGAAAAGTAATGAAATTTAAAGGCAATAGTTGTAGCTGCTTTTATTAGGTGAATGTTTTAGGGCATGTGCAGTATAGAAGCCATTTGCCTGTTATTGAAAAACCATTGCATTCATCTCTGCGTCTAAGCTGCAAGGTCTGTCCAGAAAGAACTGTTCTGTTCCGTAATATATCTCTGTTTGTTTCTTATAGATGCGATACTATACATTATGAGCATTAAAGGCCCATTTACACTTGTCGGTTCACTTTAACTGGACCAAGTCTGGTTCAGTTTAGGGAAAACGACAGCCACTATGGCCCGATGCATTTGACTTTTTTTGTTTTATAAATGAGTGCGTTCACAGTAAAGTGACAATTGAAGTATCTGGACTTTAAAAGGTTATAACTTCAAAACAAAAATTACTTTCATAGATTGGAAAAAAAGATTTCAAACACAGACAGATTGAAGAGATAGTGTGGAAAAAATCAAAAGGAAAGATTGACATAAAAATGTTTAGCAACATTTTAAACGACTAAATGAGCCTCTGATTGGACCATTCTACTGTGACGCCAGTTACATAGAAAATAAAATGTCCTCAGTCTGAAAAAGCAGAAGATGAAATCCCACAGATTTACATGGTTAACACAACATAAGGGAATCACTTGATATAAAAAGGAATCGAAAAAAAAAAAAAAAAAATTAATTAATTAAATGACCCCTGAAAAATGTATAACGGAAGTGATGAGGACGGTCCTCTTTTCTCTAAAAATTAAACTTGAGGAAAAAAAAAATCTGGTCTGTTTTCACATTTAATTACTTGACAATATGAAAGTATCACTTTGCATCTACTTTGTGTAAAAAAATAGAATCTCTGAATGAAATTTGGACATCTGAAAATACCTATCAAACTTCCACAAAGCTCATTCCGTCAAATCATCACGTCCGTTACATAAAATAAACAGGGCTGCTACAGGAAACTTGTCTAATGTATAAAACAGTTATGTTCTAGCAACTTCTAATGAACAGAGGAGGTGCTTGGAAACATGAAAAACATAAAATATCTTCTGATTATTAAAATTAAATTTTTGGCCTTTTGTCACACTTTTGTGCCCTTTAGTGTGAACAAGCCCAAATACATGTTGTTTCTCCCAATATGCTCCCAACAACATGCGGTCTTCAAATAATTTTTAGAGCAAGGAACTAGTGAGATGTATTTATTACATCGTTTTTAGGGGGGTTTTTGTGGTACACATTGTGAAGTGAATGATAATGAGAAATTCGATGGTAATGCTGAAAACTGTGCTAATTTTAGTCTGATAACAGTCTGCATTGACCACCCCTGGCCTACAATACATATTCAAATTAAATCAATTTTTATTTTTTTCCATGAATCAAGTCCAGCCCTCTACACCTTTTATGAGAAAATACAGTATATACAGTAGTGCTTAAATGAACTAGTGACAAAGAAGATGTTGAACCTTGCGTGTTGTTGTTGGCCCAGAAATTACATAGATATTAGTCATGAACTAAAATAAACTAGTCTGATTTATGGCCGTTATCAAAGTCACCAAAGATATGTTTTTCAACTGCCCTCCACCATAATGGTTAACTATAGGCTCTTGGATATATTAATATTGTGAAGTAGACGGCATTACAATAATCAATGATACAATAACAAAAACAAAAAAATCTTGATAGAAATAATCTCCAAATTCCTTTAGATGAGTTCTAGAATGTTAACCACATTCTAGAACTCATTGGGATTCTACAAACCCAAGAGTGTTACTAGGTTACCATGGTTGCTATGGAAACTCTAATGTCATCACAGAATGTATCAAAATTTCTTGTGTGTTAAAGTCCTTGAGTCCAGATAAGTTAATTGTTCTTCAGAGAGCAGAAATTTTGCAAAAGTACAGTATTATTGCCACGATATACTCAGCTACTTATTACTAATCCAAGTAAACATGGAAAATCCAAAGCCCATGGAAATCCACAAGACTGACCTAGAGATTCTGCATGAACTGGCAGAACTCCATGGGACATTTGTGCTTTTTAATGAAATGGGGAAGATGGTCCAGCACATAAGCCTACTTTCCACATCGAAGTGCGAGTGGGAGACTTGGTCGGCTTCGGCTCCGGCCCCACCAAGAAAAAGGCTCGATTACATGCAGCGAAGGACATTGTGAAGGCATTGAGCCAGGTCCCACCGCCCGAGGGAAAAACTCCATATTGGTGTAAACCTCACATTGAACCTATGGACCCTGTAGAGCGCAAGTACTTTTTTCATAACAAAAATCCCATTAGCGCACTCACAGAAGTACTGATGATAAAGAAACTACCTGCGGCCGAGTTTAAGGTTGTCAGTGTGCAATATGACCACGGCACGGACTATAAGCCCATGTACTGTATGGAGGTCAGAGCCGGTCAATTGTCCTGTCAGGTCTCGGCCATCAATAAGAAAGAAGCCAAGGTAATGGCAGCAGAGAGAATGCTGGAGATGATGGGTTTTAAAGAGCAATTACAAATGCAAAACCCACACATGCAGCCGTATCAGAGTCAGCTGTTCCAACAACACGTCTATGAAGAGCAGGCAGCGCAGCAGCGGAAGCATCAAGAGGCCGTAAAGGCTTTACGCCATCTCCCAGCTAAAGAAGAGAGTCAAGGGGAACCCAGACCAGAAGAGAACCAAGGGGAACCCAGACCAGAAGAGAGCCAAGCGGAACCTAGACCAGAAGAGAGCCAAGGGGAACCCAAGCCAGAAGAGACCCAAGGGGAACCCAGGCCAGAAGAGAACCAATGGGAACCCAGACCAGAAGAGAGCCAAGCAGAACCTAGACCAGAAGAGAGCCAAGGGGAACCCAAGCCCGAAGAGACCCAAGGGGAACCCAGGCCAGAAGAGAACCAAGAGGAACCCAGGCCAGAGGAGACTAAAGGGTAATCCAGACCAAAAGAGACCCGAGGGGAACCCAGACCAGAAGAAGGCCAAGGGGAACCCAGACCAGAAGAGACCCAAGGGGAACCCAGGCCAGAAGAGAACCAAGAGGAACCCAGACCAGAAGAGAGCCATGGGGAATACAGGCCAGAAGAGAGCCAAGGGGAACCCAGGCCAGAGGAGACTAAAGGGGAATCCAGACCAGAAGAAGGCCAAGGGGAACCCAGACCAGAAGAGAGCCAAGGGGAACCCAGGCCAGAACAGAACCAAGGGGAACCCAGACCAGAAGAGATCCAAGGGGAATCCAGACCAGAAGAGAACCAAGGGGAACCCAGCCCAGAAGAGAGCCAAGGAGAACCCAAACCAGAAGAGACCCAAGGGGAACCCATGCCAGAAGAGAGCCAAGGGGAACCCAGACAAGAAGAGGGCCAAGATGAGCTGGGACCAGAGGAAAACCCAGAGGAACTCATGCTCTTAGAGAGCCAAGAGGCACCCAGACCAAAGCAGGCCTTAGCTGAGGAGACTGTGGATAGTTCTCCAGAAGAAACTCAGTCAGTTCAGAAGGGCACCAAAGCTACACACCTTCTGACTGCAGCAATGATCAAAAAGTTGATTGGAAAAGCCCATGAGATCCCTGACATTGAGCAGCAGACACGTCTTGTCCAAATGCTCCAAAAAGTGGAGAATGGGGTTCGGATCCCAGAGGGTAGTAACCTCACAGCCAAAGACCTCAAAGCCATTGGGAAAGCTGCTGCCAAAAGCTTGCTGCAGGAGTGTGGCTCGGTCTCTGCTCTATGTGAGAACAATTTCACTGAGGAGACAATGAAACTGAACCTGAACCTCCAACTCACATATTTCTTGGCCCATCGTCCTCAGACTAAAACAACATGCTTCTTTTCAAGAGTGTGGAAGGTCTTCAGAAGAAACAAAATCAGCTCAGGACCTCTGAGCACTTATTTGTCATCTCCCATCTACTAATCTAATACAGTAGATGCCGGATATGACATGATTTAAGATGATGAAAAGTCTCTTAAACAGCATTTAAAAATAAGGATTTCCAAAGGTTTTCACTAGGACTAGATATGCGGTGCAGTGGTCCTACACTGCACTGAATATCTGTCCGTCCACAATGTTCATCTTTACAGCAAAGAATATAAGATTTTTTGTTGTAAAGAAGTAACAGTGGTCCTACAGTGAACTGAATATCTGTCCATACAAAATGTTTGAATTTGTGTACCTTTATGTGCCTTCACAGCAAAGAATATTTGATTTTTTGATGTGAAGAAAAAAAAAAGTAATAAAATTAGAATCTTCCCTAAATGAATGCTTGGAATTTAATGTTTGTGCGTAACATGAACACAACCTGTTGTTTTAAACAGTGGGTGCCCACACTTTATCCAACCCGAGATCTACTTTTACAGCAACCATTGAGCCGTGATCTACCTCAGATTTTGAGATTCGATCACATTTGGTCCAAATAATGACGCATAGAAGATTCATCAAGTAATGACCATGTTGTCTTTATTCATATATGTAGGCTAGTGTTCTGCGGGAATAAATGCCAAAATTTTAGCAATTTTTTTTAACTTATAGATGTGACTGGATATTGTCATGACAGGCCACCACAGCTGTACCCTTTGTCAACTTGACCCAGGGCAGCTGTGGCTATAAAACAAGGTCTACCATTCATGAAGTTTATTGGATTATGAATAGATTTTGAGTTATTAGAAGCCATATATAGTAAATATTGAAGGACCATAATGAATACAAGTATTGTATGTTGTTTGATTTTAGGGTAAAACTGGGGACCGGGTCGGATTCTTTCCCGCTAACTTTGTGCAGCGCGTTGTGCAGCGCATTTTTATGTTTAGATCATGACAACTCTTTAATTATTCCACTGTGATATATTGCGCAGCCATTATTTGTGTAATGTGTTTATTTTATTTTATTTGGAGCAGACATCACGCAAACACAGCAATCATAAAAAGTAGAAAATGGAAAAAACAAATATTACCCCAGCTTTAATTGAATACTTTATCACCATTTTTGTTGCTTCTGCGTAATGAGCAAAATTGTATCAAACTCTAAGCTCTTGTCCCCATTATAGTCCACTCTCAAATCAATCTTTAACCCGTGTGCACTTCTGGTTTTTTTTGCACTCTACTGTTTTTGAAAATATACTTTCTGTCAAAATATATGTAATCTTAATTGTGGAAGTTGAAATTCAAGCCATGTGGACGGATTACATTTAACTCCAATCTAATCCCAGAATACATTAAGAAAAGTAATGCAATTTTAAGGCAATAGTTGTAGCTGCTTTTATTAGGTGAATGTTTTAGGGCATGTGCAGTATAGAAGCCATTTGCCTGTTATTGAAAAGCCATTGCATTCATCTCTGCGTCTAAGCTGCAAGGTCTGTCCAGAAAGAACTGTTCTGTTCCGTAATATATCTCTGTTTGTTTCTTATAGATGCGATACTATACAATATGAGCATTAAAGGCCCATTTACACTTGTCGGTTCACTTTAACTGGACCAAGTCTGGTTCAGTGTAGGGAAAACGACAGCCACTATGGCCCGATGCAATTGACTTTTTTTGTTTTATAAATACATGTTGTTTCTCCCAATATGCTCCCAACAACATGCGGTCTTCAAATAATTTTTAGAGCAAGGAACTAGTGAGATGTATTTATTACATCGTTTTTAGGGGGGTTTTTGTGGTGCACATTGTGAAGTGAATGATAATGAGAAATTCGATGGTAATGCTGAAAACTGTGCTAATTTTAGTCTGATAACAGTCTGCATTGACCACCCCTGGCCTACAATACATATTCAAATTAAATCAATTTTTATGTTTTTCCATGAATCAAGTCCAGCCCTCCACACCTTTTATGAGAAAATACAGTATATACAGTAGTGCTTAAATGAACTAGTGACAAAGAAGATGTTGAACCTTGCGTGTTGTTGTTGGCCCAGAAATTACATAGATATTAGTCATGAACTAAAATAAACTAGTCTGATTTATGGCCGTTATCAAAGTCACCAAAGATATGTTTTTCAACTGCCCTCCACCATAATGGTTAACTATAGGCTCTTGGATATATTAATATTGTGAAGTAGACGGCATTACAATAATCAATGATACAATAACAAAAACGAAAAAATCTTGATAGAAATAATCTCCAAATTCCTTTAGATGAGTTCTAGAATGTTAACCACATTCTAGAACTCATTGGGATTCTACAAACCCAAGAGTGTTACTAGGTTACCATGGTTGCTATGGAAACTATAATGTCATCACAGAATGTATCAAAATTTCTTGTGTGTTAAAGTCCTTGAGTCCAGATAAGTTAATTGTTCTTCAGAGAGCAGAAATTTTGCAAAAGTACAGTATTATTGCCACGATATACTCAGCTACTTATTACTAATCCAAGTAAACATGGAAAATCCAAAGCCCATGGAAATCCACAAGACTGACCTAGAGATTCTGCATGAACTGGCAGAACTCCATGGGACATTTGTGCTTTTTAATGAAATGGGAGAAGATGGTCCAGCACATAAGCCTACTTTCCACATCGAAGTGCGAGTGGGAGACTTGGTCGGCTTCGGCTCCGGCCCCACCAAGAAAAAGGCTCGATTACATGCAGCAAAGGACATTGTGAAGGCATTGAGCCAGGTCCCACCGCCCGAGGGAAAAACTCCATATTGGTGTAAACCTCACATTGAACCTATGGACCCTGTAGAGCGCAATACTTTTTTCATAACAAAAATCCCATTAGCGCACTCACAGAAGTACTGATGATAAAGAAACTACCTGCGGCCGAGTTTAAGGTTGTCAGTGTGCAATATGACCACGGCACGGACTATAAGCCCATGTACTGTATGGAGGTCAGAGCCGGTCAATTGTCCTGTCAGGTCTCGGCCATCAATAAGAAAGAAGCCAAGGTAATGGCAGCAGAGAGAATGCTGGAGATGATGGGTTTTAAAGAGCAATTACAAATGCAAAACCCACACATGCAGCCGTATCAGAGTCAGCTGTTCCAACAACACGTCTATGAAGAGCAGGCAGCGCAGCAGCGGAAGCATCAAGAGGGCGTAAAGGCTTTACGCCATCTCCCAGCTAAAGAAGAGAGTCAAGGGGAACCCAGACCAGAAGAGAACCAAGGGGAACCCAGACCAGAAGAGAGCCAAGCGGAACCTAGACCAGAAGAGAGCCAAGGGGAACCCAAGCCAGAAGAGACCCAAGGGGAACCCAGGCCAGAAGAGAACCAATGGGAACCCAGACCAGAAGAGAGCCAAGCGGAACCTAGACCAGAAGAGAGCCAAGGGGAACCCAAGCCCGAAGAGACCCAAGGGGATCCCAGGCCAGAAGAGAACCAAGAGGAACCCGGACCAGAAGAGAGCCAAGAGGAACCCAGGCCAGAGGAGACTAAAGGGGAATCCAGACCAGAAGAAGGCCAAGGGGAACCCAGACCAGAAGAGAGCCAAGGGGAACCCAGGCCAGAACAGAACCAAGGGGAACCCAGACCAGAAGAGACCCAAGGGGAACCCAGACCAGAAGAGACCCAAGGGGAACCCAGACCAGAAGAGAGCCAAGAGGAACCCAGGCCAGAAGAGAGCCAAGTGGAACCCAGACCAGAAGAGAGCCAAGGGGAACCCAGCCCAGAAGAGAGCCAAGGAGAACCCAGACAAGAAGAGGGCCAAGATGAGCTGGGACCAGAGGAAAACCCAGAGGAACTCATGCTCTTAGAGAGCCAAGAGGCACCCAGACCAAAGCAGGCCTTAGCTGAGGAGACTGTGGATAGTTCTCCAGAAGAAACTCAGTCAGTTCAGAAGGGCACCAAAGCTACACACCTTCTGACTGCAGCAATGATCAAAAAGTTGATTGGAAAAGCCCATGAGATCCCTGACATTGAGCAGCAGACACGTCTTGTCCAAATGCTCCAAAAAGTGGAGAATGGGGTTCGGATCCCAGAGGGTAGTAACCTCACAGCCAAAGACCTCAAAGCCATTGGGAAAGCTGCTGCCAAAAGCTTGCTGCAGGAGTGTGGCTCGGTCTCTGCTCTATGTGAGAACAATTTCACTGAGGAGACAATGAAACTGAACCTGAACCTCCAACTCACATATTTCTTGGCCCATCGTCCTCAGACTAAAACAACATGCTTCTTTTCAAGAGTGTGGAAGGTCTTCAGATGAAACAAAATCAGCTCAGGACCTCTGAGCACTTATTTGTCATCTCCCATCTACTAATCTAATACAGTAGATGCCGGATATGACATGATTTAAGATGATGAAAAGTCTCTTAAACAGCATTTAAAAATAAGGATTTCCAAAGGTCTTCACTAGGACTAGATGTGCTGTGCAGTGGTCCTACACTGCACTGAATATCTGTCCGTCCACAATGTTCATCTTTACAGCAAAGAATATAAGATTTTTTGTTGTAAAGAAGTAACAGTGGTCCTACAGTGAACTGAATATCTGTCCATACAAAATGTTTGAATTTGTGTACCTTTATGTGCCTTCACAGCAAAGAATATTTGATTTTTTGATGTGAAGAAAAAAAAAAGTAATACAATTAGAATCTTCCCTAAATGAATGCTTGGAATTTAATGTTTGTGCGTAACATGAACACAACCTGTTGTTTTAAACAGTGGGTGCCCACACTTTATCCAACCCGAGATCTACTTTTACAGCAACCATTGAGCCGTGATCTACCTCAGATTTTGAGATTCGATCACATTTGGTCCAAATAATGACGCATAGAAGATTCATCAAGTAATGACCATGTTGTCTTTATTCACATATGTAGGCTAGTGTTCTGCGGGAATAAATGCCAAAATTTTTGCAATTTTTTTTTACTTATAGATGTGACTGGATATTGTCATGACAGGCCACCACAGCTGTACCCTTTGGCAACTTGACCCAGGGTGTGGCTATAAAACAAGGTCTACTATTCATGAAGTTTATTGGATTATGAATAGATTTTGAGTTATTAGAAGCCATATATAGTAAATATTGAAGGACCATAATGAATACAAGTATTGTATGTTGTTTGATTTTAGGGTAAAACTGGGGACCGGGTCGGATTCTTTCCCGCTAACTTTGTGCAGCGCGTTATGCAGCGCATTTTTATGTTTAGATCATGACAACTCTTTAATTATTCCACTGTGATATATTGTGCAGCCATTATTTGTGTAATGTGTTTATTTTATTTTATTTGGAGCAGACATCACGCAAACACAGCAATCATAAAAAGTAGAAAATGGAAAAAACAAATATTACCCCAGCTTTAATTGAATACTTTATCACCATTTTTGTTGCTTCTGCGTAATAAGCAAAATTGTATCAAACTCTAAGCTCTTGTCCCCATTATAGTCCACTCTCAAATCAATCTTTAACCTGTGTGCACTTCTGGTTTTCTTTGCACTCTACTGTTTTTGAAAATATACTTTCTGTCAAAATATATGTAATCTTAATTGTGGAAGTTGAAATTCAAGCCATGTGGACGGATTACATTTAACTCCAATCTAATCCCAGAATACATTAAGAAAAGTAATGCAATTTAAAGGCAATAGTTGTAGCTGCTTTTATTAGGTGAATGTTTTAGGGCATGTGCAGTATAGAAGCCATTTGCCTGTTATTGAAAAACCATTGCATTCATCTCTGCGTCTAAGCTGCAAGGTCTGTCCAGAAAGAACTGTTCTGTTCCGTAATATATCTCTGTTTGTTTCTTATAGATGCGATACTATACAATATGAGCATTAAAGGCCCATTTACACTTGTCGGTTCACTTTAACTGGACCAAGTCTGGTTCAGTTTAGAGAAAACGACAGCCACTATGGCCCGATGCATTTGACTTTTTTTGTTTTATAAATACATGTTGTTTCTCCCAATATGCTCCCAACAACATGCGGTCTTCAAATAATTTTTAGAGCAAGGAACTAGTGAGATGAATTTATTACATCGTTTTTAGGGGGGTTTTTGTGGTGCACATTGTGAAGTGAATGATACTGAGAAATTCGATGGTAATGCTGAAAACTGTGCTAATTTTAGTCTGATAACAGTCTGCATTGACCAACCCTGGCCTACAATACATATTCAAATTAAATCAATTTTTATTTTTTTCCATGAATCAAGTCCAGCCCTCCACACCTTTTATGAGAAAATACAGTATATACAGTAGTGCTTAAATGAACTAGTGACAAAGAAGATGTTGAACCTTGCGTGTTGTTGTTGGCCCAGAAATTACATAGATATTAGTCATGAACTAAAATAAACTAGTCTGATTTATGGCCGTTATCAAAGTCACCAAAGATATGTTTTTCAACTGCCCTCCACCATAATGGTTAACTATAGGCTCTTGGATATATTAATATTGTGAAGTAGACGGCATTACAATAATCAATGATACAATAACAAAAACGAAAAAATCTTGATAGAAATAATCTCCAAATTCCTTTAGATGAGTTCTAGAATGTTAACCACATTCTAGAACTCATTGGGATTCTACAAACCCAAGAGTGTTACTAGGTTACCATGGTTGCTATGGAAACTATAATGTCATCACAGAATGTATCAAAATTTCTTGTGTGTTAAAGTCCTTGAGTCCAGATAAGTTAATTGTTCTTCAGAGAGCAGAAATTTTGCAAAAGTACAGTATTATTGCCACGATATACTCAGCTACTTATTACTAATCCAAGTAAACATGGAAAATCCAAAGCCCATGGAAATCCACAAGACTGACCTAGAGATTCTGCATGAACTGGCAGAACTCCATGGGACATTTGTGCTTTTTAATGAAATGGGAGAAGATGGTCCAGCACATAAGCCTACTTTCCACATCGAAGTGCGAGTGGGAGACTTGGTCGGCTTCGGCTCCGGCCCCACCAAGAAAAAGGCTCGATTACATGCAGCAAAGGACATTGTGAAGGCATTGAGCCAGGTCCCACCGCCCGAGGGAAAAACTCCATATTGGTGTAAACCTCACATTGAACCTATGGACCCTGTAGAGCGCAAGTACTTTTTTCATAACAAAAATCCCATTAGCGCACTCACAGAAGTACTGATGATAAAGAAACTACCTGCGGCCGAGTTTAAGGTTGTCAGTGTGCAATATGACCACGGCACGGACTATAAGCCCATGTACTGTATGGAGGTCAGAGCCGGTCAATTGTCCTGTCAGGTCTCGGCCATCAATAAGAAAGAAGCCAAGGTAATGGCAGCAGAGAGAATGCTGGAGATGATGGGTTTTAAAGAGCAATTACAAATGCAAAACCCACACATGCAGCCGTATCAGAGTCAGCTGTTCCAACAACACGTCTATGAAGAGCAGGCAGCGCAGCAGCGGAAGCATCAAGAGGGCGTAAAGGCTTTACGCCATCTCCCAGCTAAAGAAGAGAGTCAAGGGGAACTCAGACCAGAAGAGAACCAAGGGGAACCCAGACCAGAAGAGAGCCAAGCGGAACCTAGACCAGAAGAGAGCCAAGGGGAACCCAAGCCAGAAGAGACCCAAGGGGAACCCAGGCCAGAAGAGAACCAATGGGAACCCAGACCAGAAGAGAGCCAAGCGGAACCTAGACCAGAAGAGAGCCAAGGGGAACCCAAGCCCGAAGAGACCCAAGGGGATCCCAGGCCAGAAGAGAACCAAGAGGAACCCGGACCAGAAGAGAGCCAAGAGGAACCCAGGCCAGAGGAGACTAAAGGGGAATCCAGACCAGAAGAAGGCCAAGGGGAACCCAGACCAGAAGAGAGCCAAGGGGAACCCAGGCCAGAACAGAACCAAGGGGAACCCAGACCAGAAGAGACCCAAGGGGAACCCAGACCAGAAGAGACCCAAGGGGAACCCAGACCAGAAGAGAGCCAAGAGGAACCCAGGCCAGAAGAGAGCCAAGTGGAACCCAGACCAGAAGAGAGCCAAGGGGAACCCAGCCCAGAAGAGAGCCAAGGAGAACCCAGACAAGAAGAGGGCCAAGATGAGCTGGGACCAGAGGAAAACCCAGAGGAACTCATGCTCTTAGAGAGCCAAGAGGCACCCAGACCAAAGCAGGCCTTAGCTGAGGAGACTGTGGATAGTTCTCCAGAAGAAACTCAGTCAGTTCAGAAGGGCACCAAAGCTACACACCTTCTGACTGCAGCAATGATCAAAAAGTTGATTGGAAAAGCCCATGAGATCCCTGACATTGAGCAGCAGACACGTCTTGTCCAAATGCTCCAAAAAGTGGAGAATGGGGTTCGGATCCCAGAGGGTAGTAACCTCACAGCCAAAGACCTCAAAGCCATTGGGAAAGCTGCTGCCAAAAGCTTGCTGCAGGAGTGTGGCTCGGTCTCTGCTCTATGTGAGAACAATTTCACTGAGGAGACAATGAAACTGAACCTGAACCTCCAACTCACATATTTCTTGGCCCATCGTCCTCAGACTAAAACAACATGCTTCTTTTCAAGAGTGTGGAAGGTCTTCAGAAGAAACAAAATCAGCTCAGGACCTCTGAGCACTTATTTGTCATCTCCCATCTACTAATCTAATACAGTAGATGCCGGATATGACATGATTTAAGATGATGAAAAGTCTCAGCATTTAAAAATAAGGATTTCCAAAGGTCTTCACTAGGACTAGATGTGCTGTGCAGTGGTCCTACACTGCACTGAATATCTGTCCGTCCACAATGTTCATCTTTACAGCAAAGAATATAAGATTTTTTGTTGTAAAGAAGTAACAGTGGTCCTACAGTGAACTGAATATCTGTCCATACAAAATGTTTGAATTTGTGTACCTTTATGTGCCTTCACAGCAAAGAATATTTGATTTTTTGATGTGAAGAAAAAAAAAAGTAATACAATTAGAATCTTCCCTAAATGAATGCTTGGAATTTAATGTTTGTGCGTAACATGAACACAACCTGTTGTTTTAAACAGTGGGTTGCCCACATTTATCCACCCGAGATCTACTTTTAAAATTGAGGTAGATCACGGCTCAATGGTTGCTGTAAAAGTAGACGGGTTGGATAAAGTGTGGGCACCCACTGTTTAAAACAACAGGTTTGTGTTCATGTTACGCACAAACATTAAATTCCAAGCATTCATTTAGGGAAGATTCTAATTTTATTACTTTTTTTTTTTCTTCACATCAAAAAATCAAATATTCTTTGCTGTGAAGGCACATGAAAGGTACACAAATTCAAACATTTTGTATGGACAGATATTCAGTTCACTGTAGGACCACTGTTACTTCTTTACAACAAAAAATCTTATATTCTTTGCTGTAAAGATGAACATTGTGGACGGACAGATATTCAGTGCAGTGTAGGACCACTGCACCGCATATCTAGTCCTAGTGAAAACCTTTGGAAATCCTTATTTTTAAATGCTGTTTAAGAGACTTTTCATCATCTTAAATCATGTCATATCCGGCATCTACTGTATTAGATTAGTAGATGGGAGATGACAAATAAGTGCTCAGAGGTCCTGAGCTGATTTTGTTTCTTCTGAAGACCTTCCACACTCTTGAAAAGAAGCATGTTGTTTTAGTCTGAGGACGATGGGCCAAGAAATATGTGAGTTGGAGGTTCAGGTTCAGTTTCATTGTCTCCTCAGTGAAATTGTTCTCACATAGAGCAAAGACCGAGCCACACTCCTGCAGCAAGCTTTTGGCAGCAGCTTTCCCAATGGCTTTGAGGTCTTTGGCTGTGAGGTTACTACCCTCTGGGATCCGAACCCCATTCTCCACTTTTTGGAGCATTTGGACAAGACGTGTCTGCTGCTCAATGTCAGGGATCTCATGGGCTTTTCCAATCAACTTTTTGATCATTGCTGCAGTCAGAAGGTGTGTAGCTTTGGTGCCCTTCTGAACTGACTGAGTTTCTTCTGGAGAACTATCCACTGTCTCCTCAGCTAAGGCCTGCTTTGGTTTGGGTGCCTCTTGGCTCTCTAAGAGCATGAGTTCCTCTGGGTTTTCCTCTGGTCCGAGCTCATCTTGGCCCTCTTTTTGTCTGGGTTCCCCTTGGCTCTCTTCTGGCATGGGTTTCCCCTTGGGTCTCTTCTGGTTTGGGGTTCTCCTTGGCTCTCTTCTGGGCTGGGTTCCCCTTGGCTCTCTTCTGGTCTGGGTTCCACTTGGCTCTCTTCTGGCCTGGGTTCCTCTTGGCTCTCTTCTGGTCTGGGTTCCCCTTGGGTCTCTTCTGGTCTGGGTTCCCCTTGGGTCTCTTCTGGTCTGGATTCCCCTTGACTCTCTTCTGGCATGGGTTCCCCTTGGTTCTCGTCTGGTCTGGATTCCCCTTGGATCTCTTCTGGTCTGGGTTCCCCTTGGGTCTCTTCGGGCTTGGGTTCCCCTTGGCTCTCTTCTGGTCTAGGTTCCGCTTGGCTCTCTTCTGGTCTGGGTTCCCATTGGTTCTCTTCTGGCTTGGGTTCCCCTTGGCTCTCTTCTGGTCTAGGTTCCGCTTGGCTCTCTTCTGGTCTGGGTTTCCCTTGACTCTCTTCTTTAGCTGGGAGATGGCGTAAAGCCTTTACGGCCTCTTGATGCTTCCGCTGCTGCGCTGCCTGCTCTTCATAGACGTGTTGTTGGAACATCTGACTCTGATACGGCTGCATGTGTGGGTTTTGCATTTGTAATTGCTCTTTAAAACCCATCATCTCCAGCATTCTCTCTGCTGCCATTACCTTGGCTTCTTTCTTATTGATGGCCGAGACCTGACAGGACAATTGACCGGCTCTGACCTCCATACAGTACATAGGCTTATAGTCCGTGCCGTGGTCATATTGCACACTGACAACCTTAAACTCGGCCGCAGGTAGTTTCTTTATCATCAGTACTTCTGTGAGTGCGCTAATGGGATTTTTGTTATGAAAAAAGTACTTGCGCTCTACAGGGTCCATAGGTTCAATGTGAGGTTTACACCAATATGGAGTTTTTCCCTCGGGCGGTGGGACCTGGCTCAATGCCTTCACAATGTCCTTCGCTGCATGTAATCGAGCCTTTTTCTTGGTGGGGCCGGAGCCGAAGCCGACCAAGTCTCCCACTCGCACTTCGATGTGGAAAGTGGGCTTATGTGCTGGACCATCTTCTCCCATTTCATTAAAAAGCACAAATGTCCCATGGAGTTCTGCCGGTTCATGCAGAATCTCTAGGTCAGTCTTGTGGATTTCCATGGGCTTTGGATTTTCCATGTTTACTTGGATTAGTAATAAGTAGCTGAGTATATCGTGGCAATAATACTGTACTTTTGCAAAATTTCTGCTCTCTGAAGAACAATGAACTTATCTGGACTCAAGGACTTTAACACACAAGAAATTTTGATACATTCTGTGATGACATTATAGTTTCCATAGCAACCATGGTAACCTAGTAACACTCTTGGGTTTGTAGAATCCCAATGAGTTCTAGAATGTGGTTAACATTCTAGAACTCATCTAAAGGAATTTGGAGATTATTTCTATCAAGATTTTTTCGTTTTTGTTATTGTATCATTGATTATTGTAATGCCGTCTACTTCACAATATTAATATATCCAAGAGCCTATAGTTAACCATTATGGTGGAGGGCAGTTGAAAAACATATCTTTGGTGACTTTGATAACGGCCATAAATCAGACTAGTTTATTTTAGTTCATGACTAATATCTATGTAATTTCTGGGCCAACAACAACACGCAACAACATTAAGCACACGCAAGGTTCATGGAAAAACATAAAAAATTGACATCTTAGGCCAGGGGTGGTCAATGCAGACGTTATCAGACTAAAATTAGCACAGTTTTCAGCATTACCATCGAATTTCTCATTATCATTCACTTCACAATGTGCACCACAAAAACCCCCCTAAAAACGATGTAATAAATACATCTCACTAGTTCCTTGCTCTAAAAATTATTTGAAGACCGCATGTTGTTTGGGAGCATATTGGGAGAAACAACATGTATTTATAAAACAAAAAAAGTCAATTGCATCGGGCCATAGTGGCTGTCGTTTTCCCTACACTGAACCAGACTTGGTCCAGTTAAAGTGAACCGACAAGTGTAAATGGGCCTTTAATGCTCATATTGTATAGTATCGCATCTATAAGAAACAAACAGAGATATATTACGGAACAGAAACAGTTCTTTCTGGACAGACCTTGCAGCTTAGACGCAGAGATGAATGCAATGGCTTTTCAATAAACAGGCAAATGGCTTTCTATACTGCACATGCCCTAAAACATCACCTAATAAAAGCAGCTACAACTATGCCTTAAAATAAATGCTGGGATTATGATTGGAGTTAAATGTAATTACTTAGAATTTCACTTCCACAATTTACATTAATGTAATTCTGGGAGGTTAGATTTTTAGAGTGGGATGGGGACAAGATCTAAGAAATGTACAAAATGGTGATAAAGTATACAATTAAAGCAGGGGTAAAATGGTTAATTTCCATATTCCACATGGCTGTGTTTAGCGTGATGTCTGAATTTCAACTTGCACAATATAACACAGTGGAATAATTAAAGATTACAGATCAAAACATAAAAAAGCGCTGCATACGCGCTGCACAAAGTTAGCGGAAAGAAATCCTCCGTCCCAGTTTTACCCTAAATCAAACAACATACAAAACTTTTTCATTATGGTCCTTCAATATTTTTTTTTTTTCTAAATATGGCTTCTAAAACTCCAAATCTATTCATAAATCCAATACAACTTCATAATAGTAGACCTTGTTTTAATATCCACACCCTGGGTCAAGTTGCCAAAGGTTACAGCTGTGTGGCCTGTCATACAATAATCCAGTCACATCTATAAGTAAAGAAAAAATTGCAAAAATTTGGCAATATATTCCCGCAGACCACGAGCCTACATAGTGAATAAAGACAACAGGCATTACTTGAGGAATTCTTCTATCGTCATTTATTTGGACCAAATGTGGATCGAAAACACAAAAACATAGGTAGATCACGCTCAATGGTTTGGCTGTAAAAGTATATCTCGGGTTGGATAAAAGTTGGGGCACCCACTGTTATAAACAACAGGTTGTGTTCATGTTACCACAAACATTAAATACCAAGCATTCATAAGGGAAGATTCTAATTGTCTTAACATTTTTTATTTCTACACATCAAAAAATCAAAATATCTTTGCTGTGAAGCACATAAATGGTACACAAAATCAAACATTTTTGTATGGACAGATATTCAGTTTCCTGTCGGACCACTGTATACTTCTTTTACAACAAAAAATCTTATATTCCTTTGCTGTAAAGATAACAATGTGGACTGGACAGATATTCAGTGCAGTGTAGGACCACTGCACAGCAACATCTATTCCCAAGAGAAGACCTT
The DNA here is from genome assembly GCA_964034765.1 of Knipowitschia caucasica. Lineage (NCBI taxonomy): Eukaryota > Metazoa > Chordata > Actinopteri > Gobiiformes > Gobiidae > Knipowitschia > Knipowitschia caucasica. The sequence goes on from OZ035840.1 coordinate 11,677,460, forward strand.
TAGGACATCCTTATTATTAAATGCTGAATAAGCGACTATACATCATCTTAAATCATGTCAAATCCGGCATCTACTGTAATAGATTAGTAGATGGAGATGACAATAATTGCTCAGAGGACCTGAGCCAGATTTTGTTCATCAGAAACCTTCCACACTCTTGAAAAGAACATGTATGATTTAGTCTGAGGACATGGCCAATAATATTTGAGTTGATGGGTTCAGGTTTCATTTCAATGTCACCTCAGTGAAATTGGTTCTCACATAAGCAGAGACCGGCCGACACTCCTGCAGCAAGCTTTTGGAATGCAGCTATTCCCAAAGGCTTGAGGTCATTGGCAGAGAGGTTACTACCCTCTGGATCCGAACCCCATTCTCCCACTTTTTGGACAAATTTGGACAAGACGTTACTGCTGCTCAATGTCAGGTATCTCATGGGCTTTTCCAAACAAACATTTTGATCATTGTAGCGTGCATCATAAGTGTGTAGCTTTGGTGCCCTTCAGAACTGACAGAGTTTCTTCTGGAGAACAATCCACGTCCTCCTCAGCTAAGGCCTGCTATGGTCTGGGTGCCTCTTGGCTCTCTAAAGCATGAATTTCCCCCCCCCCCCACCTCTGGGTATTCCTCTGGTCCCAGCTCATCTTGGTCCCACTTCTAGTCTGGGTTCTCCTTGCTCTCTTCTGGGCTGGGTTCCCCATGCTCTCTTCTGGTCTGGGTTCCACTTGCTCTCTTCTAGGCCTGGTTCCTCTTGGCTCTCTTCTGGTCTGGGTACCCCCTAGGGTCTCTTCTGGTCAGTTCACACTTGGGTCACTTCTGGTCTTGGTCCGCTTGGATCTTTTCTGGCCTGGTTCCCTTGGCTCTCTTCTGGTCTGGGTTCCCCTTGGCCATCATTCTGGTCTGGATTTCCCCTTTAGTCTCCTCTGGCCTGGGATTCCTCTTGGCTCTCTTCTGGTCCGGGTTCACTTGGTTCTCTTCTGGCCTGGATCCCCTTGGAGTCTCATTCGGCCTTGGGTTCCCACTTGCTCTCTACTGTCTAGGTTACGCTTGCTCTCTTTCTTGGTCTGTTTTCCCATAGTTCGGCTTCTGGCCTGGTTTCCCCATGGTCTCTTCGGCTTGGTCCCCTTGGCCTCTCTGCTGGTCCCTAGGTTCCGCATGTCACTCATCTGGTCTGGTTCCCCTTGGTTCTCTTCTGGTCTGGGTTCCCCTTGCACTTCTTCTTTAGCTGGATATGGCGTAAAGCCTTTACCGCCCTCTTGATTCTTCCGCTCTTGCGCTGTCCTGCCTCATCATAGACGTGATGTTGGAACAGCTGACTCTGATACGGCAGCATGTGTGGGTTTTGCATTTGTAAATGCTCTTTAAAACCCCTCAACTCCCAGCAAACTCTCTGCTGCCATTTACCTTGGCTTCTTCATATTGATGGCGAGACCTGACAGGACAATGACAGGCTCTGACCTCCATACAGTACAAGGGCTTATAGTCCGTGTCCTGGTCATATTGCACACTGACAACCATAAACTCGGCCGCAGGTATTTTCCTTTATCATCATAACTTCTGTGTGTGCGCTAATGTGATATATATGATACTGAAAAAATTAACATGCGCTCAACAGGGTCCATAGGTTCAATGTGATGTTACACCAAAATGAGTTTATTCCCTCGGGCTTGGACCTTGCTCAATGCCTTCACAATGTCCATTGCTGCATGTAAACGATCCATTTTCCTTGGAGGGTGCCGTAGCCCGAAGCAGACCAAGTCTCCCCACGCACTTCGAAGTTGAAAGTAGGCTTATGTTGCTAGGACCATCTTCACCCATTTTCTTAAAAAGCACAAATGTCCATGGAGATCTGCCAGTATCATGCAGAATCACTAGGTTCAATCTTGTGGATTTCCATGGGCTTTGTGATTTTCCATGTTTACTTTATTAGTAATAAGTAGCTGAGTATATCGGGCAATAATACTGAACATTTGCAAAATTTCAGCTCTCTGAAAACAATTAAACTTATCTGGACTCAAGGACTTTAACACACAAGAAATTTTAGATACATTCTGTGATACATTATAGTTTCCATAGCAACCATGGTAACTATTAACACTCTTGGGTTTGTATAAACCAATGAGTACTAAATGTTGGATACATTCAAGAACACATCTAAAGAAAATGTAGATTAATTCTATCAAGATTATTTCGTTTTTTTATTGTAACATGATAATAGAATTCCGTCCACATCACAATATTAATATAATCCAAGATCCTATAGTTAACCTATAATGGTGGAGGCGTGAAAAACAAATCTTTGTTGACTTTGATAACGGCCATAAATCAGACCTATTTCAGACACGGATTATTTACAGTTCATGACAATATCTATGTAATTTCTGGGTCCAACAACAACACGACAAGGGTTCAACACATCATTGTCCATAGTACATATAAGCACTACTTAAATACTGTATTTTCTCATAAAAGGTGTGGATGGCGGATCTGTGACGTGATTCATGGAAATAAATTAAAAATTGATTCTAATTTGAATATGTATAAGTCGGCCCAGGCGTTGGTCAATGCCAGTCTCTGTTCTCAGACTAAAATTAGGCATCAGTTATTTCAGCATTACCATCTGAATTTCTCAGTATCCTTCAGCTTCACCAATGTGTGCACCACCAAAAACCCCCCTAAAAACGATTGCTATATAATTCATCTCTACTAGAGTCCTTGCTCTATAATTTATTTGAACGATCCGCATGTGTGTGGGGAGCATATTGAGCGTACGATAGAACAACCATGTATTTATAAACACAAAAACATAGTCCAAATGCACTCGGGCCATAGTGGCTGTCGTTTTCCTAAACTGAACACCAGTACTTGGTTCCTGATTGTATAAGTGCAAGCCGACGCCAGTGTAAAATGGTGGCCTTTAATGCTTCATATCGTCATAGATATCTGTTCATCATATAATAGGAAACTAACGTAGATATATTTACGGAACAAGAACAGTATTCTTTACTGGACAGACCTGGCAGCTTACTGACGCAGAGATGAGATGGCAAATGCGTTATTTCACTAACAGGCGAAATGGTCTTCTCTATTATACAGATCTACACATGCCCTAAAACATTCACCTAATTAAAAGCCAATGACATACAAACTATTGCCTCTTAAATTGCATTACTTTTCATACTAATGTATTCTGGGAATTTAGTTGAGTGATTTTAATGTAATCCGTCCCACATGGCTTGAATTTCAACTTCCACAATTATAGATTACATATATGTTTGACATGAAAGTATATTTTTCAAAAATACAGTAGGAGTAGGCAAATGAAAACTCAGAAAGTGCCCACACAGGTTAAAGATTTGAATTGCCAGTAGAGTGGACTAATAATGGGTGACCAAGAGCTTAGAGTTTGATACAAATTTTTGCTTATTACGCCTCAGAAAGCAACACAAAATAGGTGATAAAGATATCTCAATTTAAGCCTGTAGGATAATATTAGTTGTTTTCCATTTTCCTACTTTTTATGATTGCTGTGTTTTGCGTGAATGTCTGCTCCAAATAAAATTATCATAAACACAATTACCCCAAATACAGGCTGCACAAATATATCACAGTGGAATAATTAAAAGGAGTTGTCTTGTTCTAAACATAAAATCTGCGCCTAGCCCTGCATGTCCCCGCGCTGGCCATCCAAGTTAGCGGGATAAAGAATCCGACTCGGTCCCCCAGTTTTTACCCTAACATCAAACAACATACTATAAGGCTTCGTATATCATTATGGTCCTTCAATAATTTACTATATATGTCTTCTAATAACTCAAAAATCCTATTCATAATCCAACTACACTTCTATGACATAGGTAGACACATTGTTTTTATAATGCCACAGCCTGCCCTGGTCAAGTTGCCAAATGGGTACAGCTGTGGTGGCCTGTCATGACCAATTTCCAGTCACATCTATTAAGTAAAAAAAGATTGCCTACAAATTTTGGCATTTATTCCCGCCAGTTAACACTCAGGCTACATATGTGAAATACCAGCACAAATCACTGGTTCATTACTTGATGAAT